>JAYKAV010001875.1:321609-456174 GCA_035582835.1 Phoebastria nigripes | reverse complement strand
AAAGAAAAGAAAAGAAAAGAAAAGAAAAGAAAAGAAAAGAAAAGAAAAGAAAAGAAAAGAAAAGAAAAGAAAAGAAAAGAAAAGAAAAGAAAAGAGAACAGGAAAGGAAAGGAAAAAAAGGCACCCTGAAACAGTGTTTCACTGCTAACTACATTTTACAGCTAGCTGGAGCTACCCAAGCTCTGATTTTATACTCGGATAAGAGTTTCCCCCACTCCTGGACTGGGTTCACACTCAGAGCCTTTATTTCATTGCACCTGGTATGTGGGCAACACAAGAGAGTCCTGCTTCTGCTGCCCTAACAAGCAGGGCTATTCAGCGAGAGTGCTTCGACATCCTAACCCTCGCTCTGGGACGGGCCATTTTGAGCACTTCTGTTCAGACCTTCCTTTTGTCTTAACTTCCTTTCCTCCTTAGGATTTTTTTCTTTCTTTTTTTTTCTTTTTTTTTTTTTTCCTCTTTTTCCCCAAAAGACACTGCACAGTCCAGAAATTCCCTGCTCCTTGTGTTGCATGTCTGGAATCCTAACAAGTCAAACCACAGGAGTTAAGCCAAAAATTTGAATGGAGACAATTAAATTCTTCAACACTTGCAAAAATTAAGGAGTCATAATTTATACCGACTTTAAAATCCACCCCATCTGTTAGTACATTTCTAACAATGTGATTTGTCACAGTAAAATGTAATTAAATGAAATGTATAAAAACGAGTCTCATACTGTTTTATGCATAAAATATATTTTATTATAATTAGTCACCTGAACAAAGGATGATGAAGCGATTATAAATGGCACACTTACAGAATTTAAACACACAGAAGATGTAGCGCAAGCAAAATATTTTCTCCATAAAGAATCGATTTACAGAGAATATTTAAATGGGAAAACTGAGTTTTATTTAGGTAATCCAATTGTCTTCAAGAAACAGAAAGTTTTGCAAAAGGAGAGCAGTTACGTACAGTGTTGGGGCCTGATTCAGAGTCAATTAAAAGGCTCCTGCTGATTTCAGTGGCTTTCAACCAGCTTCCTCAGCGTGCCACTACGCTGAAGGGCTCCCTCACTGAGCCAATAGAAGGAATCAATGGTCTTTTACACTAAGAGAAGAATAACCCACCCGGATTAAATTGATCTCACTGGCTCGACTATGTAAAAAGCTCACATTAAAGCTGCCCATTATCATATGAATAAACAAACCTTTCTAATGCTGCTATTGTTTTTGCCGTTTCCATGTTGTTTTGTTGTGTTGTTTTTTCACTTGACACTTGCAGACACACCTGTAGTATTTTATTTCTGAGCTAGAAAACAAAAAGTTCTTTGGTTATGTGCAGTACTTTCAGCTGTGAGGAGGTGTTTGTGTGCAAAGACTAAACCAGAAACTGCAAGAAAAAAAGGAACTTTAAAAATATTTAGTACTATATACCCAGATACAATGAAAATCTGTTGCAGGGGAGGGAGATGGGGTTTATGCCATAAGCAGAAACAGCAGTAAAAGCAGAGAAGCAAAAAGAACAGCCAGAGTGGGAATGATGAGGAGACCCATTTCTAACCTGACTCAACCAGATCACTTAGAAGGAGATTGTCCCTCTTGGTCATTTAGCAAGAGCCACTGGTAGTTACTAAACAGCCTTCTCCAAGGGAGCAGCTCTCTGCAGCCTCCCAAAAGAAACAAACAATCAGACAAAGCCATTTAGGGTCAGATAATAACGTCTGTCCTTCTAATTTTAGACTGAATTTTTAATATGTCTCTGAAACTTAAAGCTCCTTCTTCCCCTTCCTGCAGCTATAGTCTCTTAAGTTTTCTTCTGCTTTTGCGTAATGAGGATTTTGTTCATAAAGTTGAAAAGACAAAATCCAAAGAACTTTTGTTTGAATTCCTGGAGGGAATTTTTTTCCTTATTTATGTCTCTTAAACTAACAATTTAAGTTATGTAAATTTAAGTTGCCAACTTTATATTATGCTTTGTTTCTTTAAACAACTCTTACTCCTGTGATGTAGGAAAAGGACAAACTACAATAAACAAGAATCAAATTTTCCAGAAAGTAGCACACACAAAAGCATGAGTGTTCCTTGCCATCTTTCTTTTTACCTATTTATGCCCAAAATCTAGCTGATCGGTGTTACCCACGGCTAAGAGCACTGTAGCCCAGAACATCGCTATATTGACTGCTAAACAGGGAAAGAATAAGTGACATTGTTCGTAACTCAAACATCACTACCACATTTCACTTCCAACATTTAAAAATAAAAACCAGAACCCCAAAGCCTTCATTATTTAAGTTAAACAATGAAATTGTTACTGTGTCGCTTGAAGCCCTGCTTTGCTCCCAGTGTCTTAGGACATCTTTTTTCCTGGAGACTGATGAAGAATACATTTTATAAGACACAGATACATGCAAAGCAAGGCCTTTTTAGATCAGCTCCAGGATTACAGGTTGCCATGAAATGAAGAGAAAAAAGAGAGAAGGGATTATGCCAGGAAAACATGAAGAAAAAGCAGTTTCATCCCACTGTCAAGGTAAGTTATAGGGAGGCAATTTTAAAAGGCTGTCGTTTTCTTCGCCTTCCCTGTTACCTGGGAAATGCTCAGAATAAAGAAGAAGAAAATGTGAAAATGCCTCAGCTTGTGCTAGCAAGCCAGAGCAGTGTTGACAGGATTACAGAAGTTGCCTAATTAATTCCTTCTTTGCTAATATCCACCCCAAGAACTCCACTTTAACTGGTAAACAATCAACAATTCAGGGAGCTAAACTCAGGAGCTAAATACCAAATCTGACCGCTCTTCTTTCCTGCTGGGGCTCGCCTGGGGCTCGCCTGCTCCCGCAGGCAGCGGGGATGGTTTTGGGGCAGGGGCAGCCCCCGTCCCGCTCATCCCCCTCAGCTGCCCAGTAACACCACAGAGGTGGCAGGCCAGGAGCGACGGCAATCAGCCCTACAACCTCCCCAAAGGCAGGGTGACCCTCCTCTTCCCCCCCGTCTTCCACCAGGGCTTGGAAAGGGGAGAGGCAGAACTTAACTCTGATTTTTTATTTCTTTTTCTTTAAGGGAGCAGTAATTGCTCATCAGGTGTTGTATGTGCGCTTGTGGGAGGTTTGCTTTCCATGCAGCCTCGTGAGGAGAGGGATGGATGTCCCTTCCAGGGGATGCAGCTGATGCGCTATCCGTGTGAGCCCCCGTACTAAAACCAGGTGTGACAGTGACCAGCAGTTGGATCTTTTATATGGCTTGAACAAATATGCACATGACTTGCAAATTGTGGCTCATTCTTTGGCATGTTATAGATAACAAAATCCCGGTCCAATGTTTATGCATCCAAAGAAGCAGAAATTGCTATTGTTTATGGGTTTTTTCCCCTTCCTCTATTAAAAAAAAAATCAGAAATAAAAAAAATCAAAAAATAATAGTAGAAAGTTTTAATAAATCCGCTTTTCTGAAACAAAAATGAATTCCAGTCCCCTAGAATTTCCCAGTGACTTGATAGCAACCATTGTGTATCTTTATCTCTTCCTTAAAGGAATAAAAAAAAAAATCTTACAACTCACAAAGCTGCCCCAATTCATCGCTATACTCATTTGCATGTACATTTTATTCCCATTCTTCTACCCTTTATTTGTGTCCTCTAGATGGTTAACTCCACAGGGAAGGGATTATATCTTTTCTTTTTTATACAGTTCTATGCATAATGCTCCCCTACTGGTTCCTTTGGACACCACCATAATATAAATATAAATATTTACTACCACTGCTAGCACCTAGGAAGAATTATCCTGAATAGCTCTACAATCGTAGCCAGTAAAATTTTAAAGATCCTGGTCCAGCAAATGCATGGGGATTGCTGTTACATATTGATCCATATGTGAGTGATACCTGTAAGACCTGCAGCCATCCGGGTTAGTTGCTATTACTCCTCATTTGCCAGCATCGTCAGGGCTCTATATCACTACTAGCCTCGATACGCAGTAGGTTACGTGCCCCACACTGTGTGAATTATTTTCTCTTTCACGGGACTCGCCATTAACAGGGAGAGAAATTATAACCTCTGTCTGGGAAGCCCTCTGTCTGTGCAATCCTCCTCCCTTTCATTTGCAGAGTGGCACGCTAAAAGCTGGCAAGACAGACTGTATGCAAAGCCGTTCTGTAATAAAGGTAAGACACAAGGGGCTACTTGTAAATGACTGATTTTCTCCTTTCTGCTCACTTCCCTGCTATATATTATATATTATGGTCTGGTGTTACAGGGAGATTATATACTTGCCACATGGTAAAAGTTTTCATGACCGCTGACTCCACTTTCCACAGTTAAATCTGCCGTTTTTCTAACGCACACAGGCACACATGTCCTTTTAAAGTCAAGCTCAAATGAAATACAGTATCAAATGAAAATAATATTATGGCAGGTGTCTTAGTTCCAAATTGTTTTTCTTAGATTGATAGCAAGTTTTTACTCCAGGAAAAAAAGTCTGTCTTGCCAGTAATTCTTTATTATACAAGCTTTTAGCTAGAACAGCTGTGTGAACAGTGAGGGAATTTGCTTCCTCCTTTGATCTCTAAAATGGGTCCATCTCTGAAGCATAGCTGCTCTTCAGTGCTGGAAATCAGGTGGCAATCCTTAGAGGCAGACACTTTCTTGCCTACCCAAAAACAGGGGCAGATGAGTTGCGCTTGGAGTGTCTTCAGATGATGTTGCTGATTCAGTTTCCTCTGGAGGCTGCCCTGCAAAGCCCCAGGCTGATGTTATCACACCAATAACCACAAAGCGATGACTGGACATCCTTTTGTCTATGCTATCTCAGCAGCTATCTGACCACACGGCAGTCTCTGTTCCTCAAAACAAACATAGGGTCTGGACCTGCCGCTAAGACAAAGGTGTCAGCTGGAGTGTCCTTGTTTAGATGTCCTCAGGAAACAGAAAGCTCAGTGTAGTACATGGCCTCTGCTCAGTGGGTAGACCTGACCATGAGGAGAAGCTACAGAGTCTTATGGGCAGCTTCCTTCTGCTTGGCAGGGAACATCTGCACCAGCTTCCTCTTTCTTGAGCTTTAGATGGCTGCACATGAGCCAACTGCCCTGAAGTTTCATCTCAGTCAAGGGAGAAAAATGTGCCCTTTTTAGGGAAAAGTTCGTTTAGGTGTCTCTTTTGCGGGGAGATGAATCTCTTCTCAAGCTGCTTATTTCTGTCTCTCATTGATGTCTGGGTAAATGCCACCTCTAGCTGGCACACCCATTTCAGGGGGAAAAGTGACTCTAACTTCATGAACCTGCACACTTTATTTGCCATCCACTTCTAAACTGAGAACTGTATGCCAACCTTGCAAAAGTGCAGTGATATGAAGTAAACAGGAGTTGATTTACTCAAGCAACACAAGTTTCTTGATTTTTGCCCCT
Organism: Phoebastria nigripes; assembly: GCA_035582835.1. Lineage (NCBI taxonomy): Eukaryota > Metazoa > Chordata > Aves > Procellariiformes > Diomedeidae > Phoebastria > Phoebastria nigripes. The sequence continues at coordinate 450,793 of JAYKAV010001875.1, read as the reverse complement.
TGCTCTGTCCTTGTCCTCAGACTGCCATTGAATCCTGCTTCCAGTTCTTGTATTTCGCATTGCTTCCCAGACAAGGTTTCCTTTCTCCTCCTCACACTTCTCTTGTATTAGTCCATGTACCACACCACAAAGTTTTCTAGATTGTACCTCAGATGCTGAGGCCATCCCAGGAGATATCCTTAAATATATATTAACCCAAAACGAGACTGAAAATACAATTTTTGTAGCAAGTTAGGTCTGTGGCTTGAGTCAACAAATGAAAATTGTTGACTTCTAAGTAGTGACCCAACTTCTTTATTTTGCCTAATGAGAAGCCCTCGTATTTGATGGCTTGATCCATATCTTTGGTTCAGCACACAGGGTAACAATGTTTGGCTTTACCTTCTGTTAATGCAGATAATTGGTGTCTGTCCAGAGTCACTAAATATCACTTAACTTTACTGTGAGGCTGAGTTCAGCTGCTAGCTTAATTTCTCAAAGCTAGTGGGACTTCACTGCATTATTTTATTAGCATTTCATTAGCATGTCTAGAAGACTGTTTTTCAACATTGTCAACCTAGCATTTGAGGAGGCTATAAAACTATTCGGAAAAAAAGTCATCTTCTATTTTGGTGACAGAGGCCGTGTCCTCGCTAACCTTTGGCTGTGTGATGTGATGCTCCCAGAGCAGTGGCCATAGTCCCCCAAATTTGGTGCCGATGAGCGTGTGCTGGGGCTCCCGGTGGGGCCGGGCATCGCGGGTGGCGAACGCAGGCATCACACCCTAGGCTGGAGCCAGGATGCAGCAGGGTGGGTACATGCCACGCACGGGCATTTGGCAGCATTTCCAGGTCCCATAGTCTGGATGCAGCCAGCAGCTTAATTAACAGCTGAATAAAAGTTAGGCTGAAACTTTAATGTTCCTCGAGTACTTTTGTTGTTTGCTGGCAGACTTTCTGGCCTGTGCGGAGGAGTACCCATGCACTGACGCGCTCCAGCCTGACACGGCCGTCTAACATAGCTCACAGAGAGTTGCGCTGGTGGGATTCACAGCCTAATGAAAGGTGCACAGGGTCACATCAGCTGCTTTGGGGTATCTTACCTGGCCTCCATGGCCTCTCCACAGCGGGTCCTGTTGGTCCTGTGTCATACCTCCCAGCCCACAAGGATGTCTTCGATGYTTTGAGACATCTAAAATCACGCTAGACACATGTTCAGGCACCTGAGTGAGTYGCTACATGACTTTTACCCCCCTCCCTGCACACAGGGGCAGTAAAAGACAGTTCCTGCTCTTCAGAGACTGCAGTCTCAGTAGTGAAGACGGGTACATGCATGAACGTGGGAACTGGATCAATGTGATGTACAAATATTTAGCCTTTCCTGCTTTAGGTATTACTGAATTGGTACTATCCAATCAACCAGGAGCCTCAGCCTTGGGTTAGGACTTGATTATGATGAGTACTGCACAGACTACAGAAACTAGCAATGTCTTTGCTCCAGGGAAAAGGCAGAACCTGGAGAAATAAAAAGAATCAATGTTGACTGATAATCTTGAGATCATCACAGGAAACTCTTCCCAGGCACTGGAAAAAGTCCAAGAGTGCCTGTGCACAGATGTAACGTGGAAAAGAGAAATATTTTGCCTATTCAAAACTAGTGGGGACCTACTTAAAACAGAGATGAAAGGTTGGATGACAACAGGTTGTGAAAGCCCTTACCAATGAAAACAAGAAACCTTTTTTCATACAGTAAAAAAGAGAGAACGAGTGGGAGGGAAACAAAAATGCCTGCAGACCTGGCTAGGCAGGAGCAGGGCAAAAAAGCATTTCTCAAGTTCACAGAGAAGGATTTTGCAGGATCTGCCCTTGCATGGAAAAGCTGTGCCTCCTGGGGTACAACATTTTTGCCAAAGGTTATCCTTCCTCTTAAAAATAAATAAGTATTTCTCCTTTCTCCTTCATCCTCCCTCTCTCTGTGTCCCCCTCAGTAAAGTTCTCTGCAGAGGAATGCTGGATTAAACCAATTCCCTGGCTCAAGTGGCAGAGCACTGATTTTGCTCCTATTCTGTGAGATAGGGCAGCAGCTTCTGGTCGTCTTACCAGCTGCTATGCCTAGAAGCATTTGTGCTTTTAAATAAAAATATTATTAAAATGCAATCTATATTTGTGCTTCACATGTCGCTGGTCTTAAAAGCAAACAGGCATCATGTGGACAATAGAAAGAGTTTGGACAGTGGTTTCTCAATCAGTTTCCATTTCCGCTCCCACTACACTAACACAAGGCTCTCACCAAGGGTATTCCAATAACAAACAAATGTTACCCACTGATATCCTTAAAAATCTTAAAACTTTTCTATTCTCAATATATTTCATACACGTCTCCTAAAAATAGGAATCTGTACTGTTGTAGCCCTCTTCCACCTTACCAACACATAGACAACCAGGCAAGGAGAGACCATTGTGTCATCCACTCCGAGACCCTCTATCGCACGGGCAGCATGACTTTCCTGAATGCATTCCTCTTTGGATTGGAGCAGATATTTAAAACAAACAAACAAACAATGAACTTCACACACGTGACTTTTAACTTAGGATTGTGGAAACCACTACATGTGGAGGATGTTGCTGTCTGCACGAAAAGCAATGGCTCCTCTGGTTTTGTATGTGAAAATCAGACTTAGTTTTGTCAGAAATGAGACCAAAAAAACCGTCTATTTTTAAAGAAAATGCATCAATGAGCTGTACTTCAGTCAGAAAAAAAGAGCAGCCATTTGATTTCCATGAATACTGCCCTTTCAAAGCCTGTAGTGAAGACCTCCTAGTTTGCCAGACAGTTGGTGGAGTCAGCCATGCCAAACTCGGCACATATTTAAGAGATATATAAACACAATGGATTAGCGGTATTTATATTTCACCCTTCACCTCTCACGGGGGTCACGTTCTCAGAAGAAGGTGACATCATTGTGAAACTTTACCCAGCTTAAGCCCCGAGCAACATGTCTCCTTATTTAAAGATCAGATTATCCCTTCTTCATTGTTTTGCGTTTGATTTTGTTTCTTTTCTCCATTTTGGGGAAGGGCAGCTCACTATTTTGAAGAGGTGATGGAGCATGTCAGGATTTAAGGAGTGAAAGGGAAGAGATTGGTTTAGATTTTCTGCCTCTCCTTTGTGTGCTCTGAAGCTCAATATACTTAAAGTGGTGACTGCAGGTACACGGGTAGAAGAAAGCTTTTGTGCTCTTATAAACCCCAACGTTCACTTGGACTATACCTCTATAGTCAGAAGACAGGAAAGAAGTTCAAATAGTTTTTTAGCTGCTTTCCATTTCAATAGGTGTTTATTAGCAATATTGCCGAGTCTCAGAGATCAGGATTTTAGAGTGCTGATGAGGAGTTTGATGCATGTACAGATAACACAATGCAAAGAGCAATAATGACTATAGATGTCCCTGTTTTAAAGAAAGCTAGAGGACTAAGTGTTGCTCACATCTGAGTTCATAATTTTCCACAAATGGTAGCTGGGTGTTAATATATGGGAAACAACTGCAACCATATTGCTTCTCCCACTGACGTCTCTTCTGGATAGTTTCTTACTTCACCAGCCCCAAACAAGCTCCTCAACTTCAGCAGGTTTGTAAACTCTGCAAAACTGTGGAAAACTCCTATCTTTCTATGTCATCTTTACCTACAACAGTTTGCAGAATAAGGAGAGCAAACCTGAACCCCACGTCATGAATCAAGGGAGTTTCTCATGTCAAGACTTTTTAGCAATTTTAAAAAATATTGCTAATATTAATTCATTGTATTTTATATTAATGGATGTGACAAACACAGCAGACACAGTAATTTCAGGAGAAAACAGTTTCAAAGAAATATGGTGAAGCAAGTGACTCAGTGAGATATTGGCAATTCTGAGGGGAACTCATGTCATTGACCATATGGAGGTGACAAAGTATCACCTCAATGCACTGTTCAAAGATTAATATGAGAATAATGTCATCTTAAATGTCTGCTGAAAGCATGGGTTATAATTATGTGAATATTTTGGACACTGTCTTCTTACTAAAGGTGGGTGAATACTGTCATGAATGTTTGATCAGACATTTAACTGGATTTGCTTCTGCTACACTCATACCTCTTTTACACTCACTTTCCAAGCACTGCAGTGTATTTTAATTTTACTGACATAAGCGTTTGCAAAAAAAGCAAATTTCAAGGTCATATATTTAAGTATTCATTGGAAAAGGCATTATAATTTAACATGCATGACTATTCATGCTAGAAATACTTGTATAATTATCTCGTTTGAGCCAACAGCAAGGTTTGAAATCAGAAAAAAAAAAAAAAATTAAGACTGCCCTTAAAAAAGCAACTGCTTTCATGGTAATGTCCTAGTCTCACCCATCCTCTCACTGGGTCAGTCATTAACAGGGAATTAAGACTGGGAAAATCTCCATGTGCATTTTGATCCTGGTCTTGCTCTCACAGAAGTCAGCGATAAAACTTCCATTGATTTCAGTAGTGCTGCATCAGAGCCTTCACCTGCGTAAGCATTAAGTAAGGGAACAAGAATAGCACCATGCAAGATACACGACCAATYGTGATTTACTTAGAAGAAAAATATTAACAGGGATTAACAAATACTTGCAGATATCTCTGTTAGCATCGAGCTACATTCTGCTATATTATATTTCTTTGTGTCAAATTCTAAATTCTTACCATATGTAGAAACTAAATGGGGCTATTCAGGATCTGCACCTTTGGGCATTACACAGTGTATAATCTAGCCCCCATACTGGGGGGACACATGCCAAAGTCTTTTTTTGACTTATCATCCTTTTTCATTTCCCTCTGAAGTTCTTTTTATTATCAGTCTCTCTGGGGTAGAAACAAGCTCCCCAAAAAATACCCCTGCAGTGATAAGCGCTTTAAGGAAGGCAACGGAGGAAATCTCATGACATCATTTGCAGTCTGATCTCTTAAATATATTTTATATTTACAGATATTCCTTTTGTTTGCCATGTTTAAGCTTTTGGTATGGGGGGAGGTGTTATTTCTGTGGCAATTTCCACTTTCTTTATTAATTCTTGCAGTAGCAGTTGTTTTGCTATTTTTGCTCCCTACAAGTAACACAGGGCTTTCTCTGAACCTTCAGGGATTTGATCTTACAGAGCTCCTGAGATTTGGTTTCTCTAGGTAAAGAAGCTCTTTTGTCTTGTTTCCACCTGAGCATCCAAACTGTGTTCAAAGAGGGGGAAGGTAAAATTAGGAGTGAATCAGCATGTTATTAGATCTGTTTGAATTAGTTTTAAGGGGAAGGGCGAAGAGATTCGTGTCTGGTGAAGAAAACCTGATCAGGCAACAGCTGTACATCAGCTCATGCATTATATCCCTGCTCCAACTTGTAGAAATAACTATGGAGGGGCAAAGYTTGAGGATGCTTGTGGACCGCAGCTTTCATCCCTGTAAATCAATCTGCTGTTCATCTAGTGCGTGCATGCGTGCATCTCTATATGCAAGGAAAGAAGGATCTGACTTTTGGGCATTTTTGAACTATATCTGCTGTGAGGTGTACCCTCCTTGCCCTCTGTCCAGCTAGAGATCAAGAAATGTAAGCCCCACAGAGACGTGGATGCTCACAGAGAGTGAGGGTCTTGTGCTTACGGCTCAGAGCTGCACTTAGGAGTCCTTCAGCTCTTTATACTGCACCTAATTCTCAGGAGGAGTAAAATCTTGCAGACGTTGATGACTGCAACAGTAGCTGTGAGAACCCAGCATTTGTGCAAATAAAGGTTTGCCTTCTATGTTGTATTGTAGTAAAAGATAAAAAAACCCAACCAACGAAACAAACCCAAACCCCAAAACCTAAAAATAGCTAAAAATAGCTAAATAGCTAATGACTGGTTAAAATACTAACCTCTCTTATTAGACCAAAGTAGTCCTTGATACAAAAGTTTGGGAAGGTGCACAAGGAGAGCCTTCCAGTGGTGATGTTAGAAAAGCGAGAAGTCCAATTCAGACTGTAATCAAATGTGGAAATTGTATTATAGAGAGACACTAATTCTCCAGAGAACATGATAGTTGTCACCGATAAATACACCGCCAAGGCCTGACATACTCCGGTTCAAATAACCTACCCATCCATCACACAGGCACATATGTATGCACTTAAAGCTTCCTAAATTCTGTTTCCGGGGCCTGATCCCTGCAAGGACACAAATAACCTTGCTACATGCCAGTAATCCCATTATCAGGCAGGATCAGGCCCTGATACTGAACATACCATCTCGCTGGTTCTAATCAAAATGCAAATGGCTCACGTTGTGTTTGGGTTAAGCAACAAACACCAGGAATATTCTGAGATTTCATATTCCATGGAATTAAGAAGTCTTCGAGGATGTTTGTCAAGAGGAGGTTGCATCATTATATTTTTCTGCGTTCCAGTTGTGTTAGCTATGTTAATGTATTACAATTTTTAAATCATGTTTTGTTCCCAAATCCTTCTATGTTTTTTACAAAAACATCTCTATCATTACATTTGCATTTTAAAAGACTGCGGATGTTATACTTACAATGGGTATTATTTACATTTCAGATTTCCATATATCTGCACCGACTGGCTTTGCTGGATCTCTGATACAATCACACTTTCCATTATCCGTCTTCTTCTGCTACAAAGATAATTCACTTTACCTCCAAACTTTGCTAGTCATGCTTTGTATAATAACTCATGTCTTACTATCCCTCGCAAGTTCAGTGGCTCGTTAATATARCTCTTACAGAGAGGGTGCACTGCATATTGATCTAATTAAATGTTTTTGAATCAGGCCAACAATAGTAATGGGATTAATTATTGTAATTTGTGCAGCAGAAGTATATACATAAATAGGCAATTTTTCCCCCCCCATATAGCCGGGCAGAAAATGAATTTCAGACATTAGGACCTGAGAGACCAGAGAGCTACAGCTGCTGAGCTAGTGTCCCTCCCATAGTCCTGGCCAGCAGCTCTGACATCCCTGCACAAAGTAATCACAGATCACAGCATTTAATCACTGAAAACAAGCACTCCAGAGGACAGCAGTGTCAATATCCCACTCTCTCATTATCTGTTTGGATTGCACATCCACACTGTCAGATAAACAGAGTGGAAAATTAAGATTAAAAATATGGTAATTTCATTTCAGGCAGCAGGCACCACTCACTGCCCCTATTATGCTATTGATTACCTCTGAATTCAATTTTTCTTTCAATGCAAACTTTAATCTGTTTGCTACCCAGCAATTCAACTCCCCAAGGGCTATTTGAGAGTAAGTAACCATTTAATCTGATGCTAACTGAAAAATCACCGTCCTTAATGAATTGTGTAAATCATTCAGCTCTAAAGCACCTTTGACTTCTATTTCATTTTTTATTTTCTACTCAATATAGGAAGGGATCGGCGTGTGAATAATTACAAAGTAGCAAGTATTTTTAAATAGAGCAAATATGATAAAAACCCTATTATAGTGGGGCATGTGTAATGAACAGTACTTTTTAATTTCAAAATAGCTATTCATTAAAAAAGAATGGGAGATTAAAAAGAGAGGCTCAAAGCTCAAGGTAAAAGTTGATAGACATTGTAATTACATGGTTAATTTCAAAGATTTATATGCTGTTATGATTTAAAAGGAATTTTTATGACCTGACATTTTCATTTGAGAAGATTTTTTATTTAAAATTAATCTTCTAGCTCCTATTCTTAATTATTTCTTGGCAAGCGATAAATGGGAATACAAAAAATGCCCTATATCAAATTTTCAGCAGAATAAATGCATGTGAATTTGTGAACAGCAATAAAGTGGTCCTACTTACCGTAGTCGAATCACTTTACATTGAAATCCCAGGCTAAAATAAATTCTTTGTGTATGGAAATTATTGACACTTTCAGGAAGGCTCTTAAGCTGCAGATTCACACCGTGATTTTTATTTTCCCAAGTAAGAAATTCAGGACACTTTGGCTAAGCCAAAATTGCCTTTCTACTTTGCAATTCAGTTTTCGGCACACCTTTCCTCCTCCTCAACTTCGACCRGTTTTCTTCCCAGCTCCCAACAAAGGGACTGGCAGTCTGGGGAGGGACTTTGCYTCCCAAATTTCCTCCAGCCTTGGCGGCGGGGAGGGAAGCCGGGGGCTGACTCAGGCCAGACGCACGCTCAGGTGCTTGTTTACAGCCCGGCTTGCAAAGGTGGCGTGTCCCGGGTCGAGGAGGCTGCGCCCCGGGGATGCTGCCCCGTCCGCATGCTCATGTTGTTTTTCTCAGAGCTGGCGCGAAGCCGGGAGCTCGGCTATGGCCAGCGCCGGCGCGACGTCCTTCCCTTGACACCGGTGACCATGCCTTTTGTTGTGACTGAGCTGAGCACGCAGGGCAGCCTGTTATTAAAGCAGCCTGGGACCCCTCTAATTTTCCCAGCATCAGGGGAGTGCACCCCATGCCACCGGGCAGGGCTCCCACTCCTCCCTCCGCTGGGTCCCACGTGGGATGCGGGATGCAGGGTGCAGGATAAGGGGTGCGGGATGCAGGATGCGGGATGCGGGATGCAGGATGCAGGATGTAGGATGCAGAACATGGGATGCAGGATGCTCTCTCCTTCATGGTGTGGTGAACGGAGGGGTGAAGCAGCACACCCCGAAACACGTCTCCTGCTAACGCACAGTGTCGTGGACAGCCGCAACAGCAAGCCTGAAGGCATCCCCCCGTCCCCAGTCCTGGTCTTGGCCCTCCTCCACAAAATATATCAGGCAAAAGCATGTGGGGACTGGGGGTTTTTTGCATGGCACCCACCAGAAGGTGCCGTTTGCGCTGCCTTCCCTCCACAGCCTCCCCCAAATCCACGTGGCCCCACTGCTTTCAGATGGAGCCGCACAGCTGCCAAGGGAGCCCTGCCAGGTCGGAGGGGTTGGCAACATCTATCTTCTCTACAGCAGCAGCATGTTGAGTAAGGGGAAGGATGGGCTCTGCCTGCCCAGTGCTGCATGGAGGGAGCCCGGAGGCAGCGGGGCAGGAGCCCAGGATGGCTCGCTCCGGCACCGCTGGCACCCCAGCGAGTAGGAAGAGCCAGCACCCACTCTGCTCCCTCACCCGGGTGAGCAAAGTCAGCTGGCAGGTGCTCAGGAAAGCGTGCTGCTCCTGTCGCCATTCTGTCGTAAAACCTCCCAGGAGCGCCTGGCTGCCTCCAGCCCCAGTGAGGTGGTGGTGATGGTGGTGATGGTGGTGGTACTCAAGGCACCACAGTGGGTTCCCCATGGCCCCGCTGCGTGCACACGGGTCCGCGTGTATCTGCATGCCCTCAGCATCCTCCCGTCTGTTTGCATACGCTCATCCACAACACATGCAGGGTGATCGGTATGTGATAAATTGTAAAGCTGCATACTAAATTACATTTTTATGCCCTCCAGACATAGTCACCTGCATTTTCTGTCCCATCTCATACCCTTCCCTGTTGGCTTTGCTCTCCCTATTCCCAAGCACAGCACAGCTAACAGCAGCTGCCATTTAATTTTTTTCTTTTTTAATTTGACCCTCCAGGTAAAAATTCCCTCCTTTCCTACCAAATCCCTGATTCTGCAGGTGGTTAAAGGTCTACAGTACTTTATGTCCTCAGCTAGCCCAAGAGGCAACCACCGCCACCACCACCATGTCTCCTGCCACCAGCCGAGATCCAGCTCCTGGCTGCATCAGGCATTAGATTGGGAATCCTATACAGAAAGCTACTGAAACTTGCCCAAGGCTGTTGGGCTAAATCCTCGCATCAGGCCTTCTGACTTCTCCAGGACTGCGATAGCCAAGGCTCAGCCCAAGGCTTGCTTGGGACCAGCTTGAAGATTTTCCATGGGATAGATGACGGGGTGGAGAGGTTTCCACCAAGTGAGGGGGAATTTTAGCTTTCCTGCGTGATGCTTGCTTGTCATCCTGGAAATTCCTGAGCTTTCTTATAACATAAAATTATGACAGTATGATGTACGGTGAAAGGTTTTAAAGTGGAAAAAAACCCCCTATTCATGTGGTTGAGTTGCACTCTCGGTTTTGCTACAGGTACTGTACAGAGTTGAAGTCAATAAGGCTACCAACATGAAGAAAGTGTTGCCAGTGTTTACAGAGCCCCAAGTCATCTGGCTTTAGAGGCAGAAGGCTGGAGTGCCAATAACGTTATTAAAAACTCTCTGCGATTGTTCCAAAATATTTCTTTAATAAAAGGTAGCATATACAGAATAGCCCGTGTTGGGGCAGAGTATAAAGGTTTTGCTGGCACTTGTTTGGGAAAGGATGCATTAACCAATGTCTTATGACCCAAAGCGTGATTGAAAAAAATTATACCACACAGAAAGTAGTTCGTGGAAACACAGCCGTACTGGAAGCCTGCACGCACTGCAAGCCTGCCTGACAATACACAGCAATTAAACAGCCTTATTCTCCCATCACAAACACTTTCACAAAATCATAGGCATCCGACACTTAAGATTTAAGCTGAATTTTGAGCAGTTTTGTACCACGGTTGCCAAGCGTGTCTCTCTCTCATTCTTCTAGCAGTGGGACTGACGTCTAAGGTCCCACTAGAGCTGTTATCTGTGTGTATCAAAAATTCAAATCATTACATTCAGACAGAAAGATACCATAAATAAGCATTTTCAAATACTTAAATACTTAAATTATATATATATAATTAAGTCCAGTTAGGAAAAGCCAGCACAAAACTCATTTGCATGAGGGAGACTCTCTTCCTAAATCACTTCTGAAAAGGAGACTTAGGCTCCTTAGGCACTAGGTAATTTACATTTTTCTAATTTAATCCAAAAAACCTGTAAAATTATCAAAACAATCCTCTGACATGTACGTACTATACAATACACCCATGATACAGAATTTAAAACTTGGTCTTTTCTCTACAGAAAAATATAGATATGTAAGTATATAAGCATACGTAGATATATAAACACATGATAAGTGTATAGATAATATACCATATGTATCTATAAGAGAGAAACGTTGAGCTGTGCAACATATACTACAAATATGCTGTATGTGCCTACTTTCTGTCATGCGTGTCACAGTAACTTATGATTATGCATTAAACACGTGCTACGCACATTGCATATATTTTGTACACATACCCTGGGTAGTCATTAAAAGCTGAAAGAATCGCCGTGAATGGAAAATGAGGTTCTCCCTCCCCCTCGTTTCATGTTATACAGGAAGGATGCCCACGCAGACAAGAAGAGGGCTGTGAGCAGCTTTTGCCAGCCTAGGAGGAGACCTCTTTTTCTGGCAGAAGGAAGCACGTTGCTAAACTGTCCCCTCAACTTTCTCCCTCTCTTCAGGATTTTTTGTGCCTGTGCGCAGCAGAAGGCAGATCCTCCTCGGGGCAGAGCCTGGCTTTTTGTCGCTTGGATTTTGTGACTCCTCAGAAGCCCTTTCCTCACCTCTCCTGCTGCTGTGCTTCAGAGTCTCCAAAAAAAAAAAGAAGTTATTAGATTTGTGCTTCCCAGGTGCATCTGTTCCTCATCTGACTTACCAAAGCTTGTCTAGGCAAGAGGCAGCCGAGATCCTCTCAGCAAAGCCCCCTGCACATGGGGAGCGCTCACCAGCAGCAGCCTGCAGTTTTGCATGTGCTTTTTCAGTCTCCCACCCCCTCGCCCCATAACATGCATGCAGCCACCCCCCAATCCGATGGACACACTTGCCGTAAAATGAAACACAGGGAAGGCGACTGCCTGCCACCTCTCTTCCAGACCTGGTCCTGTGATTTTTACGGCATCCTGCAGCCGTGACTTGCAGCGGCTTGGCCAGAAGTGTAGAGCTAGCCACGGGTCTGTGATTTTTTTTTTTGTTTAGGTGGTGCTTTTATGCTTATCCCACACACAGGTGGGATCGTTCCACGGGGCTCGGCACTACGGTGTGGTTGGGGTGTCCATGCAGGGGCTCCCTGTACAGACATGTGTGTGCGGTGGTCGAGGGCCCAGGTACCTGTGTGGCAGATTTGCCCCGTATAGAAATAGAGTGAAAAAGCTCAAACTTCTTCCTCAGACTTCTCCGAATTCCCATGTATCGCACACACAATGTGTAAAGATCATCTGCTAGCCAGAGACCCCTGATGGAAGTTTCTACTATCTGCAATACCTAGATGCAGATGTAGTGAATAAGAGCAGGCTTACGAAAACCCTCGGCGCCTCTGCCTCATGCAGCATGAAATGGGGTTGATGGAGATGACAGACAGCACTGGTTTAGGTCGAAGCTCCCACACTGTAACCCCTTAGCCTAGAAGAGGTACCAGGCTACCTTGTTCTTGTCTTATTTCAGCTCAGCCTATCAGCTTAATAGGAAAAATATGTGTGTGTGCGCACATAGTTCCCTTTGTTTGTCCTACGAGATTTCTCCTCTGGGAACACGAAGAGAGTCCGTAATGGAGCCCCTTCATTACAGTGGTCAGTACTGATGGTCTGTCACAGTTGGAGAAAAATGCCTGTATGCAGAGTAATTYTAAATTAATATCCTTTACCACGTTGGTGCTGAAAACTGCCTCAAAAGCTGTTATGATCCATCATGGCAATGAGCACTTATGGACTTCTAAATCCACAAATTAGATGTTGTGCCCAGGAACTAGAGGCAATTAGGTTCAGCTCAGTGCGTGGAGCCTCAGCCACACAAATCCAGCTTCAGCGTATGCCTCCCAGCACGCTAAACCCCAGCATCTGTTTGTTTATGTATTTATTTATTTACAGGTCGGGGTGAAGCTATTAAAACTGTACATATAAATAAAATGAAATTCTGAAAGAGAGTTAAAGACAAAATATTCTTAATTCTTTTTCCCCAAAAAACTCTCTGTGAACTTTGATCTATAAGAAGATTAGGCATTCTCAATACTGTAGTTTTGAATTAGCAGAGACCACAGAAGCATGTGTACACACATACACACAGAATCACACATTCAAACTTCTCAACACTAAGAAAACCCAGGAAAAAAAAATCCTGCACTGACAGTTGCACAAAATTTCATTTTTAAAAATCCCATCTGGGTGGGAACCTCACAGCTTAAATATCTGCAGAGTTAGCACAGTTTTATGGCTATCCTAAGTCTCTGCAAAATGGATTTAATTGGAAACACCTACAGACATTTAAAGGTAAAAGAATGAAAATCACACCACAGAAGAAAACAACGTCAGACTGTATTTTTGCAAGGGTTTATATGGGTAGCTAAACTCCCGGGTCTGCCACATCGTCTTTCTGCCAGCCAAGCCCATGCAGCGCGGTGGAGGATGTTACCATGAATACAGCACCAAAACTCTTCTGGGCCTAAAAAATTCRTCAGGACCTCTCACTGCTTACCACTTCATTGATAATAGTGTAACGTTTTCCTTCTCAGAACAGGAGTGTAAAGTGGGAAATGGGGCAAATTCCTTGCACCTCCCCTAGAAAAAAGTGATCGATGAGCATGTGTTTCCCACTGCCTTTTTGAAAAGCTTTGTCTAATCACAGAAGCTGTGAAACTTTCCGTCATTCCCTAAACGCCAAAGACTGGAAAGAGAGGGGAAACCACCGCTCAGTAACCCCCCAAATCTTTGCCAAGGGTGCGCTTGCTTCATCCCCACTTCCTGAGAGACCCCTGGTTTTACTGGCAGTTTCCCCAAAAATGGGCAAGAGTTTGGGTCTCGACAGCACTGCAGCTTGTGAAGGAATTGGACCAGTCTCAGAAGACAAAAAAATCCAAGACTTTCTGTATGGCCTTGGGTATGGGGAACCCCTGAGGGAGGTGGAGGGTCAGGTCCATGGCAGAGGAGAGAGGAACAGAGAGGAAGAACATCAGGGGCCAGGGGAACTTGGAAACAGGTTATGGTTAGCTGTTTCAAGATTATTTAGGAAATAATGTTGAAACTACAACTTAGGAACACACACTGAAATGGATATCATGCTCAGGGCTGATCCTTGTCTGTCTCCAAAAGAGACAAGAAGGGAGAGGATGAAAAATTGGGACGCCAGTTTTGAGAAGAAATGAATAATAGGAAACACGGGCGAGGTAAATGAAATGCTACCTAGTAGACAATTTCTACTGTATAAATTAAGGAGCTGCTAAAGGAAATACTTTATTACACAACGTATAATTAATGTGTGGGACCTTAAGCCACAGATACCACTGAGGCTAGAAAGAGAGGATTTAAAAATGGGCTAGTATTTATATGGGTGGCATGAACATTGGGAGTTGTGGTACATTAGCTAGAATAAAAAAACAGGTTATGTTCCAACACAAGGAGACTTGTTGTACAGGGAAACTGCCTAAAAATGTATTTTGTATTATGTCCATGTCTTGTGGTTGCAGAGGCCTCTGAGGAGGAGCCGGGGGCCACCACCTCAAACAGCAGTACAATACCACGGCTGGGCAGGCTGGTACGGAGGCTCCCCTCAGCAGCATGGGCTGAGCACATCCACACGGGCTTGTGGCTCTGGCCGGCTCATTGGTACCCACCTGCTCTGCTGTGAGGCGTCAGGGACCTGCCCTCCCACCTCCTCTCTAGGCACCCGAAAGACTCTGGATGGGCACTCTTGGCTGAGGTTGTTGGAGGGGGCCGAGGGACCATGGGATGCTGAACTGAGGTCTTGGGACAGAAGAGGGAGGGCAAGAAGGTCGTGGCCACTCCAACAGTCAGTCACATACAGCCCATACCATTTTTCTAAGTCAATAATGAGAGTTAAGAGGCAAACTTCCCTTAAGAACAATTAACACTGTAATTCTCCACAATGCAATTTCTTACCTCCTTCTCCACCATATACAGTGCTGGCCACGATTTCCAACAGTGCGCAAGACTACCTGCAGCCGCTGGTTCTGTTTTTTTCACTACAAAGACACGTGAGAAATGTCACGGCTTGGTGACATTGCTGCCTTTCCTCCTCCTCTTCTTGTAAGCAGTCTGTTAATGCTGTTTAGCTGGACTTTGTTTTGCTGAGCTACTGTATGCCTCAAATATGTTTATTGCTATACAGGCAATAAATAAGTATTAAATGCTGTACAAATAACAATAAATATTAAATCTACTAGACCACACTTCTGGAAACCTCAGCAAAATGGCTTGGAGGTGGAACGCCTCTGCCATGCGGGTGGCTTGCTCTTGAAATTAAGTGCATGAATGAACAGCAAAGGAATTTATATGGCCAAGAAATGCACTCCAGAAGACTGTCACTGCAAGAGACCTTCCAAAAGAGATTAAAACATTAGTTTGGATGATAAGAAGTTATATCAACATGCACCCTGGTACCAAAATAAATTCCCTGGGGACACCTCCGGGAATGGCTAAGCTTTGAGCTGAAGCACAGCGGGAGATCCTTAGGTGAGCAGCAGATAAGATAATGGTGGAGTTGAGAGTGGTATAGCTCTGTCAGCAAGGCACAGTGCTTGAGCCGGGCTGAGAGGGGCAACTGAGTTGCTCAAGCACGGCGTTGCACTGACCTAACTGTGCTGCTCCTGGTTTCAGCCCTGAATCTCTAGCACACCAGCAGCTGCAATACGTGGCCAGCCAAGCCAAGCTCTGGGATCAGCAGAGGAAAGCCACCACAACTGATGGTCCGACACGTAACAAAACTAGAACTCCAACACCTGACAAAACCAATGACTTGCACAGTGGCATTGCATATACTCCCTTTAGCATTTGCCCACCGTCTCCCTGGTATTGCACAATTTGTGCTTCTCTGCACAGCAGCTCGCCTTAACCGAGAAGGTGGGAAGATGCTCCCCTCCAAGGTGCACCCAGCACTTCGCGATTAAGGTACTTTCTTGGCAGCAGAAATAGCTGACTAGGAATTCCCACTCAGGTCCCTTATGCCTCTGCTGAGTGTCTGAACCCTCAGGGTGTGGGCCGTGGGCTGCAGCTGATGTGCTTGCACAGCACAACGCCAAGATGCCCTGGTAACATCTTCAGAGAGGGGTTATAACATCAGGGCTAATCATCCAGGCGGAGCACCATCTTAACACACCTCTGTAGCACCTGTTCAGCGGTGTCCCTGTGCTGGTTTACATTACAGTATGCCTTTCCCTGACTGCTTGCTCTCACTCACTCTCTCCCAACACCCCAAAAAGATGCTGGCTAAGAACCCCAGCAGCTGGAGTTGCCTGACCACATACCAGAGGTGGTACCTATGCTCCACCTCATTGCTCTGCATTTCTGTGGGCTTGCTTACACAGCTCTCAATACTTCACTCAAGTTTCTGTGAATTATATCTCCTCCCCCAGCATTGGGACAGGGAGCCTGGGACTCTGGAGTACGCGGAGCAAATGCATGTCTCCATCCCCAGGCCTAACCCTACATCAAAACTATATACAGGTCACTGTCACAGATACATTAAAGCCCCAAAGATGGACTTGCTGAAGAGTTTTAAATAGCGCTTTGAGACTAATGGATAGCTTCACAGGGTGAAATGTGCCAGCCTGGAGTAGATCCTCAGCGTATAAAGAATCAATGACTGTAAACTAGGACTGGAAATTGGAAGAGGCAAAGCACAGTGCAGAACTGAAAAGAAATCACTGAGCAACTAATGTGATAGGGGAGGAATTGAAATGGAGAAACCCATCCTATTTCTGTGCCCAAAAGAGGTGGAAATGTGAGGAGGAGATTTTCCTAAAAAAAAAAAAATATTTAAAAGTAGTAAAAGACTTTCCATTAAAAAAAATGTTGAGGAAAACCTTCGCACAGCTATGGGAGAAAAGAAAAAGTGGCCTATGATCATGCTGCAAAGGAACTTGCCTCCAAATCCGAAACGCGTCACAATGATAAATGGAAAGAAGTTAAACCTCCAAATGCTATGACTATCCTCAGTTCTGTTCTGGACAGATGTTTGATGTATTGTATCTCTCTGTGACAGAGACCTGAGGGTTCTGAGGTCTTTTTTTTTATTATTTAATATTTTAGCAAAACTTGTATAGCTTGTCATGCCAGCAAGGTATTTTTTAATTAAAATGAAATGTATGTATGTGGGGTGAGCCAGAGTTTATGAGGAGCTTCTTCAGGGGGAAAATGAATCAGTCCAGGATTTTCAAGAAGGATTCAAGGCTAAGCTCGAGCTTACTAACTCGGGAGGAATGTAAATTAGAGTGTACTTACCAGGCAGGGAAACCTGGGATGGGAGTCAGGTTCTCCAGCCGGGGAGGGCATCTGCCCTCGCAGCTCTGCACAGCAGGCAAAGCAGGCATTTTCCAGCAACGGCGGCAATACGAACGGGAGGTGCAGCCAGTAACATTTAGCACAGCGAAGCCAAATCCCGATGGTGGTTAAAAGGCAGCCTTATGGGTACCTCGAGGAAGGACCTGGGTAAGCGCCATGGGGTTAGCGGCTGCTGAGCACGTTTCTCAGGGAAGGAGAAGGGCCAGACTACACACGTGCCTGTTGCARACTGGAAAAGTGCTGCTCAGCTCCTCTCAGAGAGGCTGTAATGGCGGCCAGCCACCGGCCGACCCACAAAACTTCAGGCAGGTACTTTTCCCTTTGCTCCATCTAAAAGATTATCTTGCTGCCTGGATGGAAGCCCTTTGAAAACCAGGAACAAAGTGTCCCCTTGTTCTGAAAATTTTCTGAAGCCCTAAAAATGTTGTATTTACCAGGCCTGATAAGCTACGTTTTCATGGCTTTCCTCTGCATTAGAGAGGCTGTTCATAAAAAATAATATTTAGTATTATATTGTATTATATATTTATATATATAGTGCATTTAGTATTATACTATAATAAATAATAGTATTTATACTAAATAATAGTATGATTTCCAGTGATCACAAAAAGGAGCCCTTATTGTCATAAAAGTACAACAGGAGGTGTTAAAAGAGCCCCACGTTCAGCTTTCCAGCATCAACACTGCTACACTTCATTGGGACCAAAGTGGAAGTCTTCCCATTGCCCTAATTCCTGGAGTTTGTCAGTGAATTTGTCTCTGAGGGGGGATTGTAATCCCTGAGGAATCTGACTGAGAAATGCTATTACACCTGAGCGTAGGACTAGGATTAGAGACTAACGAACAAGGGAGATGACCCTTTTTTTAAAGGCAATTGTGTATAATCATGCACCAGGAAACAAAAGAAACATAATTGATGGTAAGAGCAGAAGATGAGAGGTGTAAGTTTATTTCTTCTTACAACACTTAATGAATGCTACGGATATATTTTTATTTTCATATCATTGATATTAATTTCCTGAGCATATAATGTTTTTTCTTATCCTGGTAGATGAATAGTGTTCCTCAGTTTTTTTATTATTTTCTGTGGGTTTTAATTTTTTCTTCTTCCATTGATTTCATGATGTGATATACTTGTAATAAGTAGTTGTCCTCTCTGAAATCTTTCTTGATAAACAATACATATGAATCATCATTTTTCAACCTTGTTCTGAACCATTTCAAAATTAATAGACTAATTAGTAACCTGGTAAATTATTACCATAACCATTTTAAAAAAACCAACCACTTTGGTGTGGCCAGAAATTGCTATTGAGATAATATCCATGACAGTCTTTTGCAACCCTCTGCCACAACCCGAGACATGAAAGCTTCTCTGCTATGTGCTGAAGCACGCTCTTGTGGTGGGACCCAGAGTGCCAAATATGAAACGGTGACTCATGTTCCCTGGGATCCGGCGATCCTCTCCTCGAATATTTCACATAGCTGGATCCCTAGTCATCCTGCCTAACTTGAGGCATCTGGCTGAGATCCGTGGAGAGGTGCAGGCTCAAGCCCTYGCCCCACTGAGGGCGTCTGGGGTGGCAGAACTCCTCCAAGAGGCATCCCAGTATAGGGACGCACCTGGCCTGAACCGGGCCATATATTCAGGTGTGGGGCAGAGGCAGGGCAGCGCTACTCCAGCTTCAGTCTAGCTAAATTTCACCGGCTTTTTCTGCTCTTGCAGCRCTGGATATCCCCCTCCTGGTACTGTACGGATACCCAGCCCCTGTCCTGGCTTTTTCTATCTTTCTGGAGTTTTAAATCTTCAGCGACACAGGTGTCTGCATTATGCCACTGAGGGATTTTTTAATACTGCCAAAGCAGGATGACAGCCACTGTGTGATGATCCTATATCCAGCTTCATCTTCAGTCTCTCCCCACTACCCAGGGTGTTAACCAGATTATATTTCTATCCATCTTGCGCAAGATGAGTATTTCTAAACTGGCTATCCCAGTCTCACAGTCTGCAGCACTATCTGTGTCCACAGCATGCATATTTTTATTTAGTCTCCCATCCTTCAGGAGTGATTTTTCTTTACCCTTCCCTAAGCAGTAGCCTCTCCRGAGGTGCCCTTTCCTATTACGCCTTCTCAAACACTCACCTTTAAATCTATGTGCAGGTGGGCAAGAGGGAGCTCCCCTTGGACAGTGACATGCTTCTGCCCGCTTAGGACTGCTCCGTGTACCACTTGGTGCCGCAATTATTTTACACCGCTCGCCTTCTCTCTTAGCATGGGGCCAAAACCCTCCCACCAGCCCCGTTGCACTTCCACAGGCACAGCAGCATCGGTGGCATGAAGAAACGCAAGCTCTGCCTCCATCACCATCGCCCGGGTACCTCCAGGAGCAACCCCACCTCCAGCTCAAGACAAAACCAGCAGCTTTCTGATAACGTCCTTCAYGCTGCCGTGGCACAGGAGAGGAACTAGCTTCGCCCTCCTGTTGGTTTCACTGCTGAAAGCCCAGCGTGCCTCAGGAGTGGCATCCATGTGCCGCGATAAGTCTTCCTGCAGAGTTTCATAGTTTTTGCCATTATTTTGCCAGCTGACTTCTTGGTAGTAAATTGAGCAGGAAATTGTTTTTTTTTTTCCCCTCCAATATATTTAATCCATTTAAGCAGGCTACAACTCTTTTTTGGTATTTTCTGTGGGCTTTCAAAAAAATCTTCCATTGGTTGTCTCTACAAAATTTAAAAAATCATCCTTTCTCAATATACCAGCTGTTTTTTCCCATGTAACCTGCCTTCCTCTTTATGTAACCAAACAATTTCTAGTATTTATACTGAAAACCCATGCAGCTAAACTTTCCTTCCTCCCTCCTTCCTTCGTTCCTTCCTTCCTCCCTCCCTTCCTCCCTCCTTCCTTCATCCCTTCGTTCCTTCCTTCGTTCCTTTGTTCGTTCGTTCCTTCCTTCCTTCCTTCCGTCCGTCTGTCCATGGCATCCATCCATCCGTCTTCTTTGCCAAGTAAAAATATCCCTTGCCACCAGATCTCCAGAGCAATTTGTGTCCCTAAGTCTATGCATCTACTGCTACTTCGGACACACCAGGGCTGCTCGCTTGTCCCCAGCTGTCTCTGAAGCCTCCTGCAGCCATGTGTCCTATCAGCCAGCCCCATGTGATACTCCCAGGTGTGACAACCATGGTACCTTTATGGGTTAATATGTAGCTATTTATATGTGCGTATACATTCGGTAAGAGAAAATACTTTCTATCACGAAATGAATACAAATGCTGCACTTCGTTTCATCAGCAGGTTCCACGTAACCGATGACTGAGGCAGTGAAGTCACTCGCACTTTGTGTCAGTGACTCCGGCTAAACTTTCAGCATTTTCTCTAGTGGCACACAGGGGGGATGTTGTTTGTTTGATTAATGGGAAGGCTTTTGCTCCTGTGGAACAATGACACTGGCAGCGCAGGTTTCAGATGCTCTCCTGGTAGGTGCATTACGTGAGATAAAAATTTGGCAAATGAGACTGGAGTTACTTGGGTGGGTGGGGGGCAGGATCTTGTTCTAGCGTATCAGCAGATACAAAATGAGCTGAGCACCTTACACAGGAAAAGAAGAGGAAGCTGCGACACTGGCAGCAGCTGACCACCCGCCCGCAGAGGCTTGGGCTGTTGCAGAAGAAAAGGCACTGGAAAACTCCAGAGGAATTTACCTCAACTGCGTCTCTGGATGGAATAAATCCTCACCCTTCCAAGTGAGCCAGCCATCAAGCTCCAAAGCGAAGAGTGTGCACATCTTCAGCTCCCAGGACTGATTTCCTCCTTTGGCTACCTGGAAATAAGGCTGTCTTGTCAGGATTTCTATCTTGAGTCCTTCCTTTCGTACCACTTGAGAAAAAAACCCATCTCTTAATCAGTTTTCCACAGCATAAGTTTAGCGACATTAACTCCCCTTCTGGTTTTCCACAGGCTTACAAAAGATGATGTGTATCCCTCTGGAAATGGATTACCAGGTCTACATGGACATACTTGCATGCCTATATGCCTCCATTGGCAGCACCTATGGAGTCAAAGACAAGTGGAGTCACTCCATGACTGAAGTCTCCAATCCCAGCTTCCCCTGTCTTGTGGAGCAGGCTATCATGACCTGGAAATCTTCACATGGGATTACATGAAAGAAAGCAAAAGAGACAGAAAGGAAAGTTTATATGGTGCAAAGCATCCTCCATATTCCCTAGAAAGAACGTGGTGCTCACAGCAGGACTGCCATGGAGCAGAAGACATTTGCAAACTTCCCCTGGGGACCTGTGTTGTGTCTCTGTAGAGTCTGGGAGGAAGGAAATAGGAAGACAGATGAGATTTATAATGTTTTCTTTCAGCTTTCTCTGAATTAGAAGGTGGACATTTCAATTTATAGCGATTTATATGTAATTTTAATTCCTTCTCTTGATAGAAGGTAAACTGTGGCCTGGGTAAAGGGTTTTTGCATGACGTCTGCTTCTCCTTCTTCCCTCTCCTTTGGTAGAGAAACCTTTCTCTCCCCATGCTCCTGATGTTGAACACTAAGATATATCTGCACGTGGCCACCAGCATTTGGACACTCACAACAGCATAAGGAGAGATTATGGTGAGCATTATGACCTTCTGGTATCAAATATGGAGAAAAAAAAAGATCAACAGGATAGCACAATTCATACTTGCTGCAGGCTGGCCAAAAAGAGCTCAGTATCAAGGGCTGTGGAGGTGTTGAGGTGCCACCTGGGCTACCAACTCAATTACTCAACACAGCTGGAGAGAAAAGGCATGGCAGAGAAGATGGCATCAGTGTTTCTGAGTCCTCAAAGGCTATCTGTGGAGACGGTAAACTCTTTTGGGGCCTGTTTTAAACCCTGCACATTGTGTACCCATTGTTGACCAAAGGAAAAATAAATGCCATTGATACACTATGGAACACTTCCAGGTGGGCTTAATTAATGTATAAATACACCCAGGGTACACATGGTGAAACGTTTTACTTTTTCAGACTTTGTAGGTTTCTGTTGTGTTTGCAAATCAGTCTATTTGCACACTAAAGTGCTATTGTAACACCAATATGAGCAGGACCCATGATCATCCCACAAATATAGAGGTAAATATGGGTTTTGTCCCCAACAACTGAGACCTTAAGGACTATCGCTCAGCATCTGAGAGCAGTAGGTGATTTGGCATGTTTAACACCACAGAAACATCCTTCACGGAGTTACAACATTGATTTTAAAGCTCTTAATTACAGACCCTATCAAGCCCAGGAACAAGGGTTTCATATCTTTCAATCAACTAAAGGAGCCTTCCTGACTGCAGCAGTGTCTTCAAGAAAGATATCAGAGCTGAGTGTGGTCTGAATGTGGTCACTGGGAGAGCAGCACTGTATTATTCACAGAAATATGGCGGGTATGCAAACTCCTGTTGAGTTTCCAAATTGCATTCAGATTTTCCCAAGAAGTAGTCCTGGCATTTTTTTCATCCAGAGAGGAAAGGGACTCCCATAAAGCAGATCAAAGGGAAAGGGGAGCTTACTACTCAGAGAAAAGATCCTTTCCTCCTTTGTGCCCTTTCAGCGTAGGGAAAAGTGACAAACAAGTTCCCGCATTTCCCGCGGCAAGGTAGGCAAAGCACAGCACCTGAGAAACACCATATCAAAGGGACGAGCCACGAGGTTAGCATGAGGCACCGCTCCATGTCACAAGCACTGCTCAGCCTCCCTTTACCCCAGCCGGCACTAGCTCACCAGGTATTATCTTGCAACAATTTACTTCCATGCGTTTCAATGGGAAGCATTAAGACATTCCCTTTCAGGAAGAAGAAAAAGGGCTCAAGTAAATAAAAGGGCCAAATTACCTGAACGCACCAAGAAGAAATATGAAAGGATGAATTTAAAAGACTCTGCGTGGTGTGCTGGGTTCTGTCATCAAACACCGCTGCCGGCAGTGGAAGGTCGGAGCAGCACCTTTCTGCTCAGGGAGTCTGCTGAAATGAAGCCTGGGACAATGGGACTCTCTGTGGAGCCAAGTGAGTTTTGATGAGTCTCAAGATCAACATCTCCGTGTTTTGGTACTGCTTTTTTTTCCTCTCCTAATTTCGAACGCAAATGCTGGGATTCAAAACCGTATTTTCTGCAGTTGTTTAGAAAAAAATTGGAAATGGTGAAGAAAAGGTGAAGCAAAAGAAAGAATTTTCTGTAACAGAAGCAGACAGGGTAATATATTTTCCTCCCAGTTGTGTCCTGCAAGCATGGGCAGCCCCAAAGGTGAGGGAAATTTCAGCTGTTCCCTGCAGGGGCTCCAGCTGGGGCAGCTCACCAAGAAACGTTGTGAGATGGAGCTGGGAAAAGAGGCCCAGATCCATCAGAAAGTCTTTATGGGACTGAGTCGTTATGCCTGATGCTGGGGCAGGTGTGGTGGCCAGGCCGGCAGCCCCCCGGGGGAAGGCATCCCACTGCGAAGCCAACCTTGGTGAAGAGCTCCCATATAAACAGCCGCCTCGTCAGTAGGTAGACACTGGGCGCCAGGGAGCCAGAAAAGCAGGGTAAGGGATGAGTAGGAACATATCAAAGACAATTGCGTGTAAGCAGTTTTTTTCCCTAAGTTTTCTTTTCCTCATCCTGCAATGGAAAAATCCTGAGAGATCATGGATGGAGCATAAAAAAAAGGATAAAGGAGAGGGCTTAATTTATAGCTTCAATTTTTAATCCTGTGCCCCAAAGAAACCGCTGCCTAGGCAGCCAAATCCTATCTGCAGTGAGTAATGAAGGCAGGAGGTACAGCACAGACCCCCATAGCAGCCCCATCTATCTAAGCTGGTGAATAAGCAGATGCTTTAGCCTTCTCCGCCCAGGAGGCTGAAATTCCCCTCATGAAGGGCCCTCTAACATTAATTGCAGAGGCACAACCTGCCTTTTTATAAGACAAATTAATAATTTCCTTAATCCATCATCAGGAAATGGAAGGCTTTGATGCTTTAATTCCTTTCCTGTGACCATGGCAACAACAAAAAAGGAGGGGGGTGTGTTAATTTTCTCATCCATGAGAATTTCGGCAAATAGCATGTTAGTGTTCTTTGTCTGTAAGTGAGTCTTTGCTGGAAAGGAGTCCAGAGAATTACACAAAAGGCAGGTAACAAAATTGGGTGCCTGGGACGTGATAGTACGATGATGGGAGGGAAGCTGGAGCTAGGCTTTAGCAACCCCGCTCTGGTCGGAAACAAAATGCAGAGAGGCTGTAGCACTATGATTATTCACCCCAGTCCTGTCATCCCTGAGGGAGAAAAACCAGCTCAGAAAAGTGTTGTGCTGAGGGCATTGAAGCCCACTGATGCTCAGAAAGGGAGACCCATTAAAATTAGTGYGGGTTGGCCTACCTTCTCCAAAAAAAGAAACAGAACAGGCCATGGTTCTTAGTCTGCAGTATAGGTAATTATAGCACTAAAAGTAGGTATTGCATAAAAGTGCAGTGTATGCATGCATGTGTGCATGTATATACATATATGTGTCTATGTATACATGTGCATGTATGTATCACACGTCCATACCTCACAGTCTAGTGTATGTTCGCACACACACTACCAGCTGAAAAAGAAGTTTCTAGCACCAGGATGGCAAATCTTTTTTATGATGTCATGCACGACTTGCAGATGCATGGGTAAACGCTCTTTCCCCTCCAAAACACCTGGCCTCATCCATACGGCCCCTGAAGAGCAGAGCCTGATCCGTGCTACACCCTGCGCTGCCTAGGAGGGTGTTAGCCCTCATGGGCCAAAGCCATGCCGGGGGTGCACCCACTTCAAAGCGTGCCCAGCTGCAGCACAGAGCTCAAACCCTCTAACTTACTGGTATAGACGAAACTTCCGCACCCTTTCTTTAGGAGCACAGGCTCACCCCCTGCGTCCACAGCCTCATTCTTACAAATCCCGTCGGTCGGAGTAATCCAGGGCACACTCCCACCAGCCAGGGTTCAAAAGGGCCATGATTTCACCCCTGCGGTTCACGTACGAAAATGCTTGCAGAGCATTTAAAGAGATACTAAAGGCGACTCCGCTGCCAGAGCTTACATTGGTTATTCTGCAATAAGGAGAGGCTGGATTCCTAGCATGTGAATCAGGCTGCATGGTCTGACGGAGGCTGATTCACCCAAGTTTGACTTTGCTGGAGCGAATGGAGCCAAGGCTTTGCCCAAGTGAAGGTATCAGAGCAAGGATCTAACATGCATAATCCTCAAATTGAGTACGCCGTCCAGCTGGGAGGAGTCCTCATTCAGCTGCTATGAGGAGGCCATGTCTCTTCAGGTCCTTGGCTCAAAGACTGGTGGTGGGCTGCCCGGTCTGCTCGGAGGAGATGCTTCCCCTGCGCTTGCGCTCTTTTGTACCTTGGGTGTACAGCCTCTGCTTTCTAACACACGCTGTTGGCACACACTCCTCTTTCCAGCTGCTAAAGTACTGAAAACACAATAAATGCTGAATAATATCTGCTTTTACAGATATTAAATAAAAAAAGTTTTCACTTGATGGCTGCTGTGGGAATATAATGTGATTACAGGTAGGCACAGGAATACATTCCCAAGCTTCCAATGGGCAAAGAAGTGTCTAAAGGGCGCATCTGTATTCAATGCTGAGCACTCTCTGGTCACCTTTGTGAACATCAGGCTTAGCTAGTGACGAAGGCTGGGACACTTCCCTTCTCCAGAGGGAAAACCTCATCTGCTAAGTCTTTGATTGTCCATGGCGAGACTCGGCTGGTAGGCATCATGAAGCTAAATTTTACTAGCTTCATGAAGCAGCCCTCTTGAAACAAGAGCCTATGTAAACAAAGGAGAAAAGTGCCTTTGAAAGACACTGAGCTTGTTCAGCTGCTGCTCAGGGTTTCCTCACTAGTGGGACGCCTCCCCAAGGATCGTGTCCTACACAACTCTATGGTTTCTCCAGACAACTGCTGCCTGTTGCATTTTTCTGGATCATTAAAACCCAAGGCAGTGTTTTGCCAATAATGCTGAAAAATAGGAAATAGTTGCTGCAACCCTGCATTTCATAAGGCTGGGGAGAAATTTCCAAAGAGAATTCTTCATCAGTCCTGAACTAATGCACGTTTGTTTACATTCAAAGAGTAAGAAATTTGATAAAAAAAGTATCGCACCTCTCAGGGAACCAGAGATGCAGAACGTCCCTAAAATCATACAGTTCAGAGATAGCACTCTCAAATAGCAGTGCAACCTGAAGATGATTTTCTCTCAGAAATATGAACACCCACGTGGTATTAAGATACCTGAAAGTGGTTCAGTTATTCTGACATTGTGAGCTGAACTTCCCACAACAGAATTACAATTAAATACATTTAACTGTCACTGCGTGCTTAATCTGCATTTCTTAAAATACACGTGGGCCCATTTAACCTCTAGGGAACATTTATTCACTGAAGATGGCTAGTCACTAACTGATCCCATTTCAGCTTCTACCAGCACAAATCCCAAATGAAGAAGAGTGTGAGCATCTCTACTGGCTACCATTTAGCTGAGATGCCCATTTCAAAACTCAGAGTGCCTACAGAAGATGGACAAGCAGGCCTTGGACACCCAAAGTGCATTGSGAGAGTGAACTGGAGTTATGCATTAGAAATGTCCTCCGAATGCCTACAATAGAGAGCGTGGGTCTGTTTAACATAGGGTTATTTACAGTAAGGTCTCACAGCACTGTCATGTTTCTGTGAACTGCAAACAGGGAATGAGGGTACCTGCAGCAGTCAGAGCCCTTTTGAGCCAGTGGCAACCTATTTGCTTGGCTGTGTGGGTAGAGCTGATGCACCTTGTAGTTCAGGCAAAACGAATGTTCTCAGGAGGACGGAGAGAGGCACAGATGTATATTTTGTTTACTGTCAGGGAGATTAGTTTTAGCATATGTGTGTGTGTGGGCTTAGAAGATTAAGCATGATTGTGCATTGACAGTCAATACTATTTGCATTTTATCATGTGTAAATGATATTAACACAGAAGTCATGACGCAATGTGTAGCAAGTTTCATTATCCCTCATTAAAGCAGCTCTCCCTTGCAAGTGCAAATGTACTGGAAGGCTGACCTAAATGTAGGAGAAGCTGAATGCTGATCCTTATCTTAATGAACAAATACAATTAGCCAAGTGTAAGAGTGTCAGGTATTGAAATGATCCTCTATAATACCTTCTTTCTTTTATTTCACTGCGATGAGCATCTCCTGATGGTATCAGAGCAGCACCTCATCACACACCTGGCAAAAACTACCGGAGGGTCGGGGCAGTCAGTCCAGGCCCAGGGTAACCAGCCATTCTACTGCAGTTGGACTTCCTGGAATGTACACTAGCCTTTCAGACATCCTGGGACAGGTTTCTATTTAATGCCTTTCAGCTTTCTTGACTGTCTCTGAGAAAGCCTCATTCACCTCTGCAAGAGCTGGTGTCCCTCACATAGTGGTGATCAACACTGAAAGGCGCTTACAGATAACAGAGAAGGGAACTAGCGTGGCTGAAAACAAACCTAATCAGATGCTGATGATCACTCCACTGGCAATTTATGATAATGAAGATGTGAATGAAGGGGCTCCAAGGGGTCTTTGCCATCCTTTGGGGACTTCTCCTGACAAAAGTGTGGCAAGGGTAGTGACATCCTTTCTGCATTTTGGTTGCC
The DNA here is from genome assembly GCA_035582835.1 of Phoebastria nigripes. Taxonomy (NCBI): domain Eukaryota; kingdom Metazoa; phylum Chordata; class Aves; order Procellariiformes; family Diomedeidae; genus Phoebastria; species Phoebastria nigripes. Next base: position 422,961 of record JAYKAV010001875.1, on the reverse strand, counting down.
TGATCTCCTTTGATTTGCAGTATCTGCTGCAATAAGCCAAAGACTAATCTTTCATGAAGACCTTACTGCTGAGCTGGCCTCCTCCCCTCTGGAGTGAGGTTTCTGCCTAGAAAATGAGGCGGAAATAATAGATATCCATAGATGGAATGTTTTAAAAACAGGTTATACACAAAATTTTCAAGGTTGCAAAATTGCATTTGCATAAGCTTTATTTGTATAATCTCACCACTGAGTACGAGTTATAAGAGTTGATACTGATCCAGACTTGACTCCATTGATTAATAGGCACCATGTGCAACACATTTATGCTTTGGGAGGCAGAGACTTCTTCCCCCTCAGTTAGGGCAGGGGACATTTTGCTTGATCAGAGCAATGGAAACTTGAATCTTTGTGTGATTCAGCATCAAAGAGACATTTGGGACTGTCTGGGCTTTTCCAGCCAAAGAGCTACATCAGAACTGATTGTCCAGACTATTTCAAATGAGTCTTCACAGAGTGCAGTGATTAAGACTACTTGTGGAGGTTTATTTCTAGTCTAAAGTCTTCTAAAGTTTTCAAAGCAACAAAAATTGTCTTACCTGCTTATGCAATTATACAAGCACATCCTGCTTGATCTAGCCTCCATCCTCGGCGTTTTTTCAGAGAGGCAAGCCATTTCATCTGGATTTGAYGACCTGATTTAACTAGAGAAATTAAGGTTAGATTTGGGAGAGGTTTGGGCACTGAAATCCCTGAGTTTTAGGTGATCTGGCCTCCAGCAGCTTATGAGCTCCACTCAGACTCCCTACGTGGTTGATGGCAAAAGTTGAGTGCTTCGGAGTTGAACCCAACAGAGCCAGCAGGATACAGTGGGAAATTCTTGAAGGGAGCACGCAGCTGCTTACATTCAAGCAATAGGAAAAGTGGAGGACAAGGGTGTATCTGCAATTCTCTCTTGCACTAAAAGCCCCTTGAGGCTGGAGTGAGGCAATCCTGTCTGCTTGGGATCCATTGTCTGAAATCTTCTCCTGGAGATTGGTACCTACGCCCTTTCTTTCAAAAGACTCCACACAGATCTGTCTTTTAAAAACAAAGCAGGAAGAAGAAAAGGTGGTGATAGCTTTTATTATATAATGCCTTGGTATTCAAAGTATATGCTGAGGAAGTGGGAGGCCTGGGTTCCTCTCCCGCCTCAGCCCGAGGGGCCCAAACCCACGTCTCCCACATCCCATGAGAGTGCCCCAACAACCAGGCTGGAGGCTACTTTGGGCGGAGGATCCTCCTCCACCCCTGCTTTGAAACTGCACCGCTCCACAGCGAGGAATTTCAGACTCAGGAGGCCAGGGAGGGGCAGGGGAGAGCGAGGAGCGAGCGAGCGCGTGCCTGATGCCGAAACCTCGCTCTGAGGCCCGTCACCAGGGAGTGGGGAGCCCCGGGCTGCCTCCTCGTTCCCCTGACGTTTGTTATCCGAGGAGGTTTGCACGCTGACTGCGGGTTATGGCATCCAACTTCCTTCTCTCTCCTTGGCACCATGACTCTAGGAAAGGCTTCCAGCAAGGCGGCACTGCGACGGGTGGAGAGGGTCTTTCCCCCCAGGTCCCCTGGGCATCCTTGCCCCCGAGGACACTTTTCCGGGAGGCAGCAGGCAGGGTCCTCCTCTGCCCCTCTCCCACTCGCTCTGCGGGTGCCCACACGTGTGCCATCTTTCGGAGCTGGAGCTGCCACGGCGTTGCGTGGGGAGGCGCCGGGTGCGGCTATCGGGGCCTGCCGAGCCCCTAAACAAGTAAAATACCACTTTTCTCCATGCCAGGGAGGCTTAGGTGGGTATGAGGCACCAGGTTGCCCGGTCTTGGCAGCTCTGGAGAGCCCACGGAGCACAGCTCTGGGCACCTGGGTAAGCACCAAGGTAAAGAGTCAGGTGTTTCTAGGGTTTCCAGGCAATTACAGAGTTAAGTGGCAGTAGAGTTGAGTTTTCCAGACAAGCTGCCCAGACACATAGACTTCAGTTCAGTTTATACCCTTTGGTTTTGATCCTACCTACAGCAGAGAAGGTTTCTTTCTTTCCAAGCGGGCATGCTGGGTGGCAGACTGGGAATTAATGTCCCCTCCCTGATGTTAGACAATAAATCAGCTCCTCACTAAAATTCAGGATTAAGGGCCGTCCAGATAAATCAAAGTGGGAAATCAAGCTCTTTCCTCAACTTCAAGGCAACGGATTAGAGAAGAGGGACACACTCAGCTTGATTCACTCGGTTATGATATGATTAGGTGTTAAAACTAATATCATGGCTGATATTTCTCCCAGCGTAAGATCAACTTTCCCAGTCAAAAAAAAAAAGAAAAAAGGAATTATGCAAACAATTTAACAGCAGGGGCCAGTCTTTATTACAGTCCCCTCAGGATGGGCAAATGAAAGCCCTGAACAGCTACCAACAACAGTAGCCACAGTTACAGTAACAGGGCTTAAATATCGTGCAAGCTTGGCAGCTCTCACCAGCAAGGAGAACTCACGAAAAGGCACATTACACGTAGCAATATCTGATAGAAGTTTGCCTCAATATCAGTTCCAGGGAAAGGACGAACTGATAATCACTTCTTGAGAAAAAGGGGGGGGKGGGCAAAAAACCAAAAACTGGRAGGAAAAGCAGCCTTTCTGGTAAATCTGTGACAACAGCATCAGTAGCTCCCACTGGTTTGTTGCCCATTCCTTTTGGCAGCCCAGCAAAGTCATCTCCCAGAGATCTACACGTCTCTCTGTTAAGTAATCGTTGCACTCACATTCATTAGGCTGCAGCAAAGGCATCCCCATTAGCCAATTAACCAACCCATTAGGAGGTCCTTGTAAGCACTGTGGGCTGTTACACCTTCCTCGCAGAGCACCCAGGAGCTTCGCGGGCCGCTGCTCCAGCACGCGCCCCGAGAAGAGGAGAAAAGAGCAACTTTTGGTCTGCGAGAAGGAGACCTCTGAGCAAAACCTCGCTGTTGTTTCCTTCACGCTCTAGAAATTTTTCCTTTTCAGAGGGCTCCTCCTCCTCCAAAATAAGCCTGATATTACTCAAAATGGGCAGAGGCAGAGTCAGCCAGCGCGCTTGTAAGGACAACACCTGAGGGGAACAGGCTTCGGCCATGCCTGGCACAGGATAAGCATCTGCTCTTGCTTACCAGCAGCGCTCGGCCTTTCACTTTCTGCTTTCAGCAACGAGAACTGGTTCTGCACAGCATCTKTTGCAACTTTTTACAAGCGCAGAAATGCACAAAGAACCCAGGCAAGTAAAACCAGTGCAGGGAGACTCCTTCCAGCCCTGCGCCGTCCCAGCAGACCGCAGGCAACTCGTTGCTCTCTATGTTCTCTTGGCATGTGCAGAGGCACCTTCCTATTCTCTCAAGGCCGCGATGGTCTCTATCGTTCGCTGCTAGAAATGGCAGCAGAGACTTTTCCATAAAACTATTTGAAAAATGCAGATTCTCTTCCCTTCTGCGTCGATGTGTATGCATGACGTGACACGCCACTCAAGTAAATCTAGCTTTACTGACATGGATACTCACAGAAATGAACACATGCGTGCGTGCCCAAAACCAGATGAAAACAAAATTTTAAATTTGTAGATACGAACATTTACACCAACYGATACAGAGACAATACTATGTAGTTTCTCTGATTTATTATGAAAATGACTCAAAAAAATCAATAAACATTAACCACATATATAAATGTGCGATCTACACAGAATGCTTAAAAGTGATTGCAAAAGGATTTGTTGAGTACTTCCAAAAAAAAAAAAAAGAAAAAGAAAAAGGAATGATTGTCAGGAGGCGACCTGGTTGTGGGAAGAGGCACTTAATTCACTGCATGAATGACTCAGGGTGAATTACTTGCATAACTCCACTCGCGGAAATCACTACTCTGCGAAAGTGCATACATGTTAAATCAACCAAAACGCAGAGCGGTCCATATTCTTGGTACAATGCTGTCTTCGTGCCGGTACAGAATGAACAAAAATCCTCTCAGCTGGGCAGGGAGGGGGGAGAAATCCTCTTTTTTGGTATCCTGGCAATGTTTTCAAGAGACGGTTCGACAGTGCTCGCTTGCCCTATTCATGGCTGGCGTTTATGTTAAAAAGAAAATCTGGGCCTGTAATATTCAAGAGCAAGCTCTTGTTGACAATGAAACTTTGACTAATAAATCTAAGGCTGTGTTTCCCACCCAACTCAATGTAATGCCATAAGGTAATTATGCTCCTTTCCTGCAAAATACAGAGCTGTGTGAAGAATGTCAACTGGCATGAACACTAGCGAGATTTGCTTTCTTCAGGCTACTCTCAGGATAAATAAGTCCTTCCTTTATTTGCTATCTGTGGTTGAACTATGAGGTACAAACCTTACTGGAATTAAACAAAGGGAACTATTTTTCACTGCCCCCCCACTTTGATTTCCCATAGCAAGTCTCCAAAACTAAAAAAAAAAAGGCAGAAAAAGAAAAAAAAAAAAAGAAAAAAACTCCCCATAGCTCCTTTGTAAGTCTCACGTGCCTAACACGATCCACCAGCCATACTTTAGGCGTCAAATTCAGATGTTTGAGTGACCAGGTGATACACATCCCCTTGGCTGCATTTAAATTCAAACTGCATAAACTGGGAGCTTATTCTCTGGGTATAGTCAATTCAGAGGCTTCAGCTAGTATTTCAGAGCGCTTCTGTTAGGAGCTTTATTGATTATAAGGAAAACCTTGGTCTTGGTCTATAGGGAGACTCACTGCCCATATGTTGCACAAGGAGCAGCTGCAGTAGGAATAGCCAGCTACAGAGAGCATCCCATCCAAAGCAGAGGTCCACATGGTAGTGACAGCACTGAGGGCAACAACGTCCTTGGGGAGGCAGGAGAAGCAGGTTTGCTTTTGTAGAGCTGCCCAACAGCTCAAGCGCCGACCCTGCAAACAGCAGGCCTGTGCGCTGTGGGAGCTGCAGTCTCGGCCACCAGCGCCCAGCCGGGGCGAGAGAGCAGGAGCGAACACAAGCAAACAGATCCCACTGCCCAGTGAGACCCCAGTTACGCTGATGCGAGAGCCCCGGAGCAGAGTYCCCAGCTCCTCCTGGTGTTTCTACTAACAGTCATTGAATAAAATGCATAAATACTCCCTGGAACTGGGACCTGAACCTGGGATTCCCTTTGTCTTGGAGGAAACATAATTCCCCACTTCATCCACTCATGGTGAATATCCCATCAAAAACATCCTGAATATTATGCTTTGGTGACGCAGAAGACGGAAAGACCCAAGCGGCTCAGGCTAAGGAAAGCCTGCAAGCCCCGTCTCCTGCTTCCCAAGTGTGCGCTCTAAAAAACCGGGGTGTCCCATGCAGGAGAGGGACAAGAGCTCTGGTCCAGCTTTTAACTCAGCCACGTTTGAAGACAGCAGGTATGATCCACACACCCTTCCCTGAGCCCCTCCAGTAACTCAGCGTAGGATGTGCCCTGACTCCTGAACGGCAGTGGGACTACTTCCAGTTTCTTCTCAAGGTTATTGTACTTTTGAGCATGTGCTACATCTGTGGCTAAGATCCACAGGGAATTTTGTATCTCAAAATGGGCGAGGCTATTGATTTCAGGCAATTGGGGGAGTTAAGTGGTACCAAGGTGCAGACAGTGGAAACGCTGATTTCAGAGGTCAGAGTATGGCCCTGTGTTTTTATACATTAATATTGCTCCAAATCCATGAACTAGCTTTATACACCGAATTTATGAAATTCATGCTTGTTTTGTGGGCAAGTTCATAAAGCACATCTTTGGCTTTGCGATTTATCAGCAGCTCTCTTTCAGGCAAGCTAACAAATCTACCTCACCCATTTCCAAGACAGAATTGTTGTATTAACACGGGAGCACACGAATTTGGCAAGTGCGTGCTCCGGGAGGATACTGCGCATAGCGCAAGTGACTATTGTGCTGTGACAACCAAATTCACTTACAGGTGGTTAAGATAGCTGCATGGTGGTTGCAAGGTAGACTTGTGGTAGAAACATGAGAGATTTTTAACACCTATTCCAGCATCATGTTATAAAAGGACAGATGACAATTCATGTTGCATCAAGTCCTGGAACTTGCTGCACTGGGAGATTATTAACAAATGCACAATTCATCTTGTACTAAAAACTTGCATCAAAATAGCAGATGTAAGTGCTCGAGACGGTTGGTAGACAGGGAGAAACTTGGAGCAGTTTTCAGAAACGAGCAGTTTTAGAGTATCTTGTTAAATTAAGCAACAAACTCATCAGACAGAAGCACAGGATTGAGAGATGACACCAGAATTTGGAGTTGTGCTGCTAACCCACTTCACTTCTGTCTCCATTAACCTTCCACCTTTCGGCTGTCCAGTCCATTGAGCTTGCTAGCTGCTTGAAGCAGAGACCTTACCTGATCTGCACTTGTGCAACTGCAGTGGCTCTTCCATCATAAGTTTTTGAAAAACTATTTGAATTATTTTTTAGCCCTTGTCATTGAAGCAAAAAGCTTGATAATGTAATCTGAGAGATCTCAGACTGCAGATGACTGGTAAGAACAAGCTGGAATGTATTATTCTGTGTTATACCCCCAAATGGAGGATTTTCAACCCTGCAAGTTGGCGATGCCACAAAGAGGTGTTTGGAGATTTCAGGCACGACCTGACGTAGCCCAGCATTTCTGCTTTCAACCACACATTCACAAAGACGACAGACTTCTGCATGCTTCTGAGAAACGCCTTTTATTGTATGACAGGAGTTGTCACGTGAACGTCAACAAAAGAAATCATTCCATAGCAGTAACAAAATCAAACTATTACACAAATGCAAAAAAACCAAAACAAAAACAGAGTTAAAATGATGAAAAAGCAGCGCGCTGTTACACAATGTAAAACATATACGGAAAGCCACATTCTTCTGCTAAAGTGTCAGATGCTCATCACCATCACAGAAAATAAGTGATTTCAACTTTTTCTCCCCTCCCCCCCGCCCCCAAAGAGGAAAACTTTGAAGTGAGATATTTTGAAGGGTCAGATTAACACAAAAAGCAGCATTTTCAGGAAAGTTTCTATACCATTTGGATCTTTTGTTCCCTTCCGGTTCTTTTTGCAGTCTTATTTTAAACAGGTATTGGGAAGGTTAAAAGAAACCGTCAACATCACTTAAACAACCAGCATTACTGATGTTGGTCAGAAGAAGGTCCTCCCTCTTCCAGGGCAGTACGAATGGTATCGCAGAAGACTACACCTATCTGGCAAATGAGCTGTGGTTCAGTTCACTATAGAGAATTTTGCCCTTAAACTAAGCAAAACATGAGATAACCTATCCTTGAGAACTGCGTTGGTTTTGATTCTCCCAGTGGTCTTTTGAGGAGGGGTGGAGCAAAGATATACCAAAGTGAATGTCTGAAGAACAATTCTTGAGATCAGAAGTAGAGGCTGTTCCTAGTCTTTTACAAACAAAAAAACAAACAAGAGTTCTGTAACTGATAATTTTCAGTATTACTGTATAAAATTATATTTATTAGAAGTAAGACTCTGGAATATCTTAAGGCACCTCATGGTGAAGGAATATTTTAAAGGCTTGAATAACTCAGAAGATTGAATTCTTTTTCCAAGATCCCCAGGAAGGAATGTAGCTTATAGTAAGCAGCTTTGCTATTTCCAAATAAAGCATGAAAATTTTCGAAGTGCAAGTTTAGAACTATTTGAACTTTTCTTTAAAAGGAAACATAAAACACCTTGCCGGAAAGATAATTTGTCCATTTAACAGACCAAGACTTTCACCAAAGGAAGGCCTTTCTCATCCTTGACCTGAGTTTTGCCATTCAGGTACACTGCACTTTTTTACTCAACTGAAATTAAACGGGTCACTCAATCTTAACCAATAGTCATCTAAACAAAACAACTATCAACAACAAAACCAACAAAAGAATCTAAAAAACAATTTCCTGATTAAAATATTTTTGTTACTTTGGACTAAAAAGATGGATATAATGCCAACGACAGACATGAATGACTCGCTATCAGTTGTTCTACTCAGCAATTTATGGGTTTCAAGTGTGATTTTGTAAAAAATTTGTTTTCGCTTATATTGATATTTGATACCTACAGCTAGTAATGTCCTGCCAAAACATGTGAAGAAGCAGAATCAGCATTTTCAGAGATACCTAACATTTTTGTGCACATTCAAAAAGCTACAGGATCAAATTAATTCTAGCTTATGGACTAATAGCTAGATCTGTCAGGGTCTCATACCAGTGAGCCTGTAGCAGCCAGCGTTTTGGAGCTCTGCTCTGAAATATAACTTACCATAGATTCATTTCAGAGCTGAAATGAACTAAAACTGTAATTATACCCTTGGTTTACGCATGCATATCTCCTTGGTTCTGATAAAAAAGTATAAACACAAGGTATACGGCCAGGAGAACGTAGTGTTCTCTTATTTAAAAGTCTCAGTATATTATGCATCGTACTTACTCTCTTGTAAGAACTAACTATTCAGAAATCAAAAGAATTCACTATTGTAAAACAGTTAGACTCTGGATATGTCCAAACTGCTCAATAAAAAAGGTAAACAAATGAGCTCAAGCATCAGACTCCATTAAGTGTCTACACTGCCTTACTGGTCAGCTCACCCTAGCTCTGTTTTGGACCACTCCAGCCAAGTCTCTTCATGACAAAGCTTGAGCAGAGTTTGGACATGGTTCATGCCATGGATCCCTTCCAAAAAGGCAGTTACAGACAAGACCATGCAAGGTTGAACTTTCTTCATGCTACACAGTCCCCTAGCATTATCCCATGTGACTTTACGCGCTCAAACACTTCCCTACGTTTTCACATACTCTGCAATACAAACACCATGCTACTGAGCTGCAGAATAGCCCTATCCTTATTTCAGACAATTTGAATTGAAAAGGAAACCAAAACAAGACACACCAGTTGATAATTGTGTGCTAGGTCCATAAGTGGACCGCATGAGCCTAAAGAAGACCAAGGGCCAAGGAAAAAGCGGATGTGGCTGGTGTGCTCTAAGAAGGATTAGCCATAAGCACTGCTTACATGAGCCAATCTGTGCCACGGAGCTTTGGGGACAGGTAGCTGTCCCTGACCGTCTGCTATTTAGCACGATGTAGCACAAGCCTCATGCTGTACATCACTGCATGAAGTTCGGTTCCACTGATCTCAATGGGATTTGTTATAGTGTAAGGTGCTACACACCGCAGAAGAAGCGTCAGCACCTACCAAAAGCAAGCTATGGACAAGAGCATTTCGTTTTGTAACTTCCTGCTAATGATAGAAGAGGATGTTACCAGCAAAACCAGACGCCTGATGTTTGTTTCCCCCCCGTCACCCAGCAAGGGAAGCTGGCTGGTGGCACCGCGGGTAGTGAGAGGTCCACCCCTCTCTCCTGGGATCTCACAGCAGGACAGCAAGCTGCACCACAGGGAAGATGCTGCAACAGGGGAACAAGGATTCTGCCTCTCACCACTGGGCTGACTCCTGAGCAGGACAAAGACCTTCTAGATAAGCCCTTGTGCTAAGGCACAGGCTTTGGCCTCAATTTACTTCTCTACAAGGAGAGAGTAATTTTGTATTTGAATCAGTTATTTGCTGGTAGAACTGCTTGAAATGAGAAACATTTGTGTTTGCCTTACTTTTAGACCACTGGGTGAACATTGGGTAAAGTAACATTTGTGTTACATAGGTAATAGCAAGCATCTTCAGTATTTTTTTAAAAAGCACAGTATTTTCTATGCCCTGAAGAGGTCTGTTGCCCTTTATTCTCTTCTGTGCCCTTTAAATGGTCAGATGAATAGATTTATTTTCTATTGGACCTCAAAGAGTAGGTATCTCACTAAACATGAAAAAATCTGAAGCAGCATAGCACTTGCTTGATTTTTTTTGTTAAGCATGGGAATAGTGCCTCTGTGTTAAAGTGCTTTGCTGAATCAGGACATAACTTATGAATACCGAACCTCTCTCTCTCACTGCATTCCTCTCACTATCAGCAACAGCCATTCAAAACTACAGGTTGTACATTCCTACCTATTCCGGTAGGATGGTAACTTCAAACAGCTCGAGTTCAACAGAACCCCTGATGCAAAACTTTAAATATACTAAGGTTAAATATTTTTAACATATATTTAATGAATTTGTTGTGTACCCTGCAGTTACAGCTTTGGCTTGAAGGCACAAATATTAAGGCACAATAAATGCAAATAATGTATACATTTCAATGTGTTGTGTTGAAGATAACTTTGTACTACATGGTATTTAGGTATAATGACACGTCATTCAAACGTTTCCTCAAGTTATTTTAATACCTTTTTTTCTTTGATAACCTGGATAAAAAGAGGAATGTATGTTAAATTATTTAAATATTTCTTCAGTGCACATGTGGTAATTTTCTTCTAAAGTATAGAAGACTGAGATTGATTTTTCAGCATTTGGATTTTAGCAAAATAAAACTAATATTTACATTCATCTTGAACAGCATTATTTGAATTATTTATCAAAAAAAAAGTATATAGTACTTTTTGCTATCAAAAAGTATTTTTGGCTTGTTCAATTCTTTCTTCTACCAACCTGCATAGCTACTTATGACAGGTAGAAAGACAGTTGCATTAGACAACTAAGTTGTACACTACCAAATCTGCTGTTTAGATGTAGCTGTCGTGCTCAAGTGACACTGAAAAAATTTTGGTTTTGCTTGCTCTCAAAATATTTCCAAAAGAGAAAAAGGACACATTCCAATTTTTTTAACAAGCTCCAAATATGCACCCTAGACCTGTTAGGTGTCCTGCACCTGTTTAAATAAAAGAGATCTCTACCACGTAACTTTCAAATAAAAACTGTCTGCCTTATTTCCTTAGCAGTACGAACATAATTAGTTGGGAAGGAAAACATATTGCACTGAAATTAAAGAAAGAGGGACAGTAAAAATTTTCTTCTCAGTATTAAATAGGAAGGATGTCCAGTGCAAAGAATCGCCCCCTCCCTTTCCTCTTCTGTTGACACTTGCAAACATTGTCACTGAGTTTAGATGATCTCAGGTTTACATTCTATGGAAAACAGTTAAGGTTATTAGGAATCACAGTGCAGTTTCGGTTATGCATAATCCTGAGGAAGGATCCAAGGAGGAGTCTGTGGCAAGCTGACCGTTCTGAACAACTTCTGGGTAATTCTTACTGAAGTACACCTAGGAAAAATATCAGATTCTGTGAGTAATTATGCATCAAACACCTTTTAGTTTCAAATAAATTTCTGGAGACAAATACAGTAGAGATAAATACATGTCCTTAAGGAATCCCAACAGGAACTTCAGGTTAGTGGCATTCAGTAACTGTGTGTCACTGAAAAAATTAGTAAAATTACTATATGATCTTACATTATAACAAAGCGTGAGAAAAATCCCACACAACCTGTAGATCCACTCAAATTCTGGTAATTCAGATAAATAAGATATGTTTTATCACTTTACATTAAACTGATAAGTAAAATCATTTTACTAGCTCAAGACATGGAGATAAATTAAAAACAGGATGACAAAGAAGCTGTGAAATCTTGCGTCTGCACAAGGGTTTCTCATTTTCACACATAAAATGAACACAATGGATTTGGATGTTAATATCAGGTTGTAATCCCTATATTTTACAAACTATGATTGACAACCATTGAAACTTCGAGGTATATGTATGAAATATCCCAGCGTTTAATTTGTGCTGCAGAGCAGTTATAGGGCCTATAGAAATGTGATCTCTGGATAGCGAACCACAATAATGAAAGAAGAAGCAAAAGCTTTAACAATGACTCAACCAAGCAACTTCTCTAAAATGTAAGATGAGACCAAATAATAGGACAGTTCTTTGCCAAGCCTTTGAGTTCCTGAATTCTACCAATTTCTAGCTCAACTAGAAGAGATACAGGTTTCCTGATAAATGTATAATCAGAACATAAAGGAAATGAAATGCTGTCAAGTTTCACTGTTCCACAATCATCAGTTTTTAGTAGCTGTATCATATCTCTGTTCCTTGACAGATGCGCATAACAAAATGAAATAATGTCAAGACTTGTGTGCTCTTATCTAAAAATGTGTTTGGGTGAAAAAGGACTTCAAATGCAATTTTTTCAAAGAAGAATGTGAAAAGTTTTGTTTGAGTCTTTAAAAACAGAAAATACACTATCTTTCTGAAGCTGACACGTGTCACGAGTTAGGTCTCATAGTCAGACTGCTTTGACTACAGCTTATGAAACATGTCTCCAATTTATATTTGAGAGTGTTGTCAACAAAGTTCAGTTTGTTTGATAATAATGTCCTTTTCATATATATGAATACATGTATAAGACACGCGGGATAAAAAAGAAATAGTCATTCTATAAATACATTCCTGTAAGTACCACTGTCGTCTTTTGTGCACACACACATACTAACGCGGCATATATGCATCTTTACAAGTTTCAAAGCATATTAAGGTCTGATTTGAATCAACAAAAGAATTGGAAGTCCTGTTAAGAGGCATTCCTCAGTAACCAGCCACGATCGGATACAACGGAGGAAAGTTAATCAGGCACCTGCCTGCACAGACGCTGCAGAGACGGCAGCCCCAGCTGTATATTCCCATCCCATTCCTGGTTTAAAACGTAAAACTTTGGCATAATTTTAATCCAGCTTTTGAATGTGATTTTTTTTTTTTTTTTAAAGCTAATAGAAAACCTTGGCACATTACTAAAGACGTAATGAAATGGCAGCTGCTTTTCAACTGTCTCATTGCAATTCTTCCCCTGAGCCCAATCCCTCAAGACATTAAATGCCCAAGTCTTTATACAAGTTTCTTCCACTGCCAACAGAGCTGCAACCTTTTTAAAAGTGATCACTGAGGTGAGATAACACCTAGTATTTTAATATTTACACATCTGTCATAGCTTTAAAATAAAATCACCCTTATTTTTCCCTCAAAGTACTCAAAAACTGATTGAAAAAAACCCATCCCTATCCTGATGCCACCGAAGCTTGCGGAAAAGCCGCTCTCAATGCTGCCAAGAGCACAGAGAACACACCAACTTTTGTTTATCTGAATAATTGAGCATTTTTTTTCCCTTTTTAACTGTTTGATGACTATTTCTCACTTTCCCATAGGATTTTCTTCTAATAGCTTCTTGTAAACTGAGCAAAGATAAAAACACGGTCTCATGATGCCAAGCACAACTCTATTGCAGTCAGGCTCACAGGCTAGTTAATATATACTCAGCGGTCTCCAATTTGAGCTGTGCCTGTGTTGTTTTCTTTGACATTTGCACAAAAATGGGGATACTGAGTGACCAAGAGAGACATACAATTAGCAACGTGGGATCAATTCAGAAGCCTGAGCTAAGGTTCCAGCAATAGCTCGATCTTGCAATGCTTAGCTAAGATGCCCACGAGATTTTTTTGAAAATTAGCTTTCTTCAAAGATGTCCAAGTTAGTCTTCCAATTTAAGGTGTGTAGTCCCTCTTCATTTGCACTTAAACGATATATGCAGAATCCATACTGTTCCAGAAAATGCATTTAAAGTCTCACCTTACTGAACGAAGCTCTTGGTAGAAGTTTGTTCTGTGCAAGATTCAGGTCCAAAATGCAGTAAATCAAAAAATCATTGCCAAAGCATGGCCACATTCCAAACCATTTTACTTAGCAACCCGCTGTAACGCCTTTTGAAAAGTATGTATATATGCCATATTACCATTCCTTTTTATGTGCAGCATGCTGTTTTTCAACAACAGAAAAAAAGCTGTTCTTCATAAAAACAGTTCTTAGTAACCACAGCAGGAATGTATGAGACCAACAGCAATACTTGTAACAGACTTAGTAGTGTAAAAAGAAAAGCCATTGGAATCAGCTCTTCTGACTAAGCAACTTCTCTGAAAGTATGCGTGAAGCACAAGGGACAGCAATAACAAAAACCTTGAATTAATGTCCAAGTCCTTCAAACAGGAAGAACTGTAACTGTGCTTCTGGGTAGCTGCTGACTGGAGATACAGTCTCTCGATTCCCATATTTTTGGGCTGAGTGTGGATAAGCACCATGCTTTGCATTCTTGGCAGATGCTAAAGCTTGTATCTGCCTTCTAGCCTGGGAGTTAGCAAACTTTTTCATCAAACCACATTTCAGCAGAGACTGGTTCCTGGATCTCTTCCCTTCCTGTACAAAATCACATAACATTGATGTGGTAACTGCAGATGACTATATGGGCAAGTAACATCAGGCAATTATTTTTATATATTTTGAATTATCTTTGAATGCAATTGTGCAATTGAGGAGGGCTGCAGGGAAGGAAGGAGAGACAGCATGACATGGCTAAATCTCTACAGATGACAGCTGGACAGCCTCACCTCTTGCCATTCCAAAGATCAAGCCTTAGGAAGCTGGCCTTCACTTTACAGACAAACACTGGTCATATGAATTTGAAGCTATCCTTTTAAACACCATTTATATAACCTCCAGATTGTCATACACGTATCATAAAAAACCATGGCTAACCCATTCCTTTCTAGTAATAAAATATAAGAAGCTACATTGCAGCAATGAAGAAGGACGGCAGGACTCATTACATAGTCCAGTTAAGGACAAAGCTGTTTCCTCAGTTCTGCAATTAGTGCCACACGTGAATTTATAGTGTACACTCTTAGTTACACAGCTTCACTTGAAAAAATCTTTAAAAAAAAAGTTTCAGTAGCTCTAAAAAAATTCTAAGAATATGAACAGACACAGAAATCTCTTCCCTAATCTTCAAAAAGTCCAGTAAAATAGCCTCCATGACAGCACAATTTTTCATTTTTTTCCAACCTGCTGGAAACGCATCTATTTTTACTAGGAAATAGCCAGGCACCTGCCATTTTGTTTCCTGTCTTTATGTGTTGCTTCCCATCTGTTGGTCTCCTGTTTCCCCAGGGAACAGTTTGGAGTTTGTGCTCCCCTACCTCTGCTCCACACATCCAGCAACTTGAGGAGAGGAAAGCATAAAGGCTAGAGATAAGACCTTCGCCTCTTGTCTTGAAAAGGCTCTCTTAGGTCACTACATGCCTAGTATCAGTGCCTTACTTGCATGCTGAAAGTAAAGTTACGTGACTATGAAGCAAGTTGCTGGCAAACTGAGCACTGCCAGTCTCAACTGAAGCAGCGCTGAAACTTCATTGCTCTGGACATCCTGTGTGGTAAGTTATCAAGAACAAAGAAATCAAGCCAAAAGCTAGTCAAAATGAGTTCCTCAATCACAGGTCAATTTTTTATCTTATCTCTGCTTCAGCTTTCCATCTGAAAAGTGGAGATGATATAGCCTCACCTCAGAGGCATATTATGAAAATTAATCCATTGACGTTTCTTAAACACTTTGATTGCCAGAGGAATGCTCACAATTACATTAATAATTCTGTACTCAGAGCAGGATTTGAAGAGTAAGCAGTAAATCAGCCACAGAGCCTTGTAGGGAGCAAGGAGGCAACAAAACATTCAACAACTGTTTCTTAATTGAGCCCTGCTCATCCTATGTGCAGAACAGAGCAAGGGTACGAGAACGAAGTAACAGAAAACACAAAAACAAGGATGTGATCACACCCCCAGAGACCATAATATAATGCACAGGTACTGAACCTCAAACTAAAATTTGATGGGCCCTTTTAAAAATATAGAAATAACAGAGAAATACTGGACTCTGCAGCCCTAACATGTTTTTACAGCAAGTTTTTCCAAGATCAATGCCCAGCACAGGTGAGTATGTCATATATTATTTACACTTACCGTTTTGTGTACATACAGAAGGATGCAAGAAATCCAAACAGTCTTTCAACTTGGGGTATATAAATACACTTATCATTTGGAAGTCTGTGTATATCCCACTAAAAAAAGCACTGAAAATGATGGCTTTGCCTTGCAAAGCTGACAGATTCTTTAGTGGAAGGCTTACTGTAACACTGAATATGCTAACTTGAGATAAACAAACTGCAGAGACAAACTTAATTATCCCTTCTTCTAAAATTACCCGTTTTGCTGTTTCAATCAGAGAAGCCGCTTCAGTCTTGCCCACTTGCTGCACCATTTTGTAAAACAAGCCGTCTTGTTCTTGCAGCAAAATGTAAGGTTCACCATATTCTTTCAGTCTTCCTGCATCTAAAACCTGTTAAATCAGCAGAAACCAATGTATTAACACAAGAAATTCAAAAACAAATGTTAGAGACTACAAGCAAGGGGGGAGTGTATGCACTTTAAGTGCTAAGATGAATTTTGTATCCTGAAAATGAAATATGTCCTCTTCAAACTAGCATGGCACTTTTTCAGTTTATAGACCTGTTGTACAATTTTAGAGTGCCCTACAGCCATTCCACCTATAGGAATCCAATGTAAAGTTATGCAGAATATGGAAATACAATGTTTGTGAAGCCAACAAAGCAGATTATAAGATTCATTGTGTAAGAAAGAAACAAAGAGGCCTAAAACGGGCTCTGAAGTAAACAGCTGTGGGTAAAAACCACGCAATAACCATCAAGACGGTTAAGGGAGAATAAGTAGGTCTTTTGGATTAGAGGAGGTGAAGATGTAATTAAAGAAAATGAGGGTGTTGCTGAAAAGATAAACAATTTCTTGCATCAGTTTTTGCCAGCTACGTATTAGAAAGATACTTACCCTGAACCTATTCTTTCTACATAAAAAAAGATGAGATGCCACCAGGGACATAGGTACCCAAAAGAGAGGAAGGGAGAAGGAAAAAACAACAGAGAAATTAAAAAGGCATTAAGTCAGTAAGCCACAGATGATATATATAGTCAAAAATATCAGAAAAACTTCAGAATAAGCTGATTGAACCTCTATGAAAATATTCTCATAGTAGTGACTACTTAAGGACTGCATGGTAGCAAATATTGCACTTACATTCTGAAAAGCCTTATGGGATTCATTCAGGGAACTTTTAGACTAGCATATATATTTTGAGATAAGACAGCAATTTAGTTAAAACAATCATTAAAACACAAGTGGAAGACACACAGATCACAGGTAGAACTTGTTCTCCACAGTTTTAGCAAAAGTAAATTGTACCTCACAAATCTGATACAATTCTTAATGCACCAGAAGAAAACTAAAGGAGAAATGGTTTATATGGATTTCCAGAAAGGTATTTGGTGTAACTAAATAGCTGTGCTACAAGGGACAAAAATTTTCAAGAACCTGGACGGAAAACAGAGATTAGAAATAAACAGCGCATTCTTCTTTGTGGAAAGCTGAACAGGTAGGAACTGGTGGGAACCACATCGTTCTGGCATATGTGGTAGCTATGTCTGTGTTAGTCATCAGGAAAAGGAGTTATCAGAAAAGTGACAAACCTGCAAATGACACAAAAATGTGTAGGTAAGTCTAGACCAGAGGATACACCTAACTAACCTAAGAGAATGAGAAACACAATAGCAGGGAAAAGTCAATATTGACAAATGCAATGCACTCAAATACTTAACTGGCTTATAAATTAATGGTATTGACTCAAGAAAGAGATTTGGGTATCAGTCTACAAGTTCAGTACTTTAGTCCATGTGTAGGAGCTGTGAAGTTAAAAAAAAAAAAAAAAAAAAAAGTGTAGGGAAAGAGTGTAGAAGCAGTACAGAAACATACTTAAAAAAAAAAAAAAAAAAAAGAGAAAGAATTTATGTGAGAAAACAAAGTAATTCAGAAAATATTTTTGTTCTTATATAAATAAAAAACTGAATACACGTGGTGTACTATTGAAAAAGATATTGCCACAACAGAGGGACTTCAAGGACTCATAACCCAAGCCATAATTGTGGTGTACATGCTTGTAAGGAAGAAAAAAAAAAAAAAAAAATCTAAAAAACTGGAGCTGTTGATTTGTTGATTTCAGGAAAGAAATGAGTAAAAGGTATTATGAGGGCAACTTCCAAAATAACAAAAATAGTTTGCAAGCTTCTGTTTGAAAGAAGAAACTCCAATAAGCTTGGAGACAAATTCAAAGTCCTGTGAGGAAACTTTCAAATGTGCACATTGCCTATACAACTTCTTAAAGCAAAACGTCCTGATGGCCAAGAGCTCGGCAGATCTCCAAGCAGCCTGGACCCCCCGTTAATGACAAAACCCGCAGTGAAGTCGGACAGCTGAGCTGATCCCTTTGCCTGCACTGGTGTGAAAATTACACACTGCCGAGATCGCTGTCGACTCGTTTGACACCAGGGACCCAGCACCAGGGGAAAGGCGCCCACTCCTTCGCTTCCGGTTCAATTAAGTACGTGGCATTTGAATGGTAAATAACTCAGCCAACAGCAGCAGCGTAATTACATCTAATTTTATAAATTGTATGCACAGAAACCTAGAAGAAGTTATTTCCTATTTTCAAAAGCTTGTATCTTAGAGCACCCAGCTTATACTATGATTTTCCTTTGCAAGCAATTTCCAATACTGTGTGGCATATAGCTGAAGAAAGTGCTTGTAGAAAAATTTTAAAATATTAGTAATATTGCATAGCACAATATATAGTCATTCAATACACAATAGAGGTAGTACTTCACCTGCAAAGGTATACTTGCGCACATGTTGATTTTTCAGTGTACTTAGTCCTATCCCATTTAATCTGAATATTTAATTACAAACATAATTTTAATCGCAATCTTTTATATAGTACAGTATGTCACAGTTAAGGACAGCTTCCTTAAAAAGGCAATAAATTAATTTACCATATACAGTTCCATGTAATAATTAAATTGGGGTGCCACAGCATAGGACATCTCTGGTGCCTTGAATAAGTAAAGTTTTTTTCAGCATAGCACTAGATTATGTAACCACTTCTTAAAAAAGAAAACAAAAAGCATCTTCATTAAATGTGTCTCTCACAAGTAAAGAACTACAATAGAAAAGTAGAGGGTTTTTTAAAATTTATATTACTGCGGTATTCGAATTTTAACGTTAATTTTGCAAATATCTGAAACAACCACGAACACGGATAGTCCTTCTTCTCCAGAGAACCTGGGAGGGAAAAAGGAAAAATTTATTCTTCCTCGACAAGTTTTAAACAGCCAAGTCCAGAAGATGAACAGATAGAGCGAGCGATTTGTGTCTAGAAAAATTCCATTCACATTTTAAACAAATCATTAATCTATTCATATCCTTTCTTGGGGAATAAAAACAAACTTGTGTTATGAAAATAGACAGAACAAACATAGGGAAAACAAGCCGTGTTACTTTTTTAAAAAGTCTGAAATGAAAAATAAAGAATGAAACTGAACAGACAATATCATTCCTACAAGTCAGGAATACTCTATAAACCCTATTCACCACGGAAAAACACTGTTTCTACTAACTGCTGTCATCTACGAGACAATGGTAAAAAATGTAAGCTGATTTACTTCGTAGTTATGCATTTATATATTTATACATTTATTAAAAAGCGCTTAGACAAAGAGATAGGTACTCTTCTTTGAAGAAATATGTGCTGATAAAATTTAAATAAATAAATAGGTACTTTGGCTAAGACTTTGCATACTCTTACTCACTGACTCCAAGCCAAATTAAAATCATTAGGACTTCAAAAAGCCAGCTAATCATTCGGGAAAGGTGGAATCTGATGTTTACCAGCCACATATTTTCTGATCAACTTGCATGCAATGCTTATCACTGCACAATACGACCGAATTGAACCCAGATGCGTTCCAAGGCAGTTGTACCAGTGGAACTTGATACAGAAAAGCCAGAGAAGCTTGTAGCTGGCGAAATCAGATTGGCAGGGTGATTATGGAGGACACACGCAGGAGCACGGGACTCTGAATCAGACTGGGGTTTCATTATAGACTTTAATGCAGATATTGAGAGAGGGGGATTTTAAACAAATCATTCAACTTTTCAGCACCTCGGTCTGACTCTTTGTAAAATACACCAAATAAAGACTCACTGCCTGTGAAATACTTAGACAGCCCAGAGTAAAATAAAAACAAACACAAAAAAGCTACATAAACCCAAAGAAGTAAACCAGGGCCAGATTCTCCACTGTCTTGCACTGGCAGCTTCTTTTACCTCACCTGCACTGTTCTTGCCTTTGTAGTCATGTCCTTATGACTTCAACAGGATTTTCTCAAGTGGAAGAGTAACTCCCAACAGTACAAAATTTACAAAATTGGCTGCTGGTGATCATGCAAAAGAAAGCACGCAGGAAAATTCTTATTCAATGGAATTTGCTCACATCCTTGCATAAGGTGAAACTGCTCTTTACTTACAGCTATCTAAATGATCCTTGCTCAAGCAGCACTATTCAGACATCTTAAGTTCAAACAGGGCTCAAATGCTATATTCTTCTTGAGTAAAATCCTCTCATGCCACCTAATTCCACTCCATCTAATGTTTCATCCTGGTTGAATAGTCTGGGGCAGTGACTGCTCATCCAAGTTGTGACTTTTACAGAAGGCTAAGCACCATGTTGGGTAGAAGGCAACATAGTTTTGAACAGCACTTTGTTTGACATAGAGGCACAGAACAACATAGAGTGAGACTAAAAACATGGCAGGGAAGGACAGAGAAACAGAAAAGTAGTATTTGAATTTGACTGACCTGCAAAGGCAAACACAAAAACGCAGTATTAGCCATTTAAATGTATTGTTTATGTTAACTCTAGCTAGCACAGAAGGACAAAATGCCACAAATTTAGTTCAGCAACATTTTTGTATAAGATTTGGCAACTACAAAATAGTTGTCCATTTTGCCTCATCTGTACCCTACCAGGGTACCTACCTCCACTTTGCCTAGGTCCCCTGCCCAAAACCCCCAAACTTTGCAGTATTTCCATTCCATAGCCTTATAGTTTAATGTATTAACCACGACAAAAAAGCAGGGGAGAGAAGACAAAAAGGAAAACATAAAATGGTGAAAAAGAAATTAGAGATCCATTTCACAAAGAGAAGAGAGAAACAAGACAATGAATGACGAGGATACTACATCAAGATAGTCCAGTTTCCAGCAGAGACCTAGGCAGCAGAACCAGGACAGCACCTTTTCTCCCTGATGATTCCTGCAACTAATCTATATTGTTCTGTTGCACAGGACTTTGGAAAAGCAAACATTCATTTTCTAAGTGAATTTAAAAATCTTCTTTGTGAATTAATATAAGTAAAAGAAGTGTCATTAGCCACAGAAAGAGAAAGAACATGGACCCTTAAAAATGCTGTAGCAAATACCATGTACTTATGGCCATCCATAGACACAAAAAAGAAAGTTCTAAATCTTGCATTTTCTAACTTTCAGCAACAAAAGCAGACAAACCAAGAGAACAATAGTTATAAAACATTCTGAGAAAAAAACGGTCCAAGGTTGGAAGTGTTCAGCAACAGAAGAGGGGGGCATGGGAATTTATTTCAATTATTATTGAGGAATGACTAGTATTCCTATTCACGTTCACCATAAAGCCAGAGGGAAAATGGGACATTTAAGAGTTGATCATAAATGTTTTTATTTCCTATTCAAAAGGAAAATAATTCAAACAAATTATCTCCTAGGGAATACATCTGATTTAATTTAGACTTGGAGAAGACATCACCAAACAACAAAATTATTATTAAAGTTCAAAACTCTGCTAGGAGTACAACTTTGAACAATGTTTTCCTCAGAGAGCATACATCAAGATGATCTTCAATAAAGTCCTGGGAAGAGGAGAATATTCAGGAGATGCTTCTGGTTACATCATATTATAAGAAATATATTTACCCAAGACAATACATAGCTTTGTGGGAAAGAGTCAACAGCCTGTGCTCCAGTTGGCATTAAGTTCAGATGCAAGCATGTTCTGTCTCTTCCGTCTCATCATGGTTTGTCAAAACAGATCAGAAACATACTTCTCTGAAGAATCATTTATAAATATCAACCTATCTAAACAGGTTTGCGAACATCGAAGAACATTGAGAAGGCTGCAAATATAACTCAGGACCTTTTTAAAGGGTTTTTTTTTTTTCTTTTTAAGGGGTTTTTCTTTTTCTCTCTCCCCCCCCCCTTTTTTTTTTTATTTTTCATGGTGGAGCTTTGTTTGGCTGTCTTTTCTTTTTTTGTTTTGGTTTTTTTTAGTCTTCAGGTTTAATCTAAGCATTCACCAAGCTCCTTCAGGGTTCCTGTACAAATTACTCTACCAGTAACTCCAGACAAATTTGGTGTCAAATAATGTACATTTCATAGATCATGTGTACAAACAAAGAAGAGCACACTTGGGCTTTCACCTTCTTAATAATCTGAACTATTATTTTCAGACTTTCCAAACATTTAACCTCAGCAGAGCTTAACTTTGCTGTAACAATGCCAAATCTGCCACTGGTCACTGAGATTTGACATGTACYCCCTTGCCCACCTTCCCCAGCTTCACAGAAAAGGCAACTTCAGACATTTTGTTCTGTAACCAGAAATAGTGGATTTCTTTAAACTGAAATTATTCTTGAGCTGTAACTTAGGGAAAACTGAGCATACAACGCTGCCTGGTAAATTGTTCCACGGATGAGTTATCTTTACTTTTCTTGCAGAGACTTAAAAATCTACCTTCTTTTTCTCCATCTGATGGCACGCCACTGTAAGCTGGCTGGAATGTTGTGGGGAAAAATATCAATTATGTATGTAGTAATGAGTCTAATTCTACTGATAATCATTTGATATTAACTCCTTCTGTATCTTGTTGGAGGAAAGGAGCCTGTTAATCAGTCACTGCAGGTGTTTCTTGTATTGTTCAGTTTCCTCACCTCACAACATCTGATATACCAGTGCAAGTTCAACCTTTCCCTTAGAGAGTATGAAGGGACCTCATGCCAGTTCTTGCCAACAGCTGTACACRCTGACAAAACTCTCCCTTCGTCAATCAGTAATGACTGTTTCCATCACCGTAAAGCCACATTTCTCAATTGGGATTGCAGAATGGTGCAAATGTGGCCCTGAAGTGATAGAAGATATACTTCAGCCTAAGAAATCCCACTCTTTAATCAGGCTTTTGAGGGTCTTAGAAAGTTAGATAAGCTACAAGGATATTATACTTTTCAAGAGGTTAAGGAATATTGTTGCAGATGACTGGGCATGTCTCTTGGTTTTATCAGTTTCTGATGACAATGAACTTGTGGCTCAGCTGCCATGCACACAGTTTTATCTTATCAGAAACTCTCTGCTCAGAGCATCAGCCACCAGCATGTCCTGTGCTAATTTGCTTTTCAACAGCAATACAGTATTTCAGAGGACAAAAAATCATCCTCTAAAGATGTGTTAGTATTTCTAGTATGGTTTGGATTCCATACCATTGTCTTTAAAGAAACATGATCCTACTGTCCTGTCCTTATACTGATGGAAACACATTGACACACAAATGCCTGACAGAATGAGAGATCAAGGTTCATCAAACATTGGCTTCACTTCCTGCAGTAATTCAAATCCAGCTCTTCATTTGAATGCTCCCAGCTGAAGTACTGCCTCAATAATTAGTTGTTTTATTTAGGCAAAAGAAGAATCTTGTTGGGCAGCCCTCTTGAAATGGGAGCAGCTTTTAAGAACTCAAAGATGCCAATGTTTTGGAGAGGTGTGGCTTAAAACTGGCAAAGAGAATCAACAATCCTAGTATCTTTTCAAGCTCATTGGGGTTTTGACTCATTTTAGAGACAGCTGGGCCAGGTGTGGTATTTACAGCTGTTGTAGACACTTTATTTCAGCTGACAACACTTGCTCTCATGACCATGGCACATAGCTCAGTATTTTATGCAAAACCTGGCCTAAACAGCAATATATCTTCTCTTAATGGTAAAGATGCATAAACTACTGAGCTTTGAAAACAATGTGTTAACTGTTGATATTTGTTGAACTCAATTATTAAATTCCAAGAAAGAACATGGAAGGATCTGGTTTTCCCTTGTGGTTTGCTAAACATCAACCCAGTTTCAGAAGATCTGGGAACAGTGGAAATTGCCTTTGTTCAGATTCAAAACAAAACCGATCATTTCTGAAAAATCACTTGCTAAATGCTCAGGTCTTCCAGAAACTCTGCAAGTCTTGAGTTACCAAATGAAAGCAGAAACCTAACGGTTCGCAGGCCCTTTGCCTTCCATCAGTTGGCCAGATAGGCTCCAACACAGCCAAGAGCCAATTAGGTAGCCTGGCATTAATCATACACAGCATCTGGTGGAACTGTTTAAAAACTCTGAAGAGTCTCCCTGAAATATTTCATCAGTCCTTATAGTTAAGTGTTGAGATCTTTCCTATGTTTTCACATTTGATTGTTTGGATCCTGAAAATCTGGACATCCAGACAATTTACCACTCACCTTACAGAACACATGCACACAAGCAATGTTTTTGCTGTGTACATACTGATACTGACATTCAGGTATGCTGAGACCAAGTATTCTTTCACCTCCCCTCTGCAAGGCATCTCACCTATCACCATTAATTTCTATCTTCTGCTCCATGCAGGTCCCCTTCTGTGACTATCCTTCATATTCTTATCTTCACATTTCTTTACCCCAAGAGACTTTGGTCCCACAGCACAGCTAGGATTTTTCTTAGGTTGAATAAAAAATAATAAATTTAGTTCTAATATTCCCTAGTCCATATTTTCAAAACAGAGGCTTAGTGAAAAAAGGAGTTTTATTAGTGTTTGTTCCTTTTGAATAATGACAGCAGGTGCACAAATATGAATGTAGCAACTTTACTGTGGATTCCTGGATTTAGATCCACAAGGTACTTTAAGGTTTCTGTGAAGAATTAGGTGCCCAAGTATCTTTGGAGACCTGATCCCTAGTTTCAAAAATTGGGCTTTCATTCAAGCTACTATAATCCATTAAGCTCCCTTTGTATTCTTTTGACAGAATAGACTTCAATAGCACAAGTATAATATCCAATAATATTTCACCACACTCCAGATACCGGGCTAATATAAGGTCGAAAACCCTTTCAGCTCTGTGTTACGGAACAAAAAAAATACMCATTTTATACCCTTGCAGTTCTCCTACTTGAGAATTTTGAAGGACTGAACAACAGCTCTGAATGTAGCCCTAATTACTTCTAGTTTTCACAAAGTTTCATGTTTTACCATCCCAGGCTCCAGGAAAATCTATGGTCTTGCCAGCTGATGTCTCTTAGACATCTTACACACTTGAGGGCCTGTATCTGACAGCAGGTAGCTCTCCACCAAAGAAACAGTCCTACACATACATACTTAAGATGAGAGAGTCAACACTAACGGCAACACGCACAGTTTTCACAAAGAACTGTTCTACAACTAGGACTGCACATTTCTGTATCTTGTGACTTACACAATCCCCCCTAAACAGAATGTCTAAGATTTACTGTAAAACACTCCATTTTCCAGCAGTGATATTTAAATAAGTGGCAAAAAAGCCACCAAAAGAAGAGCCAATAGACCATGGCATTTATGGCTTTAACTCAGTATTACTAACTTAAGTGTACCACCACTACCTTCCTACATTCTCCACATCTCCATCTGAAGCTGGGCCACTGCAACAAAAGCTCACATGACAGTATCAGTAGGGCAGCTGGGGCTCCCCCACTCCTTCAAGAGCTCTGCTTCTCACTGGGCTGCAGATTCAGACTAGACTCCCTCATGCTTATTCTCCCTCTAGCTCCATGACTCTTGCATTTCTGACAGCACAATGCTTCAAAAGGAAGGGTGGAGAATGGCCTTAACGTGACTGCCCTGTGTACGCTGGTGGGTATGGCATCTTCCTGGGAGTGGGGAGCATTGTGTCCAGACCTCCTCAGACAGAGGACAATGGAGAGCACAGACTTCTGCACTTCCTGGAAGAATGCTGTCATCCCCATGCTAAGGAAGGGCAGCACTGCCATCACTATCATGTTCGCTTAGGTTCTATGAACACCATTGCCTCACCTCCAACTGGATGGATGAAGGATACTAATGGGAATACTGGGTCAGATACCAGAACTCCAGAGAGAGACAAGCGCTCAGACCTTGTCTACTGCATAGCATTTTCTGTATAGCTGTAGGTGACTCCCCTCTCACCATGCAAACTGCTTGGATCTCTCTCCAGAGTTTCCCCTTTGCTTTCAAGATGTTTACACCTACTCTTGGTGGACTGATTGTCCTGCTGAGGTTAGATGTCTACAGTGCATGGAACACGGTGCCTGATTTATGAGGCCCAGATGTTCCACCACGGTAAACGTAACGTCAGAAAAATGAGAACAACTGAACGAGGGAGGCTTACCAGAAAGATGTGGGAAGTCATTTTCTATTGACCAAAAAAACAACTCAAGTCTGGCTGTGAAGTACATTGTATTGTTACCCTGAATATTAGTCATTTCAGAATGTAACCACAACAGGTTTTCCCATAAATAAATCAAATCTCTTCCCATGATTCTCTTCATCAAAAACTTCCTATTTGAATGACAGTTTTTAATTACTAGATCAAGTTCTGCTTGCATAAAGAGTTTCCATTTCAAAGAAGTATTGCACTGATATGAAAAGTCTCTTTGAAGAAACATCCTTGTCACTGGAAAATGCACAAGTTTTGACTACTCTGTGGCTTTCCTATAGAGAGACGACGGCATAGCATATAGAGCAAACAACTACATCATGCTCTTGCCAGATGCATATACTTAATTTGTTACTGATCCACTAGATCCCTGGGTGAGCCTCAATTTCTGTATGCTTCTGTTTTCCCCTCTGTAAAAACACAGTTTCTAAAAAGTATTTCTCAACCTGGAGAAGAAAGCAGAGAGGAGGGGGAGGAGTGGGTGATGGGGATTTTACGAGATCCCACTGGAAGTCTTGGGAGTGGTGCCTCTTGGCTGCCCCAGGCTGCTCCTGGCTGGGTTTGGTGAGCTGCAGAAGCAATTTACGTAAAAGGCCCTCGCCCTCTAAGGTGAGGGCAGGAGAGGGAAGCAGCTGTTGTGGTGGTGGGGAAGCTATGTGGAATGAGGGGCCAGTGGAGCAAGCCTGAGCTGAGCTTCCGCCAGGATTTGCCATCACAGAAGAGGCAACTGCAGCGTTTATCCCATCCTCCCCTTCTGCCAGGGAGGAGGGTGGCTGCCTGTGCCAAAGAGCTAAAACGGGTACTGCTAGCACCTGACAGGAGGAGTTACAACTTGGGTTCTCAAACTAATGAAGAAAAAGGAATGAGAAAATGTCCTATGAGACTCTGGAGCAGCACAGAGGGAAGAAAAGAAAAAAAAAATAGTTCGAAAACCGCTGGATTATAATTTTATGGTAGTATTATTTGATGGTCTGACTTAACAAGTCTTTCCAACTTTGGTTCCAAAGATTGTATGGATACTTCCCTATCTCACCCAGGTGTTTGAAGTTTAATTAATTAATGTTTGTAAAGAGCGTTACAATTTCCAGATGAAAGGTCCTATGCAAGTGCAATGTAGTATTACTCATTGAGGTGATTAGGTTAGAGAGTATCACGTTACACAATACAGCTCTTCCCTCAATGATTTTAAGCGTTTGAAGTTCTGATAAAATGTGTTTATCACTAAGACAGATATAATGGAAATACTCTTAAGGCGTGACCYGGATTATGAAACCAGAGGTATGGTTTTGGGAATGGAATAAACGAGAATTAAAACAACTCCTGAGGCCAGATTTGTCTACAGTAGTATAAAATGTATTCTGTTCTTCCTTTTTTTCCTCTTCCAGTAGGCTTTTCTTCTCTTCTAAAATAGAACAGGTTATTACAATGGGTGTGAGCAGACATGCAACAGTTCACGTTCAGTTCCTATTTCCATACTCATCCAACTTGACATTTTCTCATAACTTTCTCAAAATTATTTTCTGTTCTAATTTTTTTTTTTTTTAATGTCTGATTTAACCCTAAAGGTGAACATTTTCTTTTTGGAAAGTTCTGCTTTAACTGGCAATTAAATTGAATTAAATCAAAAGCTTGTGGACAAGGCCAAACTGGAGATTGCCATCAATACACTTAAGACAGGGTTGACATTCAAAGCTATTTGGATCTAGACAGGCTAAAGGAATAGGTCAGCATAAACTTCCTGACATTCAACAATGACAGAGGCAAAGTCCTGAATCTGGAATGGACTGACCCCCTGCATCAGTACCAGTTGGGGAGTAACTGGCCTGGGCATCAGCTGTGCTGAAAAGGAGGTGGGGTCCTGGTGTTCAGTAAGCTAAACAGGAGTCAAGCAGTGTGCCACGGGTATCAACAGGAGTGCAGATCAAGGGAATTGCTTTCTTCAGCGCTCATCAGATCAGATCTGAAATATGGTGACCAGTTTTGACCCCTCAGTACAAGAAAGATGAGGGTAAATTGGAGCAAGTTTGAAATAGGGTCACCAGGGTGGTCAGTGGACTGGAGCACTTGACCTATGAGGAGAGGCTGACAGAGGAGGGCTTGTTCACCCTGGAGAACAGATGGCTTCAGGGGACTTAACAGCAATCTTCCCATACCTACAAGGAAGTTACCGAGAAGACGACAGAAGCAGGCTCTTTAGTGAGATACACAGTGGGAAAACAAGAAACAATTGCCATAAACTGAAGGGAGGCTTCAACTGGATATAAGGAAAAAAAAGAGTTCATGGCAGATAATTGAGCATTGGGGCAGGTTGCCCAGAGAGATTGTGGAATCTCCAACTTTCAAGGTTTTCAAGACCCAATTGGAAAAAGCCCCGAGCAACCTGATCTGAAATTACTGCTGACCCTGCTTTGAGCAGGAGGTTAGGCTAGAGACCTCCTGAGGTTCCTTTCAATCTGGTTCAATAGGACGGGAGGGAAACCCTAGTTTAAGTTCAGGTTATGTATACTTGTTCAGGAATGGGCTTGGACTTCTGTGATTAAGAGAGTTGAACAAGTTTGCTCAAAATTTTTTTGAAAAATAACTTATCTCATTATTTGTCAAAAGACAATTGTTAATATTCCAACTACCAAGTTCCATCTTTGTTGTTCTTCCCTCATTTTCTAATAAACTTACCGTGATAGCAAACAACAGAGATTTGGGATGGCTTATAAATGAAGGCATTATTGCACCTAGAGGTCTCAGTTAAAGGAGAAACAAAATCAGGGTTTTTAATAATACCGGGTAATGGAAGAACAATGCACTTCAGTTTGTGCATTTTTATTCTTAAAAAAGAATCTGCATCAAGTTAAATTTGTGAATTATTAAAACACATTATTGACTAACCAAATTTTAAAATACACTGAAAGCTTTCTTTAGCTGAGTCTTCTCAATTTTTGTGGTATTTAAGTAAAGGATTAATTTTCTATGAATGCTGTTTTTATTGTTAACGGCACTCATTAATAGTTAGTCTTCTAGAGGGATATTCCTTTTCCTTGCATTTTTAACACACATTTTTCTTATTCTTCCAAAATTCTGCTATATTCCCACTAGGATTTACATGCCCAAGTAAACCAAGTAATTAAAAGTGTAAGAAAAGCACACTTGCCATAACTCTGATCATTCTAAACATGCGATCATATTTCTGATTTGTCTGGAAACAGAATCAATAACTGAATAAGGATATCAAGAAAACAGGTTTGTTAAGGGGTCACATGTCAGTTTCCTCCTTTTTTCTGTCCTACGCCTCTCACCTTCCTATCTCCCCCAAAAATTACAGAAAACTGTAAGAAGATCAAAATGGAGCAATGTAAAAAGATGACAAATATTTAAGAGTTACTAATGACTGCAGACTCAAAGGCACATCTTCTTGCAAATCTACTCCTTAATACTCTGAAGAGGTCAAAGGCATTCAAAAAAGACTGTATTAGACAATGTATGAACATAAATGGACTTTTAGGAAACTAGAAATCTTAATAGTGGCTAAACTGAAACAACATAGGGTTAAGAATAATGTACAGACTCTAAATATGCAGTAAAGTAGCTATATAGTTGGTAACAATACTGAGCAGTTTGGTGAGAAGGGCAATTTCTATGCTTTGTTCCAATGATTTTTGGCAAAAAAGTAAACAAAACATCTAGTTTTCATTACAACTGCATGATATTAAAGGTAAAACTAAGAAAACATCTTCATGGAAAGAGCATTCTGTGCATAACATGTTAATGGTAGTTAATGAACCAAAACCCACAGAAATCCCTTTGGACAGCTAACAAACACACACAGCTATTAATTAGGTCACAGTTGTTTCCTCACAAATCTTTTGTTCACTTTAGTTGTAGAAAACACCAACACATCCATTAGACCTGTGGGGAGGTATTCACCAGTGAAGAAAATATTTATTTATTATACGTTAAATGCTTGCAATTATATGACTACTTATGGCAGTTCTGCTGGTTTCTCTCTTTGTAAGTAAACTATAATCACTCAGTTCACAATCTATTCTACTCCTCAGAACACCACTCACCTCAGTAGATCCAATTGTTTCCTTTTGTGTACTTCAGGCAACCATTGTAATTCAATCACAGATTTTAAAATGTTTTGAGCATCCAGTAAAAAAACACATGGAAAGAATTAACATGCTTCATTTTCACAAAACAAAAGTTGAAGAAAATATTTTTTTTAAAGTTACCACTGAGAGGTGAAGGATAATTCCTGCTTGAAGCCCAGCTAAATTTGAGTTCCACTCACGAACACGGTTTGCCCACTATGTCAGCTACTTCATTAACTGGCTGTGAAGAAAATGTTTGCAAAGGGCTCCTGTTCCTACTGCAGAAAATTGCAAAACTGCAGGCTGCACATCATTTCAAGGACACAAACCAGGCCGATTTCCTGAGAGCCTAGGGAAGACCATTACCTTTATGAAAATAACCAGCAAGTATTTCCTAATTTCTACGTATGTGCAATGCACTGTGGGGCAGACAAGATGTCAGAGAGGGTATTTCACAGTGGCACAGTGCTCTGTTGGGAACAAAGATGGCAGAGGCTGCTGGATTGGTAGTGCTTCATCTCTTCTGTTTGAACCTTGCTTTAGAAAGCTGGCCATGTTCATTACCTCACCAGTCTAGTTCCACTTCTCCCACCACCACCCTTGCCCCAGGGCAGCTGCTGCCTCCTTCCCTCCATGTCTCCTGCCCCAGAACCTCCACCACTTCCTCCTCACACATCCCGCACCACTAACTATTGTCACTGCCTCCCTCAGCCCACCGAGACTGAATTAATAAACCTGACCAAATCCAGCTGACTCTGTCCAGAGCCTCTTGGGTGTGTCTTCACAGGCTCCTAGTGCTGGCAGAGTTTATTTGCTCAGGTCTGCTTCTGCGCCTCACCTGCGATGGGTTCATGCCTTGCAGGTTGGAAACCACAGGGCCAGACAATGTAAGTCGTCTTTTCAGGTCATTACTTATACAGTTTTATGAGTTGCCAATCACAGTAACTAGGATAACTAGGTTAACTAGGATAAGTCTAAAGTACGACTTAAACCTCTGCCCACTTTTGGATCAAAATTAAGAAGAAAGAGTCATAGAATCATAGAATGGTTTGGGTTGGAAGGAACCTTAAAGATCATCTAGTTCCAACCCCCCTGCCATGGGCAGGGACACTTTCCACTAGACCAGGTTGCTCAAAGCCCCATCCAACCTGGCCTTGAACACTTCCAGGGATGGGGCATCTGCAGCTTCTCTGGGCAACCTGTTCCAGTGCCTCACCACCCCCATAGTGAAGAATTTCTTCCTTATATCTAATCTAAATCTACCCTCTTTCAGTTTAAAGCCATTACCCCTTGTCCTATCACTACATGCCCTTGTAAAAAGTCCCTCTGTAGCTTTCTTGTAGGCCCCCTTCAGGTACTGGAAGGCTGCTATAAGGTCTCCCCAGAGCCTCTTCTTCTCCAGGCTGAACAACCCCAACCCTCTCAGCCTGTCTAAATAGGAGAGGTGCTCCAGCCCTCTGACCATCTTTGTGGTCCTCCTCTGGACCTGCTCCAACAGGTCCATGTCCTTCTTATGTTGGGGACCCCAGAGCTGAACGCAGTACTCCAGGTGGGGTCTCATGAGAGCAGAGTAGAGGGGGAGAATCACCTCCCTTGACCTGCTGGTTACACTTCTTTTGATGCAACCCAGGATACAGTTGGCTTTCTAGGCTGCGAGCACACATTGTCGGGTCATGTTGAGCTTCTCATCAACCAACACCCCCAAGTCCTTCTCCTCAGGGCTGCTCTCAATCCATTCTCCACCCAGCCTGTATTTGTGCTTGGGATTGCCCCAACCCACGTGCAGGACCTTGCACTTGGCCTTGTTGAACTTCATGAGGTTCGCACGGGCCCACCTCTCAAGCCTGTCAAGGTCCCTCTGGATGGCATCGCTTCCCTCCAGCGTGTTGACAACACCACACAGCTTGGTGTCATCGGCAAACTTGCTGAGGGTACACTCAATCCCACTGTCCATGTCCCCGACAAAGATGCTAAACAGCGCCGGTCCCAACACCGACCCCTGAGGAACGCCACTCATCACTCATCTCCACTTGGACATCGAGCCGTTGACTGCAACTCTTTGAGTGTGACCATCCAGCCAATTCCTTATCTACTGAGTGGTCCATCCATCAAATCCATGTCTCTCCAATTTAGAGACAAGGATGTCGTGGGGGACAGTGTCAAATGCTTTACACAAGTCCAGGCAGATGATGTCAGCTGCTCTTTCCTTATCCATGAATGCTGTAACCCCGTTGTAGAAGGCCACCAAATTTGTCAGGCATGATTTGCCCTTAGTGAAGCCATGCTGGCTGTCGCCAATCACCTCCTTATTTTCCACGTGCTTTAGCATAGTTTCCAGGAGGATCTGTTCCACGATCTTCCTCAGGCACAGAGGTGAGACTGACTGGCCTGTAGTTCGCAGGGTCTTCCTTTTTTCCCTTTTTCAAAATGGGGGCTATGTTTCCCCTTTTCCAGTCAGTGGGAACTTCACCAGACTGCCACGACTTCTCAAATATGATGGATAGTGGCTTAGCAACTTCATCTGCCAGTTCCCTCAGGACCCGCAGATGCATCTCATTGGGTCCCATGGACTTGTGCACCTTCAGGTTCCTTAGATGGCCTCGAACCTGATCTTCTCCTACAGTGGGTGGTTCTTCATTCTCCCAGTCCCTGCCTTTGCCTTCTGCGGCTTGGGTGGTGAGGCTTGAGCACTTGCTGGTGAAGACTGAGGCAAAAAAGTCATCAAGTACCTCAGCCTTCTTCACATCCCAGGTAACCAGGTCTCCTGTTTCCCTCTGGAGAGGGCCCACATTTTCCCTAGTCTTCCTTTTATCACCAACGTACCTGTAGAAGCTTTTCTTGTTGCCCTTGACGTCCCTGGCCAGATTTAATTCTATCAAGGCTTTAGCTTTCCTAACCTGATCCCTGGCTGCTTGGACAATTTCTCCGTATTCCTCCCAGGCTACCTGTCCTTGCTTCCACCCTCTGTAGGCTTCCTTGTTGTGTTTGAGTGTGCCCAGGAGCTCCTTGTTCATCCATGCAGGCCTCCTGGCATTTTTGCCTGACTTCCTCTTTGTTGGGATGCATCGCTCCTGAGCTTGGAGGAGGTGATCCTTGAATATTAACCAGCTTTCTTGGGCCCCTCTTCCCTCCAGGGCTTTATCCCATGGTACTCTACCAAGCAGATCCCTGAAGAGGCCAAAGTCTGCTCTCCTGAAGTCCAGGGTAGTGAGCTTGCTGCGCGCCCTCCTCGATGCCCTAAGGATCTTGAACTCCACCTTTTCATCGTCACTGCAGCCAAGGCTGCCCTTGAGCTTCACACTCCCCACCAGCCCCTCCTCAATGGTGAGAACAAGGTCCTCCTCGTTGTGCTCCTCTACCACTTGGAGAAGGAAGTTATCCTCGACGCATTCCAGGAACCTCCCAGATTGCTTATGCCCTGCCGTGTTGTCCCTCCAACAGATATCAGGGTGGTTGAAGTCCCCCATGAGGACCAGGCCTTGTGAAGGTGAGGCTGCTCCTATCTGTCTATAGAGGGCCTCATCCGCTCAGTCTTCCTGGTCAGGTGGCCTGTAGCAGACCCCCACCACAATGTCACCTGTCCCTGCCCTCCCTTTAATCCTGACCCATAAGCTCTCAGTCAGCTCCTCATCCATCCCCAGGTGGAGCTCCATGCACTCCAGCTGGTCATTGACATAGAGGGCGACACCCACTCCTCATCTCCCCTGCCTGTCCTTCCTAAAGAGCCTGTATCCTTCCATTCCAACACTCCAATCATAGGAGCCATCCCACCACGTCTCTGTGATGCCAATAAGATCATAGCCCTGCAGGCGTGCGCATATCTTTAACTCCTCTTGTTTATTTCCCATGCTACATGCGTTTGCATAGAGGCATTTAAGTTGGGCCCCCGATGAAGCTGACTTATTGGCTGGAGTGGCTGGAATTCCTTTGTGCTGCTCTTCAGGTGCTCTCCTGCTGACCTGTGATCCTTCTCCAGGCTCTGGGCATCTATTGCTGGCACTGGCATCAAACTGGTAGGATTGGGATGGATTGAGGCTCCCCTCCCCCGGCAACTTTAGTTTAAAGCCCTCTTCATCAGCTTGGCAAGCCTATGACTGGAGATGCTCTTCCCCTTCTCTGACAGATGGACCCCATCAGCCCCCAGTATACCAGGTTTCTCAAAGTGAGCCCCATGATCTAAGTAGCTGAACCCTTGGCTGTGGCAGCAGTCCTGTAACCATTTGTTGACTCACCAGATTCAACTGGCCCTTTCAAACCCCTTCCCTTTGACTGGGAGGATTGATGAAAAAACTACCTGTGCTCCAGAGTCCCTTACCACCGCTCCCAGGGCTCTGTAATCCTTCTTGATACTCCTGTGTCAATAACATTATTCTTCTTAAGGAAAAAAAAAAAAAAGAAGAATTTCAAGCAGTTAACTGTCTTACCATAATCCTGTCACTGTCAATAATGGTGTTCAAGCGGTGTGCAATGGTCAGCACTGTGCAGTGAGCAAACTTTTCACGGATCGTCTTTTGAATGAACTCATCTGTTCTGAAACACAGCAAGAGCAATGCAGACAAAAATAAGATGATTGCATGGATAACTGAATGGCAGGCAGGTTTTATGACGTCATCAAACACGACTGTATAGCAGGAAACATGCTTATGAAGTCATTACAGTGCTTCTTCCTCTCGTTATATTAGATGACTTGGAGGCGTATTGTGAAACATACTCCAAAATCTATCCTCTAATATTTGAGGAGGAAAGAGTTTCTTCTTGCAAGTAGAGCACTAGGTTTCATTTCAGGAGACTAATTTCCCAGGCTTTGATTACAGAAAGGAAAATTCTGTAGAGTCAAATATTCCTACAGATTTTTACACCAAAAAAAAAGTCATTGTTATTTTCTTTCAAACTTTAGTTTGTGCAAGCAGTAAAGAAAAGTTGGTGAAAGTAAATATCCTTCATTGCAAATCAACTGAAGAACAAACACAAGACAGCCTATAACTAAGGTTCTTGATTTTAACTGCAAGAGGGGATTAAATAAAGGAGGTGGTTGGTAAACTAAACTAGGACTGGAGTAGCTCAAGAACTTGAATACAGAAAAAAGAAAACTTGGCATATTCCGTAAATCAAAAGTGTTAACTGGCATGCACAACCCAAGGAAAGGGATAAAAGCCTTCAAGTTAAGAGCCTCAACCTACTGTATGAATTAACCACCTAAGAAAAGGATATCGGGAGGAAACATAAGACTTGTAAAGAATGAAAACTAAGCTAGAGCACAGACACTGAAGTACAGTGTTAAAGTGATAACTGTCACAAATGAAGCTGAGAACTGTGAAAAGGAAATAAAATTATACTGAAAGATACATAAGACGCTAAAATGTTCTTTAGCTTTATAAACAAGCATTAAGGAAAAAGAGGTGCAATGCTCATAAAACTGGAGGTTATTCAAGTAAATAACTGTACAAGAGAAGCATTGACATCACCTAACTTAGAGCATACCAGTCAGGCTTAAACGTGGAAATCTATGTACTCCTCTCTTTAGTCAATGAAAGGGGAAAGGCATGGCTGGAAGGTGAATCAGAGCACCTGAATTAGGCAGCCATCAGGTGATGAATGCCCTCTAGAGGCACCTGATAGCCCACATTGCACAGGAAGCCTTGGCTCCCAACCTGGGCACAAAGCCAAGCCATGTGAATACTCACATATTGCCCATCAGCCTTCAAAAAAACGATGAGTGGTGACAATGGAGTAAAAGGTACAAAAATTAAAATTCTCATCCAAGATAGAAGGAAGACACAAAGAACTCAAAATATACCCAGGTTAGTCGGACCAAGGAAGCTTCAGCCTACAAGTCAGGCACTTGAAGGCATGGGTCTCATTTCCAGGATTTCTATTAAAACATGAAATTGTACTTTTTTATATAATGACTGGAGAATAATAAATGCTGTAGATAGGGTTAAAACAAGACAAAGGAGATATCTGGATAAACTGGTATATTTAGGCAGCCATGTTGGCTTCAACCAGTTGCTTGCAAAGCCTTAATTCCTCAAATTGTTAAAAGTAACTGGAAAAATCAAATAAAATACAACAAAGATTCCTGCAACACATGTCTTCCTCTGACAAATTATTATTTTTTAGACAGAAGTAGTACTCCACATTGAATCTGTCTGCACATGATAAATACTTGGTATCACTTCATAAATTAAGCAAAAAGAATTGTTCTGATGCCACCATGTCAGGAGGCACTAACAATAAAAAGCGGACAAAGGCAACTTTGGAAGAACAGGATGACTTAGAAGAATGAAGTAACCATTAAGTTTCCACAGTAGAAAGCACTAGCTCATGCTCTGAAGGACTGAACATAACTTCTGTGACAAACTAAGTTCAAGCAATCAGCATGACAAAGGAATAGACAGATCCCTGCTGATGGCAGGACGAATCATCAGAGAGAAGGAGGACGTAAACAGTTAAGTAAGAGTCCTGATGCATGCTGACTGTCATCTTCATCTGGGGACAGAAACATTTAAGCTCTGTCATGAGCTTAAGAGAACCAGGTTCCGGTCTGCATTCTGAGAAGGCTTGGTCCTTCTGCTCCTAATTCCTAAAAGAAGCTAAAGAACATGGTGGGAAGCAGGTGTTCCTCAACTCTTCCTTTTGAACCAAGGACAGTAATCAATCAGGGAAAGAGGCGGGAGGAGAAGTCAGGACAGAGCCAGGCTCTTTAGCCCTGTGTGTTAACAGTCTCCTTAAGAAAAGGAAGTTGTTCGTCATTAATGCCCCACATCACAGCAATACCAGCGCTTTCACCCCAGTGTTAATGCATATATCTTTTTTGCTATCTTCTCAGCAATGCCTCAATGACCTGACTACTCTTACTTTCAAAAGAAAAAAAATCAGGGCCATAAATGAAAACACTCAGTAGGGAAGAGGCTTATATACACAGCGGGATGTGTTCTCTGCAATGGTTAGAGATAGTGAAACAGAAACAAAGGTTTCCCTATTCCCTAGAATAATGTAAAGAAAGCCTTTTTCTTTCCTTATAGTCAAGCTCAAGGTGAGGTTTCCTGCAGAGCTACTAAGCAGCACAGAGAATCACAGCTTGCTCAAGAATTTTGAAAACAACTTTTTAAAGGGTTCAAAATGATTTGTAACTCTCAGGTTATTCCTACTGTTAACCAAGAAGAATGCCTCATCCTTGAACATCCCTGTCCTCTGCATTCATTGTATCTTCCTTTACTACGTGCATTCCTTACAGCACCACCTCTTCCTACATTGACAATAGAAACCATTTCTCATTCTTAGATAGATACTATCAAACTATTATCTTAAACAGGTATTTCTTGAATACAAGCTTATCCCTAATGAGAAACTGCTGGCCATACTGTGGGTGTGACAAATGTTCTAAAATGAGACTACAAAGTAATCAGAAACAGACCTAATAGCTCCATCTTCAAATATCACAGAATGAAATCTCATGCAGYCATGTCCGCTGATAGGGACTTGACCAGATTCTCTCTAAGGTTCATGGTAGATCTTGGAGTATAATTTTTTGGGGTGGCAGGCAGAAGCACCAACAGTAACCTCCAGAAGAATCTTGGGAAGAAGGTAGGAAAGGCAAGAAAATATAAAAGACTAAGAAAAGATCTGTGTACAGAATTACGTGCTGACAGAGTGCAGAGACTATATCACATGCCAATTAGAGCTGTCTACCCTCTAGAAAAGTGCCAAAGGAAGCAGCATTTGTCCTTTTTTCAGGGCATAAATGGACCCTTTGTGGCACCCACCCACACTGAGAAAGTCGCCAGGCAGGTGCCAACTGATTCCATCACCCACCTCAGTGGATCAAACCCCAATCATCTTTCAGGCACATTAGAAACCAAAGATGCAACCTGAATACCAAACCAGGGCTCCTGGATGACAAAAGCTCAACCCTAATCTGATTATATGAAAATGGGAACCACGATACTCCCCATCACAAGGAACAGTACAATAAGAAAACACAAAATGGTGGTATAGCTGTCCCACTGGCACTGCGGGTTGAGGATCTAACACCAAGTTTCACAGCAAGCCAAGATCTGGTGTAACCAGTTGACTGTGTAAAGAAAAAAAAAAAACCAACTATCTAAAGAGCAAGAATAAATATGACCTGAATGAGAAGCAACAAAGCTGCTGAAAGGAACACTGGATAAGTCATTATCTTCAGTCTAATGTCCTCCTGGGATTGTCCTGAAAGCTATCTCACACTACACAATCCCTGAGTGGCTTTGGATAATTTCTCCAAAAGAGAAACAGTTACAGATAGCAGTTAGACGTAACAAAAGGTTAAACCTTACAAGGTTAAGCTGGCTAATGAACTGAACTATGAGCAATGGCTGTTTTTACCAGACTCAATGAACAACCAATGTGAAAACGTGGCAGTGGACTGGTCCCAAAAAGTTTTGTCCTCCATAAGCAGTAAAAACACGAGTTAACACATAATACTGTAGTCAGTGTGCAGAGAGCTTAGTAAGTTCAACTTACTCAATATTTTAAAAAAGTCTCAGTTACTAAGGATTTTGTTTCAATGTATCACCAAAGTGACTACAGAAATATTTTCAGCTCTTCTGCTCCAGATTTCATACAACTTTCCAGAATGGTTCAACTGCTATAAAATGATTCCATTCTTCGGGGTAAGAATGCCAGCTTCAGGACCAAGAACATAAGACCAAATTAAACATCTGTCAGTCATCACGTAAAACATGCAAGTAGTCTGACTTAGGGCAACCTTCTTTACAGCAAGCTCCTCCTCTCCCTCATGACAGCGCTGACACCCCTGCAGCATGCAGAGCAGCTGGTAGCTATGAGGAGCAAGGGAAATAATAAGGGTACATACGGGAGCTGGAAGATGTAGGAAGGAGGGAGAAAGGTGCACTCCAGACTCCTTCCCTTCACTCCTTTGCTCAGCTTCACTCAGCAGCAGACAAAGAATGGCCTAGCTGAGCTGGAGAAACATGGTGGGGAGTCCCTCAGCCCTGGGGAAGGTACACTGCACACCTCCCACCCCGCTGTTGTGCCCACTGCCTCATGCCACCTCACCCTTCCCTCTCTTCCTCCCACCCCCAAACCCTGCCTCCTCACACTTGCTTCCAGGTTGAACTGGAGAAGGGACACGGCTGCAGCAGTGGTTGAGGCAAGGAGATCAAGAGCCAGAAAAACAAAAAAAGAAATAATATATCCAGAGCCGGCGGCAGCTCCCCACGGTTTCCTATCCCAGGTGCTTGATACGATGTGTGCTTGCCGCCAGGCTAGAGACAAGGATGCCAGGTATGGGGGCTGTGCATCAGAAGAGGAGGAGGTTTTCCTTACATGCCAAAAATGCCTCCCTAACTGCTCAGTTAAGCAACCCACATCAGCATTTCCTGATGAGCGTCCTATCAGATTGCACAGCTGAAAAATACTCAGCTCTAGTTATAGCAACACATTAAGGAAAAGGTAATAATGACTGTAATGCAAACTGAATTCAAAGAAGTTGTTCCAAGTTATTATTTGTATTGTTATGCCTAGAGTTGATACAAACAAACATTTACCTTATTATAATATATATTGCAGCACACATTAATCAAGATCAATTAAATGGATAGTGTAAGTTGAGAACACACACATGTGAGATGCCAAAATAGGGAGGATGAGTAAGATGGTATTAAATTTCCACAGCTATGATTAATCACAGTTCATCTATCAGAGCTCAGCCAAAAATAAACTAATAGTCAAAAAAGAAAAAAAAAAAAAAAAGAAAAAAAAAGAAAAAAAAGAGAACCTCTGGGAAGGGAATGCACTTCTCTAAAGGTTTTAGAAATACACTGTCAGCTGAACTGCAAAGCTACCCTAGTGGCACCACTTCTCCCCCAAGAAGATGTTATAAAAATGAGTCACGCCCAGATGACATACAAAATCCTTAATGCATCTGTTTGAGGGACTTGCTGTGTTATTGTCCTCTTTGGACTTTGAGTTCTCCCTCAAGCCATAGTTTGTTGGAACTATATATTCAGCTCAGACTAATTGATGCAGTACGTTTGCAGTATTGTTTCCAAAATATTTCCACCAGCGTTTCAAATGTTTCAAAAATTAACAGTGGGGGTACTTCGCTATTGGAACAATTTAACAAGGGTTGTCATTGAATTTTTTTCTACTGAGGTTGGATGTTCTTCTAGAAGTACACTCTAGCTCAAACAGGAATGAATTCAGGAAAGTTCTGCCAGCCTAAGTTATACAAGACAAAATAATGAATGATAAATTAGTCCCTCCTGTAGCTTTAAACATCTCCAAATCTGTTTTGCAATTCCTGTCGTGTTTAAGACAGCTTACCTTCCCCCCCACCCCTATTTTATCTGTAACTTATTACACCGGCATCTGAGCCATCTGAAGGGATAGCATCTCATAACCAGAAGTATCTGGTTTTGCTTATAGCCATTTTTCACCTTTCTAGCTTTAGGTTTTTTTGGGGGGAGATAAATTAATTAATTATTTTTTATTTATTTATTGCCAAGAGACATTTCTTCCAGTAATCAACAGAACTCAACTTGTTTCATGGCTATTCTGATGTTACTGATGTGCATTTCCAAGGAGGTTCTTGTCTTCTTGTCTATGGCTGCAGGACAAGTAAACTTTGAATATTAATTTCCCTACTCTATGGAATGCACTGAAATTCGGGATATTCTGAGCGCTTAGTTTATATCAACTGCTCTGTAGCCAAAGCTCAACTGCCCCATTTTGAATAGACAATTATGATGCTATCATTAAAAACATAAAATAGCAATACAAACTACAAAAAATACAAAGCATTTAAATTCATCTCTACAGTACAAATGGTCATATTAGAAGAAAAAACAGCTCATCATAACATGACAGATTTTGTTTTTACCTTGGGTCCACATTTGCTGTTGCTTCATCGATGATAAGGATCCGATTTTTTTTTAGAACCGCTCTGGCAAGACACACCAGCTGTCTCTGACCCACACTAAAATTAGACCCAGATTCTGCCAGCTGCGTCTCCATTTTATTAGGTAGATCTTCCACAACCTCCTTCAGTTGCACCTGTTGACATGTCAACATATTGTAGGATGAGTAACTCTCTTAAATCAGCTATTGTGTGTCTGATGACACAACAATAAGTATGCAAGGTTTACCTTTTATATTCTGACACAAAATGAGTAAGTGCCAAGTTGGATTACACAGTGTGTCAGTTATTAGAATTCTAAAAACATTAAAGCACATTGTTAAGAATCTATTAATGTTCATTAAAACTAAGATATGAATCAAAACGTAACCAAAGCATCATCCCAAAGGATAATTTTTTCATAAAAGACTTACATAACAATATACATGTCTACACACACACACGCACGAACACACACGTATACAAATGTGAGTGCAACGGTCTACCTTTTTCCATCAACAGCTATGCCCTTATCAAACCTGATGAAAACATTTAAAACCTAACGCACACAAGCACTGTAGTGTTATTTGGCTTGTAAATATCAGATGTACATTACTAGATTTAGTAAGTCACCTCTTCCAAGGCATTCCACAGCTCTTCATCGGTGTATTCATTGAAAGGATCTAAGTTTTTCCTCATAGTTCCAGTGAATAAAACAGGCTCCTAAAACCCAGTAAAATTAGCATTCCATTATAAACACAGGTTTTATATTGCAATAGGTAATTTAATAATAATCAGAACTAACCTATATCAACAATAGCACAGAAATATCCAACAACAAGCTATCTTTTATGAAATGCAAAGGAGTATTTCACAACAGCATGCTTAAGGGAGTGGGGGGAGACAAGTGTTCAACCAGTCTGTATGAAGATAATTTACCAAACAGGACAGGTCTGTTTGCAAATTGCTGTACACAGTTATGTCGGTACTCAAACGGGCATTTACATGCCACTGTTTTGATGCCACAAGCTATAGATATACTTGCATGAAATCATTACTATCCTCCTGGTATTGTTAATGAAAACCAGCAACTACCACTGTCAATGAACTCACACTCCTAAACTACGTTTGGGCAGTTTTGAAAATTCGTTTTTGAAGTACATAAACCAAAGAGGAATCAAAGAGCTCACAACGCCTTTCTGGTTTTCCTTCTCTATTTGGTTGTGGGATTTTTTTTTCATTTCATGCTATAAAAGCCCTTCAATTTTACCACCAGAGCCTAAGAGGAACAGCTTTCACCATTTCAACACAATGTTCACACCTATACACATAGAAGTTAATCTATACTGCCACAGCATCAAAGCAAACTCAGAATTGGAGCACTGCTAGGCAAAGCTCTAACTCAAACACCAGGGAGTCCCCCATTCAGGTACCAATGTGGGTTTACCTGTGGTCGAAGCAAGTTTTGTTCTACTTCAGTTCCCGGTCAGACCAGTAACAGATCATTAATCAAACTGGCACAAATCAATTCACGCTGGAAAATGTAGTGTTTGAGAAGCGGGAAGATCACTTTTGGTCCAGAACTCCTTAAGCAACAGATCAGTACTCACTAATGTGAGTTGCCAGACCTGAGAGTCATGCACTGACATGACTTTAGGACTAAACTCTGCTTAATACCACACAAAGACAACAAGAAGTAGTCAAAAGCTGTAACAGTGCTAATCATAAATGGAGACCATTCATCATGTTGTCAATCTTCTTTAAACTGGAGAAATCTTATGCAAAATGTTTTTTTTTTCTCCCCTAGGAAACGAAGTGTAACTTACATTGGATAACTTCAGCTTACTCCAAGATTAACCTCTGTCGTGACTTATGCCCCATCTAACCCTAGTGATGCCCAGCTCCAAAGGGCTGCAGCACATCAGAACAGAATTTAGACCTCAACCCTTTTATTGTCTCTTCATTTCTAAACCACTCTGAGCGGTATAAAAGGATTAACAAAGACAGAACATGCCACAAGCAATGTAAAAGAACGTATGCATTTCTTGACATAACATGCCAATTATTTGAAAGTATCTGTTGCATTAGCAACATGTCACTAAAAACCTGTTGAATGAACAAAAGGATTTAAAAAAAACACATTAACAGGTTAAAGAACATTTTTCTCCAAAAACACCTAGAAAGTAATTTGTTTAACAGTACATATTTTAATACACCATTTGGTTGTTTTGAAGGTATTGTTACGGTTATTTTCCTTTTCAATCCATTTTTATAGGTTGCCAAAATAAGAGGCTGAATTTATAAAGTGTTCATAACTATTATAAAAGTCCTAACAACAGACATGTACTGCAACAGAAGATAAGGATATTTTTTAATTATCATTTCTGACACAGATTATTATTTAAAATAGTCTGGTTTATGAGAGGAAAGTAATAAGACAAACCTGTAAATAATTGTTGTAAAAATGCTTGCAGTCAGGGAGGCAGACAACATTTGCATAGAAAAGATTTACAAACACAACCTCCACACAGCTCCATCCAAGCAAGCAATTAGAAGCCTAAGCACATTTTTATTTCTCCAGGTAGGTATTTAAACTTACATATAAGAAAACTTCAGTCTTGCCTCATCACTCTCTAGGAATGGTT
Organism: Phoebastria nigripes; assembly: GCA_035582835.1. Classification (NCBI taxonomy): domain Eukaryota; kingdom Metazoa; phylum Chordata; class Aves; order Procellariiformes; family Diomedeidae; genus Phoebastria; species Phoebastria nigripes. The sequence goes on along the minus strand of JAYKAV010001875.1, from coordinate 379,104 downwards.
CTGTTTAGCATGTTTTACGTTATAATTTTAATAAGCATCTCTCCCTTTGGTTTCTTAGCTTCCCACATAATTATGAAGATATTTGATGCAAAATAACTACCTGATGTTACATTACTATTTCTATTATTGACACTACTACTAATGCAGTACAAGACAATGCCTATTACTCAGTTTACTATAGTATAAACCTTATTCGAAACCCTCCTCTTCTTCTTACTAGCACCACTTTATAGTTTTGCATATTTTTAGTGGAAACAAGTCTTCCCTTATGTGGAAAAGAAATGCTACCTGCTAGCCTTTGGACACTTAAAACCCTTTGGGACCATGATGAAAACCCTATCATATGAACATGATAAAAGTCATAGAATTCAACTGGATTAAAATAGTTTTACAACCATGTCAACAGACCAATGTATGAAGGAAAAAAAAAAAAAGTATAATTAAATGCAGTGAACTTTGAGCATCTGCATCACTCAACATGTAGAAACTGTATTTGAACAGCAGTTTTCCTGTCTCGGTACTCTATTTTATTCAACTGGGTTGAATTCTTCCAAACATAGAAATCACCCGCAATAGCTACAGGCAAGGCTTTCAAAAAGCTGTAGACCTTGAATGAACTGATGATCATCTACTTTCAGAAGAAAAGAATGCTGCACACAAACAAAAAAATAGAACTTAAATCCACATAAAGTCCTCTTTACACACAAAAGATTACTAGTTCCAGTGAGTACCTCTGCTGTGCAATAACAAAGCCTTCAGCATGCAGAAACAAAAGACATCCTGCATTAGGCAACAATCCAATTGCTGGGGGAGTACCTCTTTTTTGATAATAGCATACCTGCTTCTTTTCTCTGACTCCTATTCTTGGGAAAGGAAAAAAAAAAAAAGCAGGTAATCAAGAGAGGCTTAGAACCACTGTTCATTACCATTTTTACCAGATTCTCAATTTAAAGAAAGTAATACATTCTGAATGCCATCCTGCCAACAGGCTAGCAAACATTCACATACAAAGATGGTGTAAGGACTCTGAATACAGCTTCTGTAATAAAATATAAAAGATCTGAGAATTAATGCTAAACGCAGCAAACAAATTCCTCTGGTTTCCAGCTTACTGTTCTATCTACCTGCTAGAACATCCCAGGCAAATTATTTGCCAAAAACATGACTTTGCATTTGCAGCATATAAGTTTTTCCCTCTTTCTCCCTCTCCAGTGGAGAGCAAATGATCATGGAAGAGATCAGAGCTCTCATGAAACATGGTAACCTGCACAGGCTCTGCCTTCAGGAATTTTTGAGGTCACACATAACCCTTCTCTGATTCAATGTCTCATTTGAAATAAGACCATAGAAGAGAAGACCTGTGACCTGCTGGACTTCTTGGAACATCCTGTCTTCTGCTCCAGCACCAGAGATGAGGCTATTCCCAAAACCATCTTAGTTTTTTTCCTGCATTACAGCCTTTCCTGCACTCAGCTTCTAAAGCTCACCAAGTTTTTGTTTATGGATCATAATGACCCGCTCTTCCRTCCATTCCTCTGCTCTCCTCCTGTCCAACCTTCTCCAAATAATGGAAAGGCTGGTAGCTCACTTCTAGTTGGCATGTTTGCTCTTTCCAGATCTAGCCTCAGTCAGTTTGTACAGGGTTGACTAGAGAGGTGAAAGTGGTCCCTCAAAGTCCCTTACTAAGGAAGCTTCAGGCCACGCATCAGGCAGGAATTGCTGCCAAAGCATCAAGTGATTTCAGAGAACTGCTGAAGCTTGGTATATTCCTGACAGATTTTGTCTGCTCTTTCCCAGACTATAGGAGGACAGCATACTGCTAACACCTACTCACAAGTATTCCAGAGGAATACACAGGAGACAAAACTAGGAAGAAAACGCTCCAGTCCCCAAAGCTGATTCTGTTTATCTTAAAATAATCAAGACCTTGTAAGTCAAGTAAGAGTAATGCCTTGCTAAAGTTTCTATGCCTACTGCATACAGGGGGAACATATCCAGGCAAAGCATTTTAAATACTACAGCATTATACTGAAAACGTTTATAGCAGACCAAGTCACTCTCTTACCTGAGGTATAATTGAAATTTTCTTTCGCAAGTCATGGAGTCCTAGCTCTGACGTCAAGTACTTATCAATCCAAATCCTTCCTTCGGGTTCCGCCAAGCGAAAGAGGGCCGCTATCAGAGAGCTTTTCCCAGCTCCAGTTCTTCCCACTATTCCAACCTACAGAGCAAGCCAAGGTTGTACAATTAAACCATGAGCTTTTCAGGATAAATTAGTATGTCAAGCAACAGTTTTACAACATCACAGGATTTACAGTAGAACAAACACGAAATAAAACTTCTTTATAATTAACATTTTTTCAAGAGGAAAAAACCTCCCCCCAAATCAGTTTGGATTCAGGTGACATTTGGATACCCACAATTTCTTGGATCATATTCAAAGGTGAAAGATTTTCCCTTAATGTGTGCTGATTTATTGTGTAAACAAGATGAAGTGGCTTGGTGTATAGAGTAATGTGATTGAAGGCTGCTAATTTTTATACTAAACCTGGTTTGCTGGGTGATGTTAGGCAAATCATTTCAGGCATGCACCTACTTCTCAATCCAAAAAAGGACTCCCATAAAGCACTTTCGGAACAATGTATGAACAGTATTCCCATTTTAAATAACTGAGACTGATTTTGGTTAGCGTGGTTAAGGTGAAGTACTTCAAAGTAGTCAAAGTAGCCAAAATAAAGCCAAAACTAGCAGGAGGATTATAAACTGTACTCATGCTTCAGCCAGCTTCAACAGAGAGGACACAAGTATTGAAACTACAAGGCCATGTGAGCAAGCTGCAATTCCTTTCCAAACAGGAGAAACAGTGAATAATAAAATCACAGTGATTCAGGCTTCTATATGTTGCCAAAGAAAAATCAGAAGCTGTATGCAATGTGAAAAAATAATGCTTTCAGAAAAAAGAGGTAGAGAAGATGCAAAATATGGGATTGCTAAGTTTAGTGACAAGGAGTTAAGACCTACAAATATTTCATATGAAACCAACATTTGGGAGAAAGCAGGCCCATTAATAAATGAGAGGAGACATATAATTAGTGGTGATTAAATACTACTTGAACAGCAAACTCTTTTTTTTTTTTTTTTTTTTTTAATATGTTGTCTTCAGGTAAAGGATTCTTAGAGAAAACTATGTACAGTAATCAATTGTATCAGAGAAGGTGATGGGAGTAACCCTCTACACAGATCTGATCTGGCAGGGTTTGCTATTTCCTGCACTCAGTTCTAATCGCTACATTTCCAGAAAGAAATCAACACACTGGAAAGAGTTCAGAGAAGTGCAACATAAAATTAATATGGGTTGGAGATACTGATTTGATGAGGAAGGATTTATGAGGATTAAACATGTACAATATAGCCTGGCGAAGTGATTGGGGTGCAGAAGGGAGGAAGAAACACGAAAACCTTCATGAGTATACGTACAGACACCAGAGGGCAATTACCCACTGCCTGAGACTCAGATGTATGCAGTAATGACTGCTGGAATGAAATTAAGCACAGGAAACATTACATCGAAGAGCAAGGAGAACCTTTCTAGCAGTCAGAGACACTAAGCTCAGACAAAGCAGCAGTGCCCACATTTGATCAAAAATACACAAAACACTAAAAAAGTATACTGCAAGGAGCAACTTACGCTGCATAATCTAAAAGGTATTTTCTACTTCTGTTTTCCGATTCAACAATTTCATCCAACAATTCATTATTGTACGATTGTATATAAACTAATTAACATTTATACAGTGCTTATTATTAAAGATACAGCCTAATTTAAGCAAATCTGTTACAATAAATGATAAAATGTCTAGTATTCTGAATTATATCAGTGAAACAAAGGAAAAATAGTTCTGAACAGTTACACTACAGCTCGGAAAGAAAATGCTGAATGGAGAACACAGACACCCAGAGTTGCGAAAACAAAAGTTCAATTGTCTCTCTGTAAATGTCAGTGATATAAAGTATTGTATTAAGGATATAAAGAAAAAACATTAAAAATACATTGATACTTAAAATAAAAATGCAGCTGCTCTGCATATTGTCAAAATCCCACTTTCAGTTTGGCATCAAATGAAAGGACTACGCTCTTCAGTATTTAGAGGAATCTATTTGTATTTTTGGTCCAACTGACTACAGGCTGCTGAAAATTGACATGAATTTGAAACAGCTCTCAGTATACACATTTATTTATTTTTTAATACATTGTATTCTTCAGAGGCCCATGTTCATAGCCAGTGCAAATACAGCGATGGTCTGCAAATGGAAGTCCCAGCCACCTAACAGGAATCACATGGCCAGGATTTTGTTGCCCAATGTAAGCCACGTGCATACACAGGAGTACACCTGCTACGCTGGGCTCATCATTACTCAAGCGTCACTCGTACTTCAAAGTAGAGCTGCACAAAAAATGAGAGTGAGATTTACAGCATGTCAGCTACTCCACTGAAACTGCCTGTGTCTTTGTTATCCCTCAGGCAACCTCCCTTTCGTGCTACGCTGTGAGAGTATTTACACGAACAGCTGCCATGCCGTAAATCTAGACCCTTACCCTCCTAACTTTTTCATGTAGCCATACCCTCAGATTTAGGATCTGTCAGGACAAGGTGCATTTAACAATATATTAGTCAATAAGCATTCATAAGCACCCTAAAACAAAGATAGTGGTGTTCAAACCCAATGCTAACCTTCTCCTGCTGCAGCTATAGTAACTGAAGAGGTTAATCACAGCCAGCTGCTGGCAGAGCTCCTGATGTGAGCATTCCCTGGTCTGTCTCTGAGAGACTGTGCTACGTTAGCAAAGATGGTTAAAACGGAGGATCCTTCCTAGCCTGCTTTGACTGTAGGGAAATACTGAACACTGAGACAAGCAGATCAAAAGAGACCCTAACCCACGAGTGATCTGCTAGTAATCACCTCCTCCATTCTTACTGTACCTACAGCTTCCCAAACTAGGTGCTGGGGTGGCTACATGAAAAACTACAAGCACGGCAGAAGTTTAAACTCATTCGTCCTGCCAGTGGCACTGCAGCCACCAGAAGTTTGTATGAGCCAGGGGTCTGAACAGGCATAAGAGCTCTCACTGACAGCCGCATGGGCAGAATCCCTAGCGGATCTGGAAACCTGGTTCTGAAGAGACGCTTCTCCATAATTAAAACCAATATAAGGAGCACAGATGCTTGGGAGATTTATTTTACACAGTGGCAGTCTACTGCAGTATTGTGCAAAACATCATAGAAAACAAACACGAAGTTCTTGGCAATAGTTTCAAGCTGGGCAAATTCACTTCAGGATGACAAAACCACAGCATAACCACTCAGCAAAAATAAATACCCCCAGTCATCCCTCCCCCTCCTGCCCCCACCAAGGCCTGAGTCATACACTGCTAATATCTCTTGCTTCCGTTTTTTATTTTATTTTATTTCTGTCTCTCACTACGAAATGTAAATCATCTTGTCTGCTATTACATTGGAGTGATATATAACAGCTAAAGAGATGGCCCATAGGCAAGAAAAGTAGAGTAGATAAACATCCCTTTTGCTCTTCTTCTTAAACACCGTTTTTAACTCACCCATACYTAATTCCATGAGATCATCTCCATGCAGCAAAGTTGGGTTGAATTCTGGTAACATGYATGTTATTAAAAAGGTCCGCTTGAGCAATGAAACAGGTTTGGGACTGAATGGAAAAGCATGTTACAATGAGGCCAGGGCAATGATTGTAGAGAGTTGAACCAGCCTCCTAGGGAAGATATCCTAATCAAAAAAGTACATGTGCATTTGAAATGTAGCAAAGCACGAATTAACACTGCAGGGCTCTAATTTAATTTTGTCCGGGGGGGGCGGGGGAGGGGGGGGAGACCTTCCCTGCAGCACTCTTCCAATTGGGATGGTGTCAAAATTGGGGAGGAAGAGTCAAATTTGCAGAGGAGGAAGAGTTTTATTTCTATGTTTCTTTTGGCTACCAATCTAATTAATGGCAACAGTTAATTGGATTGGTAGCCGAAAGGAACTGAAATAAAATCCCCAATTCTAAACTTATGCAACTGATCTGTATTTCTTTCTTCTCTCTTCCATTCGGGGCTCTGTGCAAAAGCATGTACGTTCCTTATTTTCAACTGTCTCTGCTCACCTTGTGTGTTGACACCATTCGTTCCATTTACATTCCCTCTACTGAATCCCCAATTTCCTAATGCAGCTCCATTTGCTTTGGATTTGAATAAACATTTTGGGCTTAGTCTGTATTTTGAATGTCTGCCACTTTCTGATGAAACCCAAACTTTATCAGAAAATTACCAAATATATTTAACCCTTTGTTTGGACAGACAGAAATGTCATGTTCCCAGACACATTTATGCTACATTTACAGGAAATAAACAGGCTCCAACTTTTGCTATTAAATATGACTACGGCTTATTTTTTAAAAGAACACTTATTAATTTCCTAACATCCATATATTTTATAATGTATTTTTATCACACAGCTTCTTGCCAACTTATCATCTTTGCTTAATTTCTGTGAATGGCCAAAGACAGCCATATACATACCTTTTCTTTTGATTTAATTAAAACAGACAAATGTCTTAACACCAAAGGTCCATCTAGACTGTAAGTGAAGTTAACATTTTCAAATGCTATCATTCCTTGGCTTGGCCATTCAGGTGGTGGATGCTTGTTGGTCTCCCAAGGAGCTTCTTTTTCAAGTTCTGTGTATTCCATTACTCTTTCTACTGATATCATCTAAGAGGAGGAAAGAAGACATATACATAAATTTCAGCTTATTGCAAATATTGCATGCATATATATGTGTGTGTGTGTATTTTTACTATAAAGATTCAGTGCAAATTATTCCAGAGTTTTTCTTTTAAGCACAGATAACAGTATTTGGTACCATCCTATGCTTACTTTATACAACTGAAAAGGTGGAAAGAATGCATCTCATGTCCTGCTACAGACCCAAATCTATCATGATACATAAATCCATATATAAGCATTCATTTCTCATCAGTGGGATTAATTACAAATCTAAGTATGTGCATAAGTATTAAGAAATTGAAACTATGAGAATTGTCTGTCAGTCTTGGCTAAGATGACACCATTTCACTGTGTGCTGGGAAGACAAAGCTAGCAATGAAACTGCCATATGAGCTACAGGCAGACCCAGTATAGCTACTAGCATCAAGTTACTGGCTTCATCATCCCTTTTTCTGTCCTCTTCATTACCACTGCGCTCACCCCCAGCAAATCTTTTAAATATGTTTGTCACAAGCAACTCCACAATCCAAGATAGCTGTCACCATATTATTAGTGGCTTATATGCAATAAAACTTTTTTTTGCTTTATTTTATGCCAGATATGAAAGAAACTGCAATATTTGCTGATGCCTCTAATCTTACGGGAAGGAAGAGAATCAGAAATTGAGCTATCTAGACACTTTTATAATAATAAAAGTTCTGTTTAGGCTCCAGTGCGCATCCTCACCCATACATCTTCTCAATACGATTAATTTTATTTGGACGCATTCTGAAAAAAAACCCCCATCATAAAGATATCTATTAGGCTTATCTTGCCTGGAGTGGCTTTAAGGGCAGAGGACACCAAGCAGCAAGTTCTCTGACCTCACTGCCACCTACCCTTTCCACATTATAAAATAAGCTCCAAGGAAAAACATGCAAGGAAGTACTGACAGAGTAGAATAGAGAGGAAATGTTCTTGCCTCCCCCAAACATAGTTAGCCTTTAATAACAAGGGATTTTTGTAGATGTCCACCTGTCAAAGAAGTCGATGCTAATCATAGCTCCATAAAATGATCAACATTCCACATCAAAGCCAGCTTAGTGAATGGCAAGCCTTTCTCCTCCAAAATATTTCTGAATCACAGCCTCCAAGAGAGTAACTCACTACATAAGAGAGTCCCACAGATTGACACTTCCAAAACTTCCCAACTGGTATGAAAAAACCTGAAAGCTTTCTTCCCATTTCTCACTGAAGTCTGTCACCACTAGTTTATTCGTGTCTGAAAAATGCTCTGAAGAGCAATGTGCTAGACAAAAAACCACAAATCTAACACTATTATTACTTTTATCTGTTATTAAACATGGCTTTGTAACTTCTACAAAAGGACTACATGTATTTCCCAGACTATGGTCAGCAAATCATAATTACAAGCAATCTTCAGTTGCCGACACAACACAAAAAAAATCAGGTTTATGCTCAGTATGTTCTTTTTACAGTCTTTTTTTCTTATATAATAACTTAAAAAAGTAAATAGGCAAACTAAAACATGCTAGTAAATATTGTAAATTGGTGGAAGGCGTTTTACTCTATATATTTTGGAAAACACACAATCCTCTCACCTGAATATAAACAAATACTTTCAAATATTTGTTAACTTACAACAAATTAAGACGATATAAGCCTTTACAACGAATTAACAGAACCCGAAAAAACGCCATGAGGGATATAAATCAAATCTTAAAATGCAATAATAAATATTAATAAATTAAAAATCCCAAAGCTAAAAAAATCATTTAAAAAAATCTTACTTATAGAGAGGGATTAATTTCTTGTAATTTTAGTGAGTTGCAATGCAATTGTCTGCACTATAACTAGACAGTCTCTTTTCTGCTGTAAAGGGAGATTATAAAGCCTCCCTTACTATGAATGCGGAAGGAGAGTCACTGGGCACAATTCATCTCAATAGACATTCAAAATCAGTCAGACAAATTATACCCTAGAAGAGGCTATTCTTTACAGACTGTAAGTGGTGCTTCAATCGCTTGCTAAGGTATTAATGTCCTAAGTTAATTAAGAAGAATCCCATCCTTAAGGCCTCATGTCACAACCACGAAAAGGAACCAAGAGGTGAAAAGGAAGAAATAAACGTTACCAGGTTTTCAACTTCAGCACTTTGTCTAACACCCCACTGGAACGTTCCCATGAGGGTGATCGCATAGGATAGTGCCAAACCAACCTGCCCCGCATTCAAAGCTGCAGAACAAAGAAAAAAGAGAATCACATAGGTACACTGGTAATTACACAAAATTCTAGTTGACTTCCCTTTCATGAGGTTACTTATACGATGGAAGCATCACAGCCAGAATGTTGTTTGGATGCACTGTACTTGCCACCTGCACAATGAGTAGCTCCAGGCAGAACAGCTACTTGCTGCATTTTTTTTGGTACGTTTTGGAAATTGTCTGTATATTTGAAAAGATAATCCCGATTCTCCTTGGCCTGGGGTTTTATCTAAAAACTGAGGTTCAGTCTCAAGACTTGTTAGGGTCAACCCTATCTTGCTGAGCATTAGTAACTTTTCACTTTTTTCTAAGGGAATTAGATCAGCCCCTAAACCTAAGCAAAAAATGAGTGTAAAATGATTCCAAAATAAGTTACGAACATTTACATCAACTTTGTACTCTTGTAAGTGATCAGATAAAATAACAGGACAGAATATTTCTTCCCCTGTTTATATAAGTATTTATTGTGTTCAGTGGGTCTACTCTCACAAAATTAATTCTGTCTGCCCCAGTATTAAGCATGATTGTCCTCTGACTTACTTGAACTTTATCCTAGCATAGCTCTATTGACTTCAAGAGAGCTACTCCTTATCCAGAGGCAAGGAAAGATTCAGGACTATTGTTTTGACTTGTCTTTTTGCATTCTAATAACATCAAACCTAACTCAAAATTTTCAGTGTTGAGCAGCACAGGGTGTTCAAATTTTAAAACACACATGCATATACAGAACTTATCCAAAGGAAAAAGAAAAGAAACAAAACCAGCAAATTAGCACTAATTTTCATGTCCAAGATAATTACTTCTTCCTTCATATTTTAGATGACTATCTCATTCTAGTACATCTAACCCAATTACATCCTAGATGATGCATACACTAATGACAGTTCATGAGTGACAGTGAACATAAAAGGTATTATTACGAGGTGATTTTCTTTCTGGAACTGGCCTATCCTGCTGATCCAAGATATTAGAAGAGTATCCCTAGGAATTTTAGCTTGCCTTTTGGCCTACTGTGCTGTGTGTAGAAAGGAAAAAAGTTGTTAAGAAGCAGCACTGTGGGTGTTTCAGTATGAAAAGCAAAGCCCTGTAGGCCCAAAAAAGAAAGGCAAAGGTGGGGAAAAAGAAAAAGATTTATTTGTTGTTATTGCTCCGAAAGCCAGAATCTCAAAAGACTACAGATCTGCAAGTTTGTTTGCACATTTGGGGATGATGGTAGATGCATGCCTAAGCCCAGAAGATGTCTGAACTGCCTCCAGTATTTGCAGGAAAGCAGATACAGCCCCAATGCCCTAGACTGAGGAAGAGATCATGATCTAGAAAGAAACATTTAACTTAATTACAGTCCTTAAACAATTAGAAGCAGCAAACTATGAAAAAGAATTAGACATTACTATACATGGTAATTACTGGGTGAACTTTTTCTAACATCTGTACTTACTCTTGGCAAGAAGCAGGGAACCAAAAGCAACCACTATAACAAAAATGGCACAGATGGCATCCAGACGCACAGCAAACCACCTCGAGGTCGTCAAAAATAGAAACCAGGCCTCTAAAGTATATTTTACAAAGACATAAGAACAGTGGATTATTAGAAAACTAAGCTGTATAATTATTATTAAATTAATTCATGTTGATACTGTAAGTTGTTAAAAAAAAACCATTGCCATCTTCAAGTGCACGTCTGTATGGACTGATGACGATCAGAATATCGTCCAGTTTTCCTGAAATGGCCTAACGTAGTTTTCACACTAATAGCAACCACAGCTAGTATAACAAACAGTAATAGGAAGAAAAAGAAAAACAGTCAAGGCCTGAAGCATGGTCTGTTTATTTAAAATGGAAGCCTTTTTTTAACTCTAGTGGACTCGGGAGTCTTATACAAAAAGCAGAAGTACAACTACATTTGCTGTAGCTGGACTACCGTCTACAGGCTTTTAGCTAGAACATATCACAACACAACTGTCAGAGCCAAGTCTTTAGAAGGCAGCTGCAGCTGGTTAAGCTCCCATAAGAGCTACTCAATACAGCCAGTGGAGCTACAGAGCTATTCAACTGACTACAAGCACATATCTACTTTTGGAGAAGCTCACAGGTGGACATCTCCACTGGGCACTCACATCCAGGTGTCCACAATTTGGTGCTAAATTCCATCCCAGATAGATATGCTACAGTACAAGATACAGGAGACAGCAGGAAAAGACATTGCAATACAGAAGGCAAAGTGTTTGAATTCAGGCCCAAAAACAGAAGTCAAGTAGCCATAACAAAGTATGGCATTATTTATTGCTTAGGCTGCAGTCAGATGAATTGTTCCAGCTGCTAACAAGTCACAGCAGAAGGTTACCATTCCAACCCTTTCTGCATTGCTTGTCATTACTCCATGCTAAAGATCAGTGCTGTTTCAACTGTTCCTTAGCCCAGTGCTGGGAAAGATTGAAACTAAAAAAATCCTCCCTTTTATAAAAAAAAGGGAGGAGGTGAGTCTGCTTTTAAGCCAGGTCATTTTGGATATCCAGACTACAGAGTGATCAAATCAACAATTCAGCCAACAGAACTCCATGTAACTTCTGGAGGGCAGCAGAGGGAAAGAGTGAGGATGACAAGAGGCAGCCAGGTCAGGTCCAGAGCTGGTAACCCCTTAGTCCCATTTACAACAACTCTAACTGCACATGCCTGACCACACCATTTAGCAGCTGGTTTCATTAAACAAGACATTTGATATGGTCTAATGGACAGTCATACACCTAGGCACATGGAACGACATATGCAGAAGAGAGCGCCGCATCAGGTCACAAACCTAGTTCCAGAAACTGAATTCACCATGATAATTTAGGTACCTCTCTGAAACCCAGGAGCCGAGTGTCCCTGGAAACAGTCTATGGCAGCTTCCTGGTGACACGAAAGGTCATTTTTGGTGCAATAGTGTACTTGTAAGACCAGGAAATGGGACACTTGGGTTGTAGACTTTTCAGCTCCAAGGTTTTGCTCCATTGATCCCGTTGTCCCGGAAGGTGCACTAAACTGCCAGCTTGAGATGGGTCATTCTGCAACCTCCCTATGTAACCTCCTGCACTGTGCATGCAGGAAGGAATATGGCAATCATGGGGGCTAACAAAGACTCATCATGATGTAACTTCTGATGACTTATGAGCTTGCTTATAGAGATGTTGCACTGGTAGGAAGGAAACTCAGGTTTGGTCAAACCTCAGCATGCGTTTTAGATGGTTTTTTATCTAAAGGTTATTTAATATCAAATTCATAGGCATCCCTGAAAGAGGGTTTGAAGCGAGTGTCCTGTTTCCCAGGCTCAGCCCTAAATAGAGAGGAGGATACCACTCCAGCCAAAAGAGCTGAAAACCATTGCTGGATGGGARAGCTTTCTGCGATGCAGGAAAGAATTTAAAACTTTTTGGGATACTTAAGAACCCAGGACTCCAACTTTGTGTGAGCTAGTATGAAAGGTATCTTCTTCTATGGGCTATTGCTTGCATACATTTAGTATCAAAGAATCATTCAGGGTGGAAGCAACCTCAGGAGGTCTCTCTTTCAACCTCCTGCTCAAAGCAGGGTCATCTCTGAGGTCAGGCCATGTTGCTCCATGCTTTATGCAGTTCAAGTCTTGAAAATCTCCACAGATGGAGCCTGCATAATGTCTCTGGGCAACCTGTTCCTCTGTTTGACTGTCCTTATGGTGAAAATGTTTCTCCTTGTATCCAGGTTAAACCTCTCTTGTTTCAACTTATACCCATTTTCTTGCTCCTCCCACCATTGTACCACTGTGAAGAGCCTGACATCCTTGCAGGTACTGGAAGACAGCTATTAAATCCTCTGTAAGCCTGCTCTTCTGCGAGTTGAACGAGCCCAGTTTCCTCAACCTCTCCTCACAGGGAAATCTCTCCTGTTAGTCCCCTGACCATCTTAGTGGCCCCTCCACTGAACTCACTCCAGTTTGTTAGTGTTTCCTGTATCTGGGGGTCCAAAACTGGATGCAGTATTCCAGATGTGGGCTAACAAGTGCTGAGGGGAATAATCACTTCCCTCCGTCCACTGGCTGTGTTCCTGTTAATACAGCCCAGATGTTGTTGGCTGCCTTTGCTGCCCAGGCACACTGCTGGCTCATATTCCATCCAAGGACCAAAAACCACACACACACTAAGCAAGCTGGTATACCCCAAATACTCTGGTGGGAAAGACACCAAGATGAAGCACATAGGTACACAAAAGAGTGCGACTGTAAGCACTGAAGCTTGATCTCAAAAGCAGGTTCCTGAACTGCCCAGGAGGGGTGTTACTGACAGTTTTGTAGAGATGCATAAAATTGACTGGAAAATAGTGTGTTTACATTCCTTAGATCTGACCTTAAAATACAAGAAAATATTTATTTTAAAGGTCACGGTCCTCTTTGTATAGGGAAACTTTTATATGCAGTTTATCGACTAAAGATGTCTTTTAATACAGAGCTTAAAAAACAACTTTGTGTTCCCTCGCTATCAGCTACTGTAAAATTGATTTGGTCAGATAACTAGTGACTTGAAAATATTAAGAAATGGGGAATTCAAAGCTAGAGGTGCCTCCCTGAAAGATACGTTTCCCTGGTCACAAGTTACTGGGCTGAACTCAGAGGTCAGTGTGCACAATTCTACAGCCTGTGATAAACTGTACTTCAGAAGAGATCAACTGGTCTGGTCTGAAACCTTAGAAGTCTATAAATTACAAAAAAAAMCATAGAATATATTTGTATGTCTTACAACAGAGAAAATTCAAGATCTTACCTAACAAACACAAAATTGCAAACTTGCATTCTGCTGCATCTTGAAAAACATTGCAACAGAGAACATTTAACTGACAGAAGGTAAAGAATCACAGCGCAAACCTGAATTATATTACTTATGCTTGCAGAATACTAATATTTTACACCTTCTGGTCATGTTAATACAGTATATTAGATTTGAGCCCTGAAAGCTGCTCAAAGTAAAAAAGAAGTGAGATTTATGAAACTTTTCCAAGATGATTTATATTAATCATCTCTGCCCACTCCTAGCACACTACTTAATATTAAATGCTTCATAATATAGCTTATTTCCGTCTCTCTCGCTTTTTAAAGATGGAATCCAGGAAAATGTCAAAAATGATTCTTTAAATATTCTTATCAGGCATACTTTAAAATGTTTATCTTAGACATTGTTAAAACATATGCATGGGTATCTCAAATTATATTACAGCCCAGAGTAAACTCTCAAAATCTAGACGGATAATAACTTTTTTGTTCTAATAGAGAAGTTTTACCCTAAAGAGACAAATGCACAGCTCCTACTGATTTTAATGTACATGATATACATGTCGCTGAGGGCATAAGATATCTCCCTCCTACAGAGCAAAGTAATTGATTTTTCACATCAATTCATCACAAACCTGAGTGGAGGTCTTGGTGTGCATCAAATAATTTTTGAAATCTTTCCTCTGCTTTCAAAGCCCGAATAGTCCAAAGTCCCTGGAGAGATGACGACAAGTGGGAGAACACTGGACTTCGAGCTACAAAGGGAAATGAGAGTAACTTAGCAATAGCTGAAGGACTACATTTAATTCTTTTTGTACCACACTAATCTTTAATCCTACTACTTTATATTTAACCATACAAGTTACTGTACTGCATCCTTTTAGAATAAATACCTGATACCTTTAACCAAAGTCCTCTTACTCAATTAGAATCAGCCAGACAGCCAGGCAGATTAATTTATACAAAAATGTCTTAAGTTTTCAACAATAACTGTCACTGAAGAAATTCTCTGAGCTTTATTAATGACATGAGGCAACCATGTTATTCATAATGCTTAATATTTCATATCATAGTCAAGCTAAAGTCAGGCACAAGAGTCAGATTAGGTCAGAAACACCAATAATATGTGCATACAAGGTCCCAAAGACCAGCAACTTAGCATGTTCTTAACTAGCTTTACTTACAGATAGTTAAACTGACATACCTCAGGTTTATCATTACGCAAAACAGGAGTTAAGCATGTAATTCACTAGTTGAGAACCAAGGCAATAAGGAAGTTATTTGCATAGCAAAAGAAAAAAATCTTTGATGGATTGTCTTCAAAATACTAGCATTTCACATAATAATAAGCAGGGTTCAAACTAACATTAAGTCCCGCCAAACTACATACTTGTGGATTCTAGACGTTTAATATCTCTTGAAGTGTCTAAGAAATATCGTCGAAGAAAAATGAAAAGAATAAATAGTGGAATTAAGGGGATGAGTATCCAAGGAATCACTGCCACAGCCACAGCCACCACACCAAAAATCTGCAGGAGAGTCTGCAACACAATAGAAACAAAATAAAAAACTCTTTGCCAGAAGAATTTAATTTAGAACAAGTATAAAACTATTTAACACTATTGAAACACTTAAATATTTAAACATAACTACCAAATTTAAGAGCGGATGCATTGTATAACATATGAGCGACATCTATTTTTAAGCAACTTGAAGAAATTCCAGTAATACCTAATTTGACTAATTGTGCAGTTTATGGTTTTCTTCTGCATTATTTGTTCTTTAAGAAATGTCTTTACAAAACTGGTTGACTGAACATTACTGTCTTAGTTTGTGGACTATTCTATGACTGCTGTAACAAAATAATAGATGATTAATTAGACAACTAATCTTTAACGGATCCAAGCTATATGGTGAAGCAGGGATATGTTTTTTCACTCCAGGTAAAAAGAAAATGGTGAAAGACTGACTTTCAGTTGAAAGACTTGACAGCTGGAAGACCGACTTTCAACACAGACTTGTAACTTTTTTCCTAAAAACAACTTTGTCCCATTTAAAAAGAAAACCCAGTATCAGAGAAAGTGAGCTTTCTCTTCCCAAAGGATTGCATTGGGAAAGTTACAAATAAGACAAAAACATCAAACACTGCAAGGAGAAGTGTCAACAAGAGGCTCATTTTACCAGGTTTACTTAAGAGTACAAGATGAACAGCTGGGCTAAACCTCAATTTACTCTTAGAAAACTAGATACAATGTGGAATGAAGCTTTGTTGCTTAGGACAGTGGATCCCAGCCCAACTTTCCGAATGAAGTGTCACATTTCCTGCAGACCACGTCACATCCTTCACATCAAACTTTCAGTTTGAACACATTATGAAAAGCAGTATCTGCACACAGATTTCTTTTAGAAGACCAGCTGTGTATGTATGTATGCATGCCAGGCACACTGAAATCAGGGTGTGTCCATTTGCTCCTTAAAAAAGGGGAAAAAAAAACCCCATACAAAAAGAAACCCACCCTGTACAAAAAACAGATAACTGAAATTCTAGCTCAACACTAAATTCCTGTATTATTTTCATTAACAAATTCCTTAGAAATGACAATATTTTCTAAAATGTCTCCATTTTATGGACTGTAGAGGAGCCACCTTCTTCATCATCACATACGACACTCAAGTAGATTCCAGCTGAACTTTGTGGCTGCCTGATTTTTGGATGCTAAAAATGCATTAGTGACCACTGGGTCCTGAGAATGTGTGTCTTACAGCAAAAAGGCTTCCATCCCTTTATCTGTGCATCGAGTTGGAAAAGTTAAGCAACACGTCAGCTAAGGTCAGATACCAGAGAGCTACCTGGATTTTCAAACACTTTCAATGGAAGCACCTATGAAACATTGCATTTCCTGTTGCGCTTCTGGTAGCCCACACACACACGCTCCAAAGCCAAAACCAAGCACAACCTTTTCCTCTACATCTGTTTTTTCTTGAGGCTTCTCTGACTTTACCCTAATTTCACCTGACCAAACAGCAAACCCACACACCTTACGTGTTACAACTGCATGAGTCAGCACAATTCAGTCTTCGGCTCTAGGCAAGATCTTAGCTCATGATAGAAGATTTATCAGCGTAACAGCCTTGCATCTCACAGATCCTGAAAGCACATTATCGGGTCTCATAAATCTATTAAGGAAAATAGCTATAGGGTAGGTACGGGGTAGGAGCTCTGAAGGAAGCTGCATTACCACTACACTGCTCATCTGTGGGTTAAGGTGTTGACGGCATCATGTTGTTTGACCTTCTAGATACATAAAATAGATTGCAAACGTTTTACCTAGATTTCATCACGAGGAGGTAAGGTGGCAGCGAGAGTGCACGGTATTTCACTTGGATCAATTATGCACATGGTTATGTCAGCACAAAGCAAAAGAAAGCACCCTGACTCCTCACCAGCGCTGCCGTCAGCCCTGCTCTACCTTCTACTTCTCCGGCATTCTTTAAAACTCTGTAAGCTTATTTCATTTTTATCGTGGGATGAGAAGGGAAATAAAGATTCCTGACCTCCTCCAAATTTTCTCCTGTCTAGATCACTGTTTTTCCCAGTACTGCTCATTGCCTCTGCCAAGCCTGTCAGCCATCCACATGCTAGCTAATTTCTAAAGGCTCCCTCACCTCCATCCTCAACGGCAAACGGAGATTGAAGTCTGTTCCTTCCGACAACTCACTCCCAAATCTGCTTTATACGCCTGCTGCCTTCCCCTTCTCCCTCCGCCACCTCCTAGACAGTCACAAAAAAGCAGTCTCTGAAGTACTTCTGCCTCCTCATACCACCAGCTGCAAACCTGAAGTGAAGCGTTGAGGAAAGCTGCTTCAAGGAAAAGAATTCCAAGGAAAATAAAATGTTTCTTAATAAAAAATAAAAAAAGCCAAACTGAAGTTTTAGTGATGATAATCTACAATATGTTGCAAAGTGCCAGTGGGGGTGGGAGTGGGAGTAGAACTATTAGGATCCAGCTCATGTAAACAAAGCCTTGCTACGGCGAAAATACAGGGAAGGAAAAGATGGTTAGGATGACTAAAGTAAAAATCTGACACCGCCTTTGGAAGGAATTTCAGATGAGCCTGCACCACCTTATCATTATAAAAATTTATGATAGGGTGGATCAGTCATGTGTGTTGTTTTTTTGGAAAACCAAACTTGCATATAAATTAACTCTTAATGAAGTAGTCTGAAAGCCAGACACAACCATTTGCAGACTGTAATCATGTAGTTACTGCGTGAGGTAAGGCAAAGGTTTTAGTTCCCAAGTTTCACAAGAGACAACTAACCTCTTCAGCTGGAGACTGCCCCAACTTCTAGTAGATTCACTGCGTGCAAGCAGGAGACCCAAGATAATCAGTAGGCTGATGATAACGATAACACAAGCAGGCTGACTGCCCTCCCCTCTGGAGACAAGCAGTGAGCTAGGTGTTCAGTTTGCACAGTAAGAAATGCTCAGGACTGGATATCTAGACCTTGTCTAGCAGAATCAGCTTACAACTGAAAATCGTAAGCATGCAAGATTTCCCTACATAAAGAAATATGGCCTACAAAATCAGCATCTTTTACCACATTTCTTAATTTTAGCATTTAAAAGTCTTCTGTAATGACCATGCAGAAAACAATAGCCAAATTTAAAAAAATGTGAGCTGATTAATTACATTTTATAACTATTGCACAGTATGGGAAACAAGGCCACCTTACACAAAAGACAACAGATGCACAGGCCACCGAGACTGAAAAGACCTGGATGGAGAAATCTAATTTGCTTCCAAATGGAGCCACACTGTCCAATGTCCACCTTCAAATTTGCTTCAGTCTGCCTGGAGAAAGAAGAATCTCCCACTCACAAACTGTACTCTATCCCTAGAGTACAGAAAAACACGTGCTGTTTCTGTTGGAGTCATCCTCTTGCTTGCAAGAGTCCCGAGAGATTTCCCTCATGCCTTGGTCAGTCACTCCATTCACTGTGGCTTATTCTTCCTCAAGAAGTCTCCTGTCTTACTATCTCACTAGAGCAAGCATACCTTCCTATAACCCTCTGGGGAAGTGAATGCTCTGATCAGCACATTCACTTGCGAAACATGTGCTTTCCCCTTCATCTTCTGGTGACCTACATATTCGTAATTCTTATAGGTGCTGAGAGCGATATCCTGGAGTTTCTATCTCAAACAGGTCTTGATCTAGGAAGAACAAGGTATTTCTGTACCACAACCACACAACAGAAAAGCATTTAATGCGAAGTAAAGAAATAATAAGAAAAAAACCATAAAAATCTGGAAAAACATGGGAATTACATGCTATAAGCCATACATAAATCACAAGCTATAAGCTTTTCCCTTTCTTGCAGAAACTGTACCATTTATATAATGTTGCAAATCTTATCACAAATTGTAAGCCATTTGAAGTCATTTAATAAAGCTGACAGGACAAAAATGCAAAAGCAAAATTTAGAGAGTTCAAGACGTCTCATAAGAATGTCTACCCTTCCATCCTATAGATCACTGCCATTCCATATCAGTTACACCCTGAGCTCAATATTTCATGTTTGGCTCAAGTACTTCTTTGAAAAAGGCACGTAGCCTTTATGTAGAGATGTTTTGAACCCCTCAGGTCTGCCGACACTTTGTTCCAGTGGGTAGGTACCCTCACTTCTTAGAGTCCTTTATGTCCTTGTGAAAGTACCTGTCAATCACCTCTGTCTTCTCTCTAATGAGCTCAACAGTCAGGTCTTTGAGGTCTTCCATTTTCTTCCATCATTCAAAAAGAAATTTTGCTTTTATTTTTTTTAAATGAACCTTACAATTTATTTCAGCATCTCTTATAAAATACACGCATAAGGGGTATCATGCAGTTGTGTGTCTGTGTAAGTGCCTAGTGTGATGTGTGATGCCAAGCTGGGTTTGACAGCTATGATATAGCAGCTACTACCATAGGAACCACACTATTCTGGACTTGCAGCTAGTGACTTGGTAGGATCCCTAATGAACGAGTGGAGCCCAAGGGATGGGATTTGAGACTCAGAAACCTGAATGTAGAAGTCTACATGTGACCTACATAGCGAAGCTCCTGTCCTATTTGTCTGAGTTTAGAAAGTCATTCAGCTAACCTTTAAGGGGATACCTAGTTACCCTATGGTTGAATATTTCTCGAGAGTCCACTAACTGTATTGACTAGATGCCCTCTGACTACAGCAGAGTAAGCATCTAAAGCCCAACAAGCAGATACCTAAATTTTGATGACTGAATCTGCAGCAAAGCCCACCCAAGAACTGTGGTGTTCCAGGACTGGTTTTACCAATATTTAAGCAGAAGTCAAACACACCTCCCTCCCAGACTCCTACTCCCTGGACCCCAATATGCACTCCCAATGACTGTATTAGCCCATGGACACTGCCACGAAGCCATACTAATTTAATAATAGCAA
Organism: Phoebastria nigripes; assembly: GCA_035582835.1. NCBI lineage: Eukaryota > Metazoa > Chordata > Aves > Procellariiformes > Diomedeidae > Phoebastria > Phoebastria nigripes. The sequence continues at coordinate 358,804 of JAYKAV010001875.1, read as the reverse complement.
TGGTGCATATCCTGCATTTCAAGTTTGCAACCTTAACTGCATTAACTTAGGGCACTCTCAGTCAGGCTGTGCTGTCTGAAGTAAAGCCAGGTCAAGAAACTACAAAACCCCACTCTGTTTGTACTTGCTTGGCATCACCCTTCCTCCTCCTCCCCTCCCCCTGACTAAAATTATTTCCTCGTTGGCTCTGCCAAATAACTGCACGCACAATCAATCCCTAATCCAGTTCTGACATTTTCTTTTTCCTTGAACACTTTTTTTTTTTAACACGCTTTTTCAAACCGGACTGTTTGTACTGACTGTCCTGCAGCTCTGTTAAAGCACAACTGCACAGGCGGCTGGTTACACTGGCACACCAGAGGACAAGCTTCCCTGGGGAGAAGACATTGCAATGAGCAGATCAGAGCAATAAACACTTCACTCGGGCCGGCTGCATCCAGAGCAGCATATCGAACCACATCAGAGATTTTTTGTGTTTTTTCTCCTTTATTACAAAAAAACCCAGGAAACATCCAAATAGAAACCCTTTACCTTTGACCCATAATCCTAGTAAATAAACAGCTCTACTTCATTTTACTCACTTAAAGTGGCTGAGTTGAGGTGTGTAGCCTTGTCTTTAAACTACCTTTTTAATAAAATTTATGGGTTTTCTTTCGGAACTGGTTAAAAAAAAGTACATATGGTTGTTTATACCATTCCTTGCATCAAACCGTCAGGAACAGATTTGTCTTGAGAGAAAAAGCAATGAAGACTAGTAAGTACAGGAGACAAAGTGTTGCACGTAACTCCAATATTTAAAAGACATCTCAGACGTTGTCCTTTTCTGAAGCAACCAGTGACAGCAATCTTTGACAGGAATGACAGCTCTCAGTCAGTGTTAATTCAGCTTAGGAAAATGTGCATCCATGAGAAAACTTGGAATATAAAGACAAGACAACCAATGCACTGAAAGGGGAAAAAAAGGCACAGCTCGAAAAGAAATTGTAATTTCAGATAAACTGAGTGAAAGAAAAAAGTAAGAACTAAATACTGCCAGCTCTAAAAGCTTCAAAAACAGCAAGCTTCTCTTATCTTCTGCGAGACACCCTCTCCTCCTCTGAATCCTGCTATTTGCAATTAGTCGACAAGAGGTTACCTAACTAAATCCATATGTCACTGCAAATRGGCTGAATACATCTGTCAGATATACCACAGAAATGTATTCAAAATTCCCAATCAAATCCTTAATGCTAGTACCTTCTATTTGTTCTTGTCTCTATAAGATAGTCTTTCTGGGTCATTGTTTTTCCAAGCGAACAAGCATATACTTAGCTCCTCAGGGCAAATGTTTTCTGTGCCACCAACATGCTCATTCATTTGACTTGGCATGCATTTTGCCATTAAGTGAGAAGCCTCAATATTTGTTTGAGATCATGGCGAACTGTGTCCAATTGTTCTTTAACAAGTGACCTTATAATAAAAAGGGTGTTTTCTTTAATACATCGGTACTGCCACCATTCTGTTGTATTTAAACAGCATCCTGTCATCAATAATCTCTTACCCTACAACAAGGGCTAGAAATAGGCTTTCTGGGCACCCTGGGCCAAGAGGCTTAACTGTCTTATGCAGGTCTCGATCCCAATAGCAGTTCTCAAAAATCACAGTCCATATGTTGTCTGAGACTTCCAGATATTGATGCTTTAGAAACAGATGCATAATCAAGCTCTGGACTTTGTGATTCTGTCAGACATTTGAAACACTCGTCCTTTAAAACTCCACATTACATTCCTACATCACATAAAGGTTATTTTCCTTTTTATAATAAATTACTTTCACTCATGTAAGAAGTTACTTGCCAGGGCCCTTTGGCCATGGTAATAAGTTACTTCCAGCTAATACAGATTTTCCGTGAAAAAAAACAGCTTTTATCAGAGCCAAAGCTATGGCCTCTACTTACGCATCTCTACATGCAGCTCCTGTTCATACCTGCTGTACATGGAAACCAATACTGTCACACAAAAAAGGACAGTACCAACACCCATTCTTGTAAATGTCTGTGGACAATGTATTTTGCTATTTATAAGCAGTAAAAACTTGAGGAGGACCTTTAATTTGATTTTCTCAAATGCTTTTCTTCTATTGCACCTTGTGCCCACTAGGCACTTCTGCCCAAGTGTTCTCAGTGATTTGGGCTGCAAGGCACAACTCTGCAATGAGGATCTATACAAAAGTGAGAGGTCCTCTTCTTGAAGTTATAGGGAGTTAGTTATAACTTTATTGTGATCTCCCTATAAAAATGATATAAAAAGTTAGTACGTTTTGTTGTTCAGCAGTGCTAAGTTTGTCGTCTTCTCCTGGAAATGCCCACAGTCCCTGGCTCTATTCTTAACGCTGTTCTTTTCCCAAGGTAAAAAAGGCACACACACAAAAACTATTCACGTAAACTATAGCGCTCTTTCTACCACGACAAATATGTTCTATCTTCCTGTGGAACATCTCAGATGCCAAGCACAATTTTACATGGTAGCTTGAAGAAACAGCATTAATCAGAGAGTGTAGAACATGCACACACGCATGCTTTGTTTTCTCAACAGCTCTTGCCAGAACCTGCCTGAAACAATACAGAAAAATGTCTGGCACCACCCAACCCTCCCAGAGTTACTCTTCTTCTCAGGTAGTGGAAAGCATCCCTTTCCATTTTATAAATTTAGGGGTTTTGTGACTCCAATACTCCCCACCATCGCCAAGTGTGGTCACTTTGTTGGCTGTTCCACTTGCTTCAAGATTCCCAGAGCCGTGCATTTTTAGGTCTCCTCTATCAGTCCCTGCTGCCAAATAACTGATATTTTTAAAGGAAAATAAAGAATGGCTTGACAATTTCTGTTCCCCTCCTACCTATTAGAAGCCATTTCCAAAACTCTTCCCCAGCTATATAAGCCCAAGACAGCCCCACTGAGCACAGACCCTGATGAAATCAAAACATTTGATTAAACAATGGGTACTTTTCTCTTTAGTACTACTACAAATGGTGTACTTCCTACTTTGTTGTTTAGCACTTTATCAGCAGAGCCTGATTCACCAATATTTGTCCTCGGTCTTATCCCACTTACAACCCTTCTAAAAGCAGTTTTTCTTTCAGTGATAATTATTGCTTTCTTTCCATAGAAGGGGCACATATACATAGAACAAAATAAAAAAAATCAACAAATACCTCACTGCTTTCAGGCTATTAGATTGCAGGAGACAGATCTTACAAAAGCTGATACAAAATGATGCAAAAAATGGATGGTAAAGGGACTGTGAAGGGATAAGCCTTTTGACACCCCCAGTATAAAACTGTGGATGCTGGGGTACTGAACAGGGAATGGACCACAGAAAGGAGCCAGGTTCTCATGCTCTCCCCAAATAGCATCTCCTATTGCTACTGCTGCAGAAAGACCACTGGCCTAGATGGAGCACTGCTATGACCCTGCATGGCATTATCTAGTGTTCTTATGGTCTAGTCCATTAACTTACTTGCTAAAATACTGTCCGCTGTTCCTGTAAGGAATTCCTCTGAGCTAATGATGATGTTATCATAGCCTTTTCATCCATGCTGTGCACACTTTTTCCCAGTTCTTCCAAATGTCTGGCAAAATTTTGCTTACCATAGATGCTGCTGCCCCATATGTTGCAGTTTTGCAAACTTTGTCTTTGAGCTACATGGACTTTCCTACCTCAGGCCTCTTGTCCCTCATGGCCATAATGCCAGAGCAGCCCCACGCTCTCCCCAAGAATACCTCATTTTCAACTGCATGACCTTTTCTGCTCAGCCAAGTGTACTTGTTTTGCCAGAAGTCAATTCTGGGTCTTTCAGCAACTTTAAAAGTTTTGTGCTACATTTGAACTGTGGACTCTTCTGTCAAAAAGACTATCAGTTCTTCAGTAACACAGCTCTTCAGCCTTACAGCAATTACAAGCTTTTAAGCATTTTACTGTTTGTTCTTGCTGTTTAAAATACACTATTAATGTATTTATTTTTAGGTGGAATGAAGTACTACTCATATTTCTGTAAGTTCCACAGCCGCCCCTCTGCCCCAGTTAAGAAAACTATGAAAAATATTAAGGACTAACAGCATCAGCTATCCTACGAAACAAAACTACCTTCTACTACTACTGTTCTTTTCTGGTCGCACTCTTTCATAGCAGATATGCAAAAAATGCTTTTAAGCCTGTCTCTGTGGTTTTTTCCTAACTTCCCCAGAGCTTCGCCACTCTGATAGGGCTATAAAATACTACTTTCCTATTCAAAATAAACTCTTGACTCAGAATTCTTCAGTACTACATTCTGTTCAGTGATCACTCAGCTCCAGGAAGCTTAACAGTGGCCTGACGCTTTCAGCAACCGTATTTTAACTAATCAGCACCAGCCTCTCACCACCACCAGCAGGTTTCACCCAGTTCAGCCATTCTCTGCAGGTACAGAACCCAGTGGCATCTAAAGTGGTGAAAAGAAACTTCCTTGGCAGAGAACAACCATTATTTACTGTGGTAAGCGCATGCTCATTCATAATTTGTTACAAATATTCTCCAAGATCATCAGGAAGACTTTTCAGAAGTTTATTTATCACAAACCATCAACAAAGACACACTTACCAAAGTAAGTAACTGATAGAGGTCTGATCCCAAATATCAGTGAGAAAAACAAAAAATTATTTCTCTCAGTATTACGTTATTTTCTCAGTATTATGTTATGTTTAACAGAAGGATGGACAACTGAATCAGGTACCAAAGCCAGCACATTTTCAGTTTTAGAAGGGAAGATCTAAACCCATTATTTTAGCATACAAGTGACTTTCATAGCAAGAGCGCTCTGTTTATTTAAACATTAGACTGATTTCAAAACCCAATAAGAAAAACAGAAAGAAAAAAAGATTTAGGGACATGATTGTGGAAAAAAATGCAATCGCTCAGCACCCTATTCTTCCACAGTGCAGGAACAACTATTATCGAGCCTTTGAAAGAGCCTTTCTTAACACACAAATTTTTACTATTTCAAGAGTGCAATCCAAATGAATCAATTTTTTTACATTTACAAAACTATCCTGTAATGTAGATGTAACACAAAGAGGTACAAGCTTCCCAAAGACATGTGACACTCAGTTCCCAGCTGAACTCTCATCTTTTGCTGTATAACACTGCAGCCTCTACCTTTTGAAGAACAAACTCGTCTGGAGTTTTCAAATCGGCTGCAGAGTTCACCAGGCAGTCATGGTATCAGCTTCAGCAAGAAAAAAGTTCTTATGTTCTGCATGAGATGCACACATAACCCTGGCAGCACATTTCTATGAGATGCAGCCTTTTTTTGCTAAAGATAATTCCTTGTCCCACATGTTTGTTTTGGACATAAATATGCATAATGATTTAACACACACACACACACACACACACACGACAGCTACATGGCTTAGTAATTCAAATTACCTCCAAGTTTCTCCTTCCCTCTTGAATCAAAAGTGAAATCTCCAGTCCTTTTGCCAAAGAGTGAAATCCTAATTTGTTTGTAAGCACACATTGTCCTATCTATAGTATATCAGTAGTTTAAGGCAATCTAGAAGATTTGTACTTATCACCATTTGGAACAGGATTGTTACACTCTACGACTGACAGCAGAATTAAAAGATTTCTAGCTACCGTGAAGTGTTAGAAATGTTAATGATCTTCAGGAGTCTTAAAAACAATCATCAGTTTGAGCTACAGATGTGAAAGGTTGCAATAATGTTTAAAAAGTCAGGTAAATACCTATAAATAATAATAAAAATTCCCACTCTGGCACCAAAAGCAGAAGTAGTATATATAGAAAGAAGGAGCAAAAAGAAAAGGAGAAAACTGCAGAACATAAGTTCACTTACATCAGAGTATTTCTTTGCCCTCTTTCACAGTAAGAAAAGCAAACAAGAAAATACCTTCCAACAGATATAAAGAGCCCCAGACGAACGGAATCTCTCTCTGGAACTTTTACAAATTCCACCTTAACCAAAAGGGGGGAAGTTTCCAGACCACACAGAACTGGAGCACATCACTGGACTTCCATACAATTATCCTGCTTTCTAGTAGCCGAAAACGTATTGAGAGTAATCTGATAAAGAAACCAGAGAAGCCACTTTGGAGAAGAGCAGATTTAAACCTGATCGAAATTTTGTATTTAGAGGTTTCAGTTGGACATACCAAAATACTGCAAGAACTACGACATTTTTGTCTTCCTACCACTAAGCCACAATCTGTTCAACATCTTAGAGAAATGAAGAGGAAGACTGCATCTCATGATGCTCACATGCTCTAGACAAAGAAATACAGAAGACAGAATTCCACTAAGTGAAAGCTAGCTTTATTTTTCTGAGTACTATATTCAAAACAGCAGTATTCCACATTTCCTTGAGAAAATGGAAGGAACAGCACAGTAACAAAAGTAATATCTACATATTTACTATATAAATAGAGAAGTATAAAAACTAAAACAAAAAAGAGTTAAGAAAAACAAGAAAAGCAGAAAAGGGGTAAAGGAAACCCCAGGAAGCAAGATGACAAAAAGGTAATGAAATCACATTTTTCAGTATTATCTTCTTTCCCATGTTAGATAACGGGTTACATTTTCAAATGTTATTAATAGTAAGTAAATAGAAACCCTAAAATATTAAAAAAGTTATGTCAGGTTCCACACTAATTAGTTTTGTTACTGCAGTGGTATCTGTTGCCTTGACACTAGTATGTGGAGAATGACACACCAACAGATTCTTATAAAAATTCTACACACTAATGCAAATAGGAAAAATAAATGCGGTGAGGGAAAGGATTGGGCTGGATTACATATGACTGCTATAGTGAGAACAGACCTTTAGCCTTGCCTAGAAAACCAAGATCCATGTAAACAGGAATCCACCTACTAGCACTGACTCCAGACTTTACATGTTTTATCCTATACACATACCAACAATCTGAGTAACCACGCAGTCCTTATGATGAAAGACACTCATCCTTACATTCAAAGGAATGTGATGACAGGTACAGAGTAAAGACCAGCAATAGCTTTGGCATAGATTATCTCCACTGCTGGTCACCATCAAGAAGACTAATTGGCTACTGGGATTTAACAATCAAGGCATTCAAGGACAGAGGAATGAAAGGTCAATAAAGAACTGCATTATTTAGACAAGTGTCTGTGCTAAACTTACAGCTCCTGCACGTCGCTCTTGGAGACACAAGTGCAACCCAAGCCTCCTCTTCCTCCTCAACCTCCCACCCCTCTTTTTTTTTGGAGGGGGAGGGGCTGAGGGGGTGTGGGTGTGGGATGATGATGACCAGGCAGGCAGGATGGACAGTTGTTTGTTTGTTTGTTTGTTTTTAACACCACAGTGTATAACCCCTTTTTATTTCAAAGAAAATAGCAAAACTGAAAGCACATACGAATATCAAATGACTGTACCAAAAATTATTTTTTTATCATAATGATAATTTTATAACCTTTTCTGAAATTAGAGCTCAAAAGTAACCAATGAAAAAATATATAACCCTGTTATTTTTCTTTAAGTTTTTATTGGTCTTTCATTATGCACTAGCAAGATGCACTGTAGTATGCATCTTGGGAATGTACAGTTAGAACATCAATTCCACAGAGAAAAAGTTCAGTGAGATTTCAGTGGTCGAGTGCCACCAGGCAACTGKTTTTTTAAATTTATTTATTTTTCATTTAAACCTCAGCACAGCTGCAGGATCTTGTGATCTAACCATCAAGCAAAACTACCAGAATTCAGCAGAAGGGAAACCAAAAGGTGTCTCCAAGATACAGGTCTGCTCTAAGTACCGGGTTAAAGGGAATATGCTGACATTCAACATAGATCCCACCACTGGTTATTTTCTCACAACATATTTATGATCATATTTTAAACGCACACATGCAAACACACAGAAAGAACGATTCTTTAATGAATAAAAACGTCTCTTAAAACTCACACACGCATACATACACAAACCTGGCTAAACTGGAAAAAACAACACAACAAACCTCCCAGACCCCCACCTCTCATAGAAATCACAAAATAACAACGTCATTGTTAAACTAAAAGATCCTGGAATTCCTTCTACACACTTTCCCTGACATCTTCACACAATAAAATGCAGGGGTCAGTGGTACTGAAACAAGGAACGGCAGTTCCACTCTTGTGCACATACGAAAGCAAGTGACCCAAGCTATTATTCCAGTCTGAGGCACTTTTTGTTCCTAATATCCAGATGCAGCAGCTTTTTTTTTTTTTYTTGCTTGCTTTTTTTTTTTTTAAAAAAAAGAAATGACTGTGGACACCTCCTTCACATTTTCCTTTTCTTCAGCATTTTCACTTCATAAAGCTGCAGTCAATGTGTTTTGTGTGTGGTGAGAAGGGAATGGCACATTCAGTGGTGGTCTCAGCCACAGCCTACATTGGTGGCTCAAGTAGTCTCAGGATTAGGTCTTTGTGTGTGATGAAAGGATATGAAAAGTCAGTTATTTAAACTCAGTCAAGCTGTTGATTTTGGGAGGAAAAAGGTTTTGCAATTCAGTTTTCCTCAATAAATCACTGCCCTTTTCCAAGGGCAGCTGCAGATAGTTCACATGTTCACAGTGTTCTCCAGAAACAAAACAGATCATGATTTTTTTTCCCCCAATCCAACATAGGGGAAGAAATCAAAATGAAGGGGCCATCACATTAAGTTACTCAAATTCACTAGAAACTAAAGCAGAAAATCAACTCCGTTAACAGGTAATGAGATCACTGAAGAATTAAAAGGGCAAGAAACTACAGGAAAAAATCCACACTTTAAAATTTAGCATGATAATTAACAAAACAAAAAAAAAGTCTGAAATATATTTCACCATCCTATGTATTCAATCAGTTTATAGATACAATTTTCAACCAGTAGTTTATCAGTTTGGGTACGCATCCTGTATCACCTAAGACCACAGTTTAAAGATGTTAAGCCTCTGTGGATCTATCTCAACTCAAAGTGAGATTCAGGTACTAAAAACAAGCCTTTGATGAGCTCTCAAAAATATAGCATCCAAAATACTGGCCACTTAGGAATATCAGGGCTCATGTGCATAAAATACTATTAAATATATTGGATTCTTAATTCCTAATACTTCCTCGTTAAATTCTTTTATTCTATTCCTTGGCTGACCTTTTCCCAAATTAGTATAGTGTGTTTTATTAATGCTGCATTGAGCTAGACATTGCTATGCATTCTAACCACAACATTTTAAACTACAAGCCCCACACCTACCAGTGAAGTCCACATCAACAGAACCTTGTACTCCCACAGAGCTTAAGACAAGAAGAGGAACAACACTTGGTTACAACACTGAGTAAATCAGCTGGTATTTTCAGAGGAGCCTAAGAAAATTAAGTAACAAAATCCCAGTCATCTTACATGGCACCTGACTTCCTTAAGTCCCTTTGGACTTATTTATAGGATGATCAAGTTCGTACCAACTGAAGAAAGCATTTCTGCAATTATTTGCATTTGGGTAGCTCTTTGAGGCCGCTGTCAGGCCTGCCCTCTGATTAAACTAACAAATACATAAATAAAGCATATATATGAAGTAGGTATTTAAATCCCCTTAGAAAGTTTTAAAGCACTGTAATGGCCTTCATACAAGTAGTCCCTTACCTCAGGAGATTGTAACTTAGTTGGAAAACACTTGCCAAAAAATACGTAACTCAGGATAGGAAAAAGAAAGGGAGATGCAGAACTGAGGCTAAGGAGGCTAACAGTACTAAGGCAAGTGATTAAAAATATGCGAGCTCACAAAAAAAAAAAAAATACACCATCTTCACTAAACAACTTCATTCAGCTTTTTGACTATCCGAATCAACCTACAAACATTAATTACTACCTGATTTTACAAACATACTTAGTGCTGTATTTAGTAGAAATAACAAGTGTCATAGTGAACACAGAATTGCTTTTTATTTTATTTTTCAGGAGAGCTGGTGTGGAACCTTATGGCCAGCCAGAATCCATTACAGAAGGTAAGGTCCAGGCTTAAACTGCGGACTGTAAAGTTTACTTTTTACTTTAATGAGCTTTGAACTGGACTGTAAACGTACAATTAAAGATATCTCAGTTGAAGTGCCTAACTTAACCTCTGGTTTCTTTTCCATTTCTGTACTTCACATCTACCCACAGAGTTCTGTTCAACAGCCATGTAGTCAAACATAGCTATAAACGTGTTCCCATAAAAGAGACTTCTTTTTTGTTTATAAATCTGGTGGATGCTGCAGTAATTTCTACAAAAAGATAGTCAACTGCACTGACATGTCTCATATGCTGTTAAGTTTCATAAGTTAAGAAGAAAAAATGACTGCCTCCTCCTAGTGAGGACTGCCCCTCCTACCCCCAATCTCTCCAGACAGGTGTGCTATAATTTGGTGCACTTAAAATCAAAGAAAGAAAGGATGGCAGGAAACTTTAAACGTAGCGAGACTTGCTACTTGGGAGCTATTGCAAAGCAACAGTTTTGCAAAATCTAGCCAGGTTTTCAGAAGAATACACAAGGTCTAGAATGCATTTTTGTGCTTGCCACATACCTTTTATTTTTGCTTTAACAAATAAGTGTACAGTAACTATCCACTGTCTTTTGAAGAGAACTGACTGTTTCTTCTTCATTGACTCAATGGAAGATGTAAAAAATTCAACTCTTTTAGTTCAAGGAATTAATTTTCATCCAGTATAGCTGTCTAGACTAATCATGCTCATTAGGACTGTAGTGCAGTGTATAAATCTTATTAGGGACTCTAAAAAGATCATTATAAATTTTTAGCATTGCCTTAAAATCTGTATTCAGTGTAATTAAGAAATTCCCGAAACTAGTAGATTTTAATTATTTATTTATGTGTTTAAATGGGCTCATATCGTAGTTTTTGGGTGTCCAATCACATTGTGTTTATTTGTGCAGAAATTATACACTCACTTGCCAATATAGTAAAAGGGTGGAATGCTTCACAGTGATCCTAGCAATAACTGAGAAAAAGGACCACTTCTTCAATGCAAATCCGCTCAAGAAAAGCCTCTACACACAAAGTAAGATGAACCAGTTACTGCATTGTTTATTAAGTTTCACTTGATTTCTCCTGACAACCATTTAAACAATGAATGTTGGGAAATGTCTCTCAAAGAATCAACAACAATGGCTGGGATCAGAGCTTTTATATTTAGCTAATACTGTTTTTAGAAAGGAGAAAATATTTCTTCCTGAAGGGATTATAGGAAGTCTTATAAAAGACACCTGCAAACAAAACAAGTGACAAAAGATCTCTATCATAATTGATAACAGTTATCCTTTGTAAAAATCTGTGCTTCTTCAGAAATAAATATCACCTCTTTGCTACTGAATTTCAAAAGGCATCCACTAACCAACAAGCCTGCCGACCAAGAATAGTAAGTTTTAGAAAACCTACCAAGAAGGAAGTGGTTTTGTCTTATGGATAGCAGCGCATTATTAATCAACAGTAAGTTCCTAAATTTTCTTTTCTGATGCCAAATGGAACAGGCGAGATTTGAAACATAGTATCATTTTAATAGCATACTGGACATGTAACATCTACTTTATTTTTTTGAAAAGGAAAACTCGTCACTTAAAATACGAGCTTCAGAATTTGACAAATTATTCAATAGCCAATTTAAAATAAATGCACAAAGTAATCAACATGAGGGGAAATGTTTACAAAAAGCAGTTTAAGTAGGAGCTTGAAAGAAGAAAACAATCACATCTAGAGCAACAGCTTTCATTCTTTCATCCCAGACCAGTTAAGTTTTGGTAAGCATATACTGCCTACAGCATCTATACACTGGTCAAATAACTAGGCTTTCCAATTCACTAGTAGATGATTCGGTCCTCTCTATGTGCCATGCATAGAGGTTACCTCCTTTCTTAGCCTTCTTTTAGAGCAAACCGGTTGGTTCCCTCAGAAAAAAAGAGAGTAATTCTCAAGACAGTTTGCTGCAGGGTCTGCTCCCAAAAGGAAGTATGGACAAGACCACACCAATTTTGGCTCCCTCTGCTTATGCAGACTTCTCTAACATTTTCCCAGCAAATTTTGCATCCTCAGACAACCCCACATGCCTTTAAACCACATGCCGGGGCATGCAAAACACCCACGCAGTTTCTTGCTATAAAAACACCACGCAAGTGGGCTGCAACACAACTCTCACATTATTGTACATGCACGGAACTAAGGAAAAGGGTTAATCACTTCATCTCAAGACCACAGGACCCAGAGGATGCTCTGGCCATGAGCAGTATGTAGCATGAAGATACACAGTGCAGTCTGCTGTAAAGGGGACAAACCTATGCAAATACAAACCCTCTGCATTGCTTGGTCTAATGGCCAAGGAGCACTATGCAAAAGAGATGGTTTTGACTTTGTGGATGTAAATCCTACGCTAAGATAAGAGGATAAGGATTGCAGGACAGCCTGAGCTTCCAGCCAAAAAGAAAGGCACATATGTATTGTCCCGAGAGAGCTGAAATAAAGTAAGATATTCTGTCTAATAAGACAGTTAATGAGACTGAAGAAAACTTGGAATCTGTACAAACAGTAGAAAACGAGTAGTATATTATAGAAAGATGTTTATATTGCACTTTCAGGAAAGAATTTGTCAGGGCCTTAAAAGCCCATGAATTCAAAATCTTAATATTCACTATAAGCAACTCCCTAACTCACAAAAAACCCCAACTGCTTTCATTGATAAGTAAAATACATCACCTTGCTTTCTTCCCCAAAATGACACGTGGCACTGTAATGCTTTGAAAAACACACACCTCAACTTTAACAACTTCACTAAATTAGGAAAAAGACTTTATCTTAAGAAGTGTTTTTACTAACTCCTTGGAATAATTTTTTTTTTTTTCTATTTTCAAGAGTTCAGCATTAACAACATGATTAAACTGCTCAACCTGAAACGTCTTTGGGTTTTTTTTTTTTAAAGAAGTCAAAAAAAGGTTTAGTTCCTGTATAAGCTATCTCTAAGAGACAAAGCAAAGTTAGCAATAGCACCTTAAGAAACATTTCTGACTTGAGCCTGACAGGTCTGATCCACTAAGTGGATCCAGATGATCCACTAAGTCATTTCTTTCTCTAGCCTCCACGATTCTGTATATTCTGTGATTCATGTTATTTTGATACAGTATGATCAATTTTTTTGCACCTTTATCCTTCTGCATTTTTTTTACACACAGGATTAATAGCAACTGCAACAGAAAAATTACCTTGATGTCATATATAAACCTTTCTCCTTTCATCATCATAAAAATCTCAGTGCTTTGTCCATCTTTCTTGTCTGCAGCAACTTATTTCACTTGTTCCTATTAAGGCTATTATATTCACCCTATTACTACTAATCTTTTCTTTGTAAATAGCCACACCTATTTTAATCCAAAATGGTGTGGTAAGCATTTGATTCTTTGTGGAAGTAGACACGCAATTAGGTTAATCTGTGCTATCTTTTCATGTGAGTTGATTGTTTCTTTACTATGGACATATTTCTTATAACAGCAATAAGCTTGCCAGATTGCTTGGAGGCAAATCAGGAGCAATTTACCAAGCATGTAGCTACTATGAACTGAAATCTTGACATAATAGCAAGCTGTGTATAGCCACTCCTACCTGCCAGTTATTACTCATGTTAGCTTTTTACTGACACATTAAATTTCAACCGCACCTTTCTTTCACAAACAAGCACTTTCATTCAACTCAGCTACATCTGTGACAAATAGCTGATCTTCACCAAAGCATACAGAAATCTAAATTCAGAATGCAGTGCAGAAGTCTTTGACAGTAGCAACTGAATTACCTGCACGAAGTCCAAAAACGTCAATGGAAGCAAGTCATCCAGGTGGCCAATATCTTTGGAGAAACGATTTAAGATTCTTCCTATAGAAACAGGGTTGGAGAAGAAAAAGAAAGTAAATATCACTCCTTAAAAGATCAAAATGTCTTAAACACACCATATTTTACCATTTTAGTAACAGTAAAAAGGAAACAGCTGTAATCTAAAGATAAAAAGATACTTTTTGAAAATACCATGAAGGGAATCTTCTACAACCACTGCAATGTATTTTGAGGAAGAATACTTTTTTACAAATGCCTTTCACCCAAATATAAAACCTTTACTTAAACTGCTAGGAAAAAAATTAAAATGGGCTTTGAAGATAATAGTTCAATAGAATTTAACAGGTGAAACACACATGCTTTATATGCTCAACACGTGCAGGTAAAGATTTACAGTTCAGACAACTTAATGCAAGTTTCACCAAGTAACATCAGCCAGAATCTGCTCCTATCCTTGACTGAAACTCAAGTAGTGCATGCACATCCCAGATAGATCACAGCTGATCTAACTGGTCCTTTTTATCATTTCCGTTCCCACCCCTCCACCATTATACGTGGATTCAAATTGCAGGCGTTTCTGAAATGAAATCTGAGATAGATTTGCATTTGTGCAGCCTTACATTTAAACTTATTCAAAACCTTGACAATATTGATCTTTATTAAAGCTAATAAAACAATTTCTAATCTGCTGTCAGTGAAGCATTTACACTTCTCTATTTTCCCAAGTTCTACCTGAGTGACAAAATCAGTTACAGCAAGAGTTCTTTAATAATTAAAGTCACAACGCTGCCACCCATAAGTGGATTAGTATCTTTCTCTATTAATCAATATCTCTACTCACCAGGAAAGAAACTAAAGCTAAGGATGGGAATCTGGCGTTTTCTAAGGTGTGTAATGCCCGTACATGCATTCACATTGCTTTTTTATCTACATATATCTTGATTCAATTATTACTTCTAACTGGTACAAACACATTCACTGCACTGGCAACAAAAGACTTTTTTTTTTTTTTCTTTTCAAAGGAGCTCATTAAACTGAAAGTAGTTAAGTTTAAAGTTTCCATGGAGTGCGTTGGAGACGTAATTCAGAGATAAGAGATACTGAGGTAACTTCTGTAGCAACCATCATTCTAGTTTTCTGTTCACGGCTGTCTCGGAATTACGAATTTTGTGGCATAACATCAATTTCTTTTTTTAAGGGAATTTCTGTTCCACACCAAGCAATATGCAAAACATCCTCTCCTCAGGCCTGGGACGTGACTCCAAAGAGAGATACTGGTGGCAAACAGCTTGTTCTGCAGTACTTTACCACCAAAGGCAGTTACTTAAGGCAGACAACAGTAGAATTAGTCCTATTTTTAGGCTTTGCACACAGACAGGAAGGATATATAGGCAGCATAAGACTCAGCAAAATCTCTTTCATCTGTTTCTACTGGGAATGGCAGCTGGGGATGTTCCCTTTCACTTATTTCATGTTGGGGTAGATACATCAGAAGGAACTTCAAGGCAATTTTTTTTAAAGTTTCCTTTTCCTGTGATTTCCTTATACGGACACTGGCTGTGGAAGAGTGATCTAGCACATATTGCATGTATGCTGTAGCTAAGACTTCTTAATATCCCTAAATATCACATTCCAGGTTATTTTCAAATGAACCAAGACTTCACTTAAAAAAGAAAATCATTCAAAGAGGTTAAATGCTTCCTTCTGACAGGGCTTTCCTGAGCGGCCTGTCCAGGAGGGGCAGATGAGGGAAACAAGATGGCATAATGGATTGGGCTCAGGGTATTAGCAGTCTGTTCCCAGCTTTGTCACTTGCCTCCTGAGTGACTTCACTTTATTTTACAGAATGAAGAGCAGAGCAAGGAGAGATGACAGTACCAAGCTGTCATCTTGAAATGATGACACGTGAAACGCTCCGTGAAAACGCTGTGAGACCCACCGATGACAAGCTGTACGCAAGGGCAAAGGATTACTCCCGTAGCGAGCAAACCCCACCTTAATTCAGCCTTAGAATTCCCCTTTGCCTCTTAACCCCAAATAAGTTTTATTTGTAGTGGTTTCAGACTGATATAAGAAGCTATTGTGCAAGGGCCATCCCATGCGACGCTGTGGGGAGGCAGCAAGGTCACTCAGGCTGGCTACTTTCCATGGCCATAGTGCAGGTCAGGTCAATGCCGACACCTCCAGGAATCAAGCAATGCCTTCACGATCTCCCTTGTCCCACAAGTGGAAGAGCACATCCAAACTTGTTCCTGCAAAAGCACTGTGCTTACTTTCATTTTGTACGGTAAGGACGAAACCTTAAGGGCTAGAGCAGAGAAGCCGTTACAAAATGCCCGCTGTCAAGAGCGATTTTAGTTTCAGTTCCAACAGCATCTCGGAGTTCAGTTCTCATTTCTGTTGAACAATGACCCATTAAAGTTGCTCAAGAAGAAGTTTTGCAGATTTTGAGTCTGGGTTTTGGGTTTTTTCGGCAATTGTTTGGAGGCTGTGACAATCTCCAGCCATCTTCTGAGAAAGTTTCAGTGTTGCGACAAGGAGAGCTTTAGGCTGCAAGCATGATACAGATCTGTTCTGGAGCTTTTGGGGGTCAATAAGGCGGCATAGATATAAATAAGAGCTGCGGAATACTTGCCTTCATCCTGCACACCAAGAGTGACTGTGGCAATGTTCTCCTCCACAGTAACATCTCTTCCAGTGAAGTTCTTTGAAGAACTCGGTCATGAAGGAAAACTTAGCTCACTTGAGGTGGCCTCAGGTCCTCTGGTCTTACTGCCTCTTCTATATATCCACTAACCACCAACTATTCAAGTTCCCATGGGTAATCAAGCTGCTAATTAATTGCCAAAACTGTATTTTTGGCAATTACCTTATGAAATTGTTAAGTATAACAGTGTTTCTACAGACTGTGTTTTGACAGAGCTGTGAGCTGCCACTAGGAAAGTGGAAATTAATCTGACGTTATCAATAAAACATGAAAACATCTTTTAATCTGCCTAATCCTCTTTAACATGTAAATACAGTAATTCTGTAAAATGACATGGACTAAAATACGAGTGAGCAAAAGAAATGGTATATGAAAAAGACAAACCTTGAGAACTGGAACCTTTTACAGTCCACCTGATACAATTAAAGCAATTTAAACAGTGGGGACATGAATCAGCCGCTTCCCAAATAAACATTCAGGTGAACCTCTGGTAGCAGAAATTCATTTTTTTTGAATTTTCAAGTTACTGAAAAAGTAATTTACGGTCTATTTAGTGTTTGCACGTAGTAATTCTGGAAAACAACACCTGAAGTCAGTAAGTCTAGGAAAATACCTCGCTTCTTGCTAAGAGGTCCACATCTCCCTCTCGTAACATTAATCCAGAGACCATTAATGCTTTTCTACTGCTAAAAGCAAGCGACAAAGACACAAGCCTTAGCCCTATTTTTGTTGTTGCTGGTTTTCAATGATATTACCCCAGTGACTGTATAAGAGAAAACACAGGCCTGGAGATGTATTTCAGATCCTGTTCATATGGATATAACTGCACTGGCATTTTATTCAGCACGTCCTATGCAGAAGCAAGCTACGGCAACCTACTAAGGCAAGCAAGTTCCCTCACCATATACCAGAGAGCAATGCACCTCCAAGCAGAAGTGCTATGCTTTGGAAATATCTGCAAAATGCCCCATAGCCATCACGATATTGCATCCAGAGTGATTGCTACATTTATAAGGATGCCTACAAGTAAATGAGGTCTATTTCGCAAGGTATGAAGAAACAACTGTTTCCACTTACTGGAAGCACAGTAAATCAGTGGCTTGCTTATGCATTATTAAGCATGCAAGAGAAAACATTCTAGATATGAAAGTTAAAGTAGCCATTTTGAGTCAGGACTCAAAATGCTTACAGTTATGACTACAGTTTCTACCAGCATTTGCAAACCTAACTTTTGCGGATGGTTCTTCAGATTAAAGAAACTGTTGCACCTGCTATTCACGAAGGGCAGGACCTGCACAACTCACCAAAAAACATAAATATTATTATTCTCTCCAAAACTTGTAATATCCTTCTCTCCCAAAGTTACAGACTATCAACATCACCTTCCCACAATACTTCATACTTCCAAAAAACCCAAATTCTTCAAGTGATCACTTCTGTGATATAGATACATGTCATGAGACAATAATTCTTAGATCTAGTCCAGTATTTTCAATTTACAACAATTTTCAAGCTCACTTAATACCTGCACCCTTCACTTGTCCCAGTGAATTTCAGTCTGTGCTTCAAAAGCAAAAAGAAAATACCAAATGTAAAACTTGTAAGGCAAAGGAGACGTCACGAAACCACTAACAAAAAAGTCTTTTAAGAAATCAAGAACTAAGTATGCCAATGTTACAACAGCATGCAAATTTGTGAATACTATCTGCTGTTTTAATCATTCTCAGGCTTCCACGTGGTGTGCAGTGTCAGTAGCAAGCTGCAAAAGGGAACGTGCTCTCTTCAACAGTTCTGTGTTTGTTTTTACATCAAATAACTTAATCAGAACACACACTGTTGTTAGATTTCTTCCGAAGTAATTAAATAACTATTCAATGCCAATTAATCACAGTTAAATAAGGGTCTGTCACCAAAGTGCTATGTACACATTTCAGACTATTTAATGGTCAAATACTTGGCAGTATCAAAGTTAAACAATGATTCATTAAACCTACTCCACTACACAATAGTTAGGCTAAACTCGAAGTGAAAGAATCAAACCTCTTTTGTTCTCCATGAAAAAGACATCAAACCTCAGTATGTGATATTCTTTTCTTCCTCACTCTGTAAACTGCTTTAATTGCATGAAACAGAATGTGTTCAGGTGCTACGTACCCACTTTGCTTCTGCAGGTGCCTACTGATACTTTGGAATAGATGTTCAAACCTATCATCCAAATAATGAAAACACTTGACAGCGTGCCACACCTATTTAAAATGTTTATACATACTTCAGGATGAAAGAAATATAATCCAAACTGAATCAACACTTAGGTTGTAAACACCAGAAAAGAAAAGGATTTTTTTTTTTTTTTTTTTTTTTTAAAAAACAAGAAACTAGGATCCTCCACTGGAACAGCCAAATGCCACCAATAGCATTCCATGTTGTGCAACCTAAATTCCAAATATCAAGGACCCTAAGAGCAGCAGTACATTATTTCTAAATGTATTTGGCATTTCTAGTGTACTTTGTTGGCCAGTGCATTCACTGAAATACTTCTGTATAACAGAATAGAGTGGGCAGATTGATTTTATATACGTTGCAAAGAGTTTACAAAGCCTTTATACCCACTTGCTTCAGCACACATTGCAGAAATACTTTGTTGCTACTTCTCTAGTCCACTGATTTGCCTCTTTGGAAAAGAAAAAAGGTTTTAAGAGAAGGTCCTTCTAGGGCTAGAAAGCTTTTGCCAGTTGTGTGTGCATGTGCATGCACGGGTGCACGCTCTTGGAATTTTTTTCCCCTCAGAGATCAGGCTAATCCTCAATCCAGGGAATTTTGGTTGCATCACACTTCAGTTCAATACACAAATGTTATTAATAAATACTGCTTTGCGTAGCAACCTAAACACCTCCATGGCAATTGGCCTAAATACCAATTTTCACATACAAGTACACTGCATTTACCAGGAGAAAAAAATATTCAAAATCTCTTTATCTACTCCGCAACAGTGAAGCCAGGAACATTCCCCCACTGTCCAGCCTCCCTGAAGAAAAAGTAACAAATTAAACACTATTGTCTCCAACTCCTCGCTGCAAACTCACAGAAACCTGTCTGAAAACAACTTGTACCACTAGGAATGGATTCAAGAAGGTACTTAGTCATACACGTATAACTCAATGTAAGCAACCCCAACTGGGACTGCACACTCGCTTGAAGGCAGTCATGCCCACAGAGATGCTCTTCTAGTCCAAGACAACTTTAATTTAGAGGGACCGACGTTAGACAGTCGAAAGCGCGCACTTCGCCGCCACCTACTTTACTCGGCGAGGAGGAGAAGCCCCCGGTGCATCACGCTCTGCCGACACCAGGCGCCGGGGCACCGCCTGCACGCGGGAGGCAGAGCGCCGGCGTGAGGGTGGCCACCGTGGCAGCCTGTCATCACCGCGCTCGGTCCCGGGGAGACGCGCTACAACAGACCACGCCTCAGTTTTTGTATATGTAGAGGTGTTAACTTACCCTAAAGAGAGAAATCATGTACTTTAACAGTCCAAATTACAGCTTATAAAACCAAAGTCATTTTAAACRTACGCATGGTAGTAAAATAATGCTCAGAAGTGTGTATGTGGTAATAAAAGCATACTCAAAGGCAGGAATAAAAGAAATAGCTGCACAGAACGTTTAAACGCCCATCAATTTAACTACATTGAACATGTTTCCCATTCTGTCAGTGGTATAAATCGACAGCTCCCCACATATCTTGCTGTTAAGCTATGGCATTCAGTGACTGATAAGTCTTCACCCGTGCTCAGTTCACACACATACGCCGAAAAAAGAAAAAAAAGAAAAAAGGAAAAAAAAAAGTACTGCAACTACAAGCAGCCTTCCATTTCATCAAAGCAGCGACAAAGTGGATTGTCCATATCAAATGTTGGCAGGAAGCAGACATTACATCAACCTTGTAAAATACAACTATGAAATCAACAAAATAATTAAAGATGGATTACCGACTTTGAAAGGAATCGTAAGTTTGTGAAATATTTCTTCAGAAAGAAATCTGGAAATGCATCTCCTGCATAGCTGTCAATTACTGATCTACTCTGGCTTTTCTTCCATATTTCTACAAAGAAACGTCAATAGGTCTGTTATCTTTTTTTAATGTACGTTTAGCACCACATGTGCACACAAACTGCCATATACAGCATCACTGTCTTCCCCACAGGCATCCTATAAATATAAATAAGAAATTCTACCCCATTTTTTTTCTTTAGCAGCCTGAAACTGACAGGAATATTATCACTTTCTTAGATATTTGCAAATGGGCACAGTGGTGCTGGGCCAAAATATGCTGAGATCATAATATCCATTTATCTAAACTGCCAGCATGTAATGAATTCAGGTGGGATGCCTTCCATCCAAATTAATTTACTACTTGAAAAGGACTTTTTTTACACAAATGCTGTCAAACAGGAAAACAGTTAGGAAACGAGAAGAAAATGTGAACACTGTGTTTGATCTTATTTTTAAGTGTAGGATTTAAAGAAAGAAGGATAACTATGACGAAGATAAGAATGGAAAACAGGCTTCTTTGGAAATGAATTTCTATTTTTACTGATGGAGACGTCTACATTACCTAGTACGAATACATTGATCCTAACTGTACAGTTGTTTCTTGAGCTTTCTGGTCCACTAGAAAGACACACTACTTTAATGACCTACTGATGAGAATTACCCTGCTTGTAGAAAATCAAAATAGGTCAACGCTCCATGCAAGTTGACTTATCCCTTTGCTAAATTATGTGGTACAATTGATTTGTCTTTTTTCCTGGGTGTGCTCAGAAGAGCATGTGTATTAACATCAGTTACCACCAGCCAAAGTCTATTTCCTCACTTACAATACAATGCAGAAAGGATATATAAAGTCTTCATTAAAAACAGCAGCACACAAAGAAAAACATATTGACTGGGGGGGGAAAGTGTAACTTTCCTTCTTTCTCAAATTGCTTTCATGAGAAATCTCGAAACACCTTCTGCATTGTAACTGCCTTTCATATTATATAACATTACCAATTAACCAAGTTGGCTACAATTTCAGCTGTAACAGAATTTGCAAAACAGAATTTAACTTTGGTGCTGTACTATACTTGCTAACAAAATGATCTCTTTTACAAAAGCATGATAGATCTGAGATAATATATTCATTAGCAACTTTCAAATGATGGATCCCTGCAATGATACCCCCTACCCCAATAATTAACATTCACAGATTTTTTTCTTTTGTAATTTGTTGTGAAAGAAAGTATCGGAATCATTCAAAAGAACAAACTTCTGGCTATATAACAAAGTTTTATCCCATAACCTGAGGACAAAGCTACCTCTCTGCTTCATAATTAGAATGACAACATAAGCAGACACCTGCCCGCCCCCTCCCCGCCCCCCCAATCCCTGGAGTAACATTAAACCTTTCATACGTAATTCTGTGATGAAGATTGCCAGAACAAAGTTCTAACAATTCCAGAAGTTAAGCTCTGGATATCCTCTCTGCTTCTTTTCAAACTAATTTTTATTCACTGGAGCTATTTTAGGTTATCCTGAGTTTAATGAATAAAATCTACATTTAAACTCACTGAAACAAATAAGAAACTAAACCCAAGCCACCAACTCTAATGTACTGCTAAAATACAGCACAACTTAATTTCTGCTGTATACTACAACATAAGCAACAAGATATTTTTAAGGCACACAGCCCAATTGAACCAAAAAAAAAAAGAAGTATTTATACAGAGGAGTGGGTACAGGAAGAGTTGACACTGGCCTCCTTCCCCCTCCTGAAGGGAAAAAAAAAAATAATTAAAAAGTGGTAACCACTTGCAACTTCTTATCAACTGGCCTTTAAAAAGGTGTCAAGTTGTACATTATCTATAGAATTTCCTGTTGATTTATACCACCCTCTTTTTCTACTCCAGATGTAAAGTCACCTACTTCAACTTTTCACCACAATACAAAGCATCACTACAATAGAAACCTATAACAGTATATATGAAATATAGTCCTATGTTGGCTTTTTACTAGCAAGATTACGCATTTAATTCTTTGCTAAACTATTTAACCACAAACACACCCACTTCTGAAAGAGCATTTGTGCAGTCTAGTTCTCCTTTCTGCTATAAATCCAATTTGGATTGAAAATATGTCCCAAGTGTTGTTTTGCTGGAGGGGGGGCTTACAATGAATTAAACTGAACACTACAAATCAGGATGGACTGAAATATCTGAAGAGTATTCTGTTGCTGGAATTTTCACATGAGAGGAGAAAAACAGCTTTTAGAGCTACTTTCAGATTTGGGGGTTATATATAAATACACATCAATACAAGGATTAAAACAAAAATGGAAATATATGTCACCTTTCTAGTAAGGTTTTTTCAACAACAAAAAGGAGTTTTCCTGTGTTATTTATACTATCAAGACTAGATTCAGAATAGGCTTTAAATACTGTATTTCAGAAAATATCGGGGCGGGAGGGGCGGGGACGGGGGACGGGACGGGACACAGGAATCTCACATAGCTCTTGCAAATCTGCTCATATTTGTTGATTTTCTTACCATTCCATCTCCTAAAGATAATTCACTGAATAAGAATCTTAATTTGCTGCTCTTTTTTTTTCAGGCGTTGAAGTTAAGAAGGGCTCAATCATCACTCCAGTCTAAGATGACAATAACCAAGTAGGACATTACTGAATATAAAGCTTTTGCCTCCTGAAATCTTCAGTTGAAACTGCTATCTGGCTGATACAGTTATCATTCAGAAAACAAACATTATCCTGTATTTTACCAATCACATATATTCAGATCCCCTCCCACACACTGAAGAGAATGAGTCTGATATAGCCCATCCATTTTCCTCCTTTTTTGAAACCATGGAAGGGAATTCTATATCGACTGTTGCTGTGAAAGCCAAGCCAAGACTTCTGGCCTCTACCTAGCCCATCCATTTTGAGGATAAAGCCTTTGGGCAGCTCAAACAGCAGAGGCATTTCATGTCTTCATCTGACTTCGTAAGCCCTCACCTCCTGCTTGGCACGTTCCTTTGGTTCGATCATTCATTTTTCTTTAGATTCAGTTTCTTTTTCTTTCTCTCCTCTTCTGGAAAACGTGAATTATTTGGAAAGGAGAGATTCTCTCTGAAGTTCATTCATTATGTATCCATGTAATGATTCCTGAAATACCTTTTCCTTTTTAACTACTCATACTACAAAAAAGTCACTGCAACAACATGGGTTTGGCTATCCAGAATTCACAATGGATGACACTGGATAATTTTCACTGGTTTTTTTTCCTGTCTCACATGAAATGTCATCACTACCGAACTCAAGAGAAATTCTAGTATAACTACCAGAAAATTAGAACCATGTCTCTTTTAGCTTGCTATGCAAATAATCAAAGCATTTGCTTGGAAAATTTGCTGTGTGTTAAAAAAGACACACCCCCCATGAAATTAAAAATTTTGCTTCAATTTAGGACATTTTAAACCATGTGTTAGAGCAAAGCCACAGAAAATTTGGAAACAACTAGATTCACAACTTAGGTACCACTCACAAAACCACAAAGGAAGAAGACATTGGGAAACCTGTCGTCCTG
Organism: Phoebastria nigripes; assembly: GCA_035582835.1. Lineage (NCBI taxonomy): Eukaryota > Metazoa > Chordata > Aves > Procellariiformes > Diomedeidae > Phoebastria > Phoebastria nigripes. Next base: position 334,597 of record JAYKAV010001875.1, on the reverse strand, counting down.
TTTATAAAGGTACAGCCAAGCCCAGGGGTCAGGACACTTCCATGAGAGGTGAAGGTTGGGCAGAGACGCAAGGGAACGTGTTATTTTTACCAGTCACGGAGCATGCACTGAATGTGGGTCGCCCACCTCTCCAGCGAGCGTGTTAATTGCTCTACTAGAGGCAATTCTGCGGTAGGCCTCCTTCAGTCTCTGCTCTTGAAGCTGCTCTCCCTTTGGATGAATCAGTAAGCAAGCATGGCACCGGAAGAAGGCAATGAGTGCGTGCCTGAAGGCTACGGCAATCAGCATGGGAGGGACTACAGCTGGATTCAAATCCTTTTTTTTTTTTTTGGTTTTTTTTTTGGCCTAATTTAGGGCACGGAATGTATCCTTTCCTGCGGAGCGGGCTGTAGGGTATAAGGAGGGACGACTTCACCTCCTCTTTGGTTTTGTGATTGGCACCAAATTCCAAGTGCAAATTGGCACTTGCAAATCTCGTCTGAGAAACAACCAAAAATCTTTTGTCTCAGAAAAGCTGAAGGCAACCACATCCCAAGCGTTTTCTTCAAGCAAGGAGTGCTGTCCAAAGGAATCTAGATACAGTCTGACAATGCATTTCTTTGGGCCATCAGCTTCTGGGGAAAAAAAAATATCACTATAATGTAAACTTCTTTACAGCCTAAACTATAATTAACAACACTGAAATGGAAATGTGGGGTGTAATACACATTCAAATAAGAAAAAACCAAAATATGACCTCTTCTCTACTGTATATTATATTCATTACATTAAAAGAAAGAAATTTTAATAATTAAATGATTAAATGCTAAGCATTGTGAAAAGTTATATTGCACTGCATATGACTTTACTGTACCCCCTCTACTGGGCAACTATTAGAAAGCTTCACCTCAAAAACAAAAAAGAAAAAGATACTAGGAATAAGTAGCTGCAAATGAGGAGTAAGTAGCTGCTGACCATACTAAAATACTAGTAGTATATAAATCAAAATGAAAGAACGTTTAATATTCATGTAGAAATATACCTTAAATTCATCCCCCTAGATTTTTTGACAGCTGAATGCTACAGGTTAAATTATTTTAAAAACATATGCTTACATATACATCGCTTAAAATTAAAGAAAAATCTAACATAGCCCTATAATTTTCTATTTTTTCATGGCTTTTAAATAATAAGAAAGAAACTTAGAATGATAAACATAAATATGTTAACAGCAACATTTCTTCACTTTTCTATAAACAGAGAAAAAAATTCACACACATCAAGGAGAAAAAAATGGCTTCACTGAACAGTCGTTCCAGCAAAAGTGAATACGATTTACAGTCTATTTTGTCTTTGTTCAATTCAAAGACAGACTTTACTGTGAAGCTCTGATTTACAGCTGTCCAGTACTATGAACTCCTAAATAAATAAACAGGCAAAAATAGAAGAGCGCCGCCCGCAACAAGGGACTCTTGAGAATGCTGCCATTTGTTATTTGCATGACAGAAACACCCAAAAGAGGATTAATGTATCTGAAGTGGGAGGCAGAGCCTCACTAGGATGCACACTGGACCATCACGTAGCCAGCAGCATGCCCTGCCCTGAAGAGTTTGTTGTGTCAGTTAAGAGAAACCAACACAATTGACTATAAAAGGAACAACGAGCAAAGGGAAGATGTAGCAGTAAGCTGGAACAGAAAGTTGCAGGACAAGATGTGTGCTTTTTTGCCTTTTTTTTTTTAAAGTACAGGAAAACAAAGGGGCCAGGGAATTAATGAGTTTCTCCACCCATATGTTTAACTACTGTCAGTGTATAGTTATACTGCGGTTACAATGATACTGGTGTATCTTGAGAGATGATTTTAAGATGAAGAAGAGCCAGCTTGTGAATGAACTTTACTGCACAGAGAGCAGGAAGTTACAAAGATGTAAGCATGAATGATAAGCAGGCAAAACGATGATGGAGGGAGGAAAAAACACAGGAACGTGCCAACAGCTCCAGTTACCAGGTCCAGAAATAGTAAAAGCTTTGCATGGGAAGAGGGCTAATGCTCAAATGAAGGTACGCTCCTTTTTAGTGTCCTGGTAGACTCCCTCAAAACACACCAGGGCCATAAGATCAAGAAAAAGCCTTCTCTCCATCTGGCCCTGGGGAGGAGCTGCAAGACAGAACTGTCAAAAGACTTGCCAGCAGTAACAGTCACAGAAGTTGCCGAACTTGGGATGTTTGGATATCGAGAGAGCTTTGAACATACTGACTTGAATTTTTGCCCTGTGCAGACTGGCTGCTTGCACGTTCCCTCTCCTTCACCCTCTGCTTCATTCACTGCATATCCACTCACTGTTTCCTCTCCTCCCTCTTCCTTCAACATTGCTTCTTCCATTCCCTTTCACCTTGGAATGGCACAAGTTCTGGATACAAATAAGCATGCTTGAAAAAGAGAAGAGAATGTAATCCCATGCACAACCAAGGCATGAAGCCTGACACAGTGAGGCATAGGGTAGGAAGCGTGGAAGAGGCTGGGACAAAGCAAGTGAGAACAGAAGGTGAACAGAAGGTGGCTGCAACRCTTAAACTAGAAGAATGCCTGAATTAATGTTTTGGAAATGCAGAGTGACAAAAAGAGCCAGATAGGGGAACTACAATAACTACACATGAGCCGTAAAGGCAACAGGAAGAGTGTTTTACACCGAAAAACACGGGAAATCCTTACAGCAGCAAGTGAGAGATCAGGTTCCAAAATAGTTCTCAAATTAAAACTGTGGAAGCCAAACAGCCACTCTCACCTAAAGGGAGATGGCAAAGTGCAGCCAGGACATACTGCATAACCATAAGCGTTTGATACATACAGACTATTCACAAGGTTATACTTAGACAGATGAGGCAAGACTCACTATCTATTGAGAGAGATGCCTTTAGAGAACTATTCAGAGGCTTTTAGTTACTTCTTACTTTAAACTGCTCTTACAGGAGCATATTTCACTCCGCTAACTACAGAACTGCAGGGGCAACAGCCGGTTGTGTCTCAAGTTAGTCTTTAGAGCATACTCTGATTTGTTTGCTTAATTTCATTCACACGGGGTCTTAAGATTTCACAAGATCAATTAAGATTTCAGGTAGAGGAATTCTCAGTAAAAGTTTTCTTTCTTCCTTCCAAATAAACACGTCTGTCTTTGGGTCTTAACAGTTCACTTATTTATGCATTCATTTTGTTTCTCTAACATCCATTTTCACCACAATTTGGTTTTGGTTTTGTTTTTTTAAACCAGCAGCTTCTCTACTGAAACTACATCAGACACATTAGGATGAAAGAAGTTCCACGACTGCAAGGAACTGGACAACTAGAGGAGCAATGCAAAGACTATGACAAAAAATATCTATCTTTCAGGTATCCATAGCCAATATATAAAACACTATTAAATCCTCTCATGGACCAAACCACAAGTTACATTTTGGAATAAATACTGCAAATTTTGCAAATAATCACTGATCATAATCTGATCCCAGACGTTTTGGGAAAGGCTGTTTTAAAACAACTGCTTTGCCGTTATTCTGCGTTAAAAAAGGCATTAACCAAATCTCTGATAAGGCAGGATTAAAATGGAAAAATACACATATAATAATTAAATTAAATGACATAAAAATATCTAGTGTTTTTCTTTCCCTCTTCACAAAACAGCATGAGCACAGAACTTGATTCTGGATCAATTTGTAGATCCATCGTTAAAACATACAAAACAAAAGTATAACTTCAAGCAAAATAAACCACGGAAGGCAAAATTGTGTCAGTAACCCAACCACTATTAATATTACAGAGTATTAATTAGTAACAACTTAGCATTGTAGATATTTAATTATAATATTTAGAGAACAAATGTTGGCTCTCATGGTTTTCAAAATGTAGCTTAACTTTAGAATGCATATGAAAAGCATCCAATAAACTTTTCATCACAGCTGAATGGTATTTACAACGCCTCTTAACTTTCTGAATGTCTATTTTGTCCTTGACTGACTCTGGAGAGGAAGTCCTTAAATAGCAATTCACATTCCAAATATGAACATTCAATTCTTAAAGTTCTTAGTGGTCAACTACACAGTGTTCATGCTTCCAGGAAGAGGTCACGAACAAGTTTAAGTGTTTGGATCACTCTAAAACCTTTTAGGACCTTCTGGACAATTGGGGTTTGGTTTGTTTGTTTGTTTTGTTTTTCCGAAGAAAGGAGACGGAAATGTCTCTTGACATCAAGATTTCGTACCCTTTCATAATCCAGTATTTTTCTGGAAAACTGTCATATCACAGTTGGTATAGAAAATGCTGGTCCTATGAAACAAAAGTCTCTAGTACAGCACGTGATCCATGAGGTGAGGTCTATTCCACCTTCCAGAAGGTTCCTTACTTCAGCAGGGTACCACCATCATACCTGCAGAAGTCTGTCCACAATGGACCACTTGGCATGATTAGGACCTAAATTAAGTCAAGACATCACAAATTACCTGAACTAGAAACCCAAATAAATACTGAAAACAAAACCTGAGRTATGTTGTAAAACAGTATCACTAAAGTGTTACCACTTGCATGGGTCACATTCTTTCCTCCTCAGTGCATTCAGACATCCAAAGGACCATTATGTTCATAAAAGAAATCCTGGAAGAACTGAAAGGTTCTGACATCAGAGAATTTAAACTAGCTGTGAATCCCATTGAGGAGGTATGACTCATCTCTGAGGTTTAAATTAGATTATCAACCAAGTGAAGCAGCACAGTAAATCTACAATAAAAGATGAATGCCTACAGGAAAATAATTTTTGCCCCTAGTGGCAGATGCTTGAACTTTAAAGGATCTGAGACTAAGCTCTTTGTCTAAGCCTTCCTGACAGAAAACAATTGAAATAATTTCTTTAGTTGGTCCAACTTTGCTCCATATGCCACATGGAAACAATATCTAAACCCTGTAAAAGAAAGTGTATTGTCACTTCTAAACCAATTGAGGATCAAACAATTTACAGAAGCCCAGACTTATTTTGCTGACAATTAAGCTCTATCACCAAGACTTGAGATTCAATGAAATTTGACAATTGTGAAGAAAGAGGCTTTTGTCTGAGTAAGTCTGAAGCATTTGGAAGAATCAACAGAAAATCAGAAGACTGAATTAGATCGAAGTATCAGAGCCTTTGAGGATAGTCTAGAATTCACTAATTAAAGTAAGTCCCTTCCTTGTTCTGTTTCCTCTCTGAATTGCTTTGGTATTACAGCAGAAAGGCATATAGCAAGAGGCAAATTTGGTCTAAGGAGCAAGTGTTATACCCATCACGCTTCCTCTTACACCCACAGCATACTTGGTCTATCCTGCTGGCCAAGCTCCATTATGAAGAACCACAATCCCTTTAAAGATGAGATGAAAGACAAGTACGAATCACTGCTGTACACCAAATCTAAGGGGTGTGAAGGGCCTTTTAAGCCTTTTTCTTCCATGCTGAAAGCCATCACATTTACTTCGTAGTAATTCAGATACAACCCAAAGAAGTCTGCAAATTCTATTCTATTCTATCCTAGTGCTGGAGGTCACTAGCTGGGATAATATTCTTGCATCTCCTCCTCATGGAGTCAAAGAATTAATATATTCTTCTGTTTTTCCAAGAACCATAATACTGACTTGTTCTCCTTCTGCCTGTTTAGTTGAAAAATACGTAAGATTTCTATTCAAAACACCTCCATGCCTACTTTACAATTAATAAAAAGCAGTCAATAAGCATTTGAACATCTTGCATCTCATGAGAAGTACAACAGAAGCAGAGCGCAAAGGTATTAACAAATTAAGTGGTGCTCACAGCACTACATTTTAAGCTGAAAACATCTCAGATCATTTCAGTAACTTGGGATTTTGCATTTCACAAAATCTTTGTGTCTCTATTAAAAGTACATAATAATATTGCTTTATCGTGTGGCTAAGATGGGAAAACAATTAATGAAATCCTGTATTTCCTCAGGAATGTTTCTATTTTTTAAGCAAACACCTCTGGAAAGTGTCAGATTGGACATTTCTACTCTTGAACACTCAGCAGGTGAACAAAATCATCTGTATAAGCCCTCATAATCTTTGAGAAACACTTACTTCTGAACAATCACTTCTAAACACTGCTCCTTAAGCCTTTGGTAGTAGCTGAGCAACACTGCTTATTAAATTGAGGTGCAGCAGAGTTGATTTTTTCTTATCTCAATTTAAAAAAAAAATATGTTGGTATTTTTTTTTCCATTTTTTCTGTTGGGGATTTTTGAGGGTTTAAATATAAGTGGCATTTAGCGAATGGCTTTGAATTCAATATTAAACCATACTCATAGCTTAATTATGAAAAAAGATCATTGTCACTACATATTTGGAATATTAAAACTTGTCAGCTTTATAAAAACCTCAAGGCACTTTTTTGTCTCAAATTTGGTTTTATTTTGAAAGCGCTCCTTAGATAAGATTTCTTAATATTAGAACAAGTCTAGTATAACTAGTTTTCTGTTGAAAATACTGGGGATAAAATGTTCCCTCTATATTGTTAGTTCAATACAAAAAAAGATGACACTTCTAAAGCTAAAACCATCTATATTTCACAGTTCTGGTGCTTTCAATTTGCAGAGGTTTCTGCAGATATCTTTTGTCCTAAATGAGCATCAAATTTTTTTTTTTCTCCAACGGTAAGGGAACACCAGCTGACTAAAGGTAACTACTACCAACTCTTCCTTAAACCATTTTACTATTTTTTAGTCAGGAAATACCAGAAATATTCTGGAAGGCTAACAGTAATTGTTTACTTYTGGCCAGTTGTTGAGACTGGGGGGAGGGAGAATTGTTCTTCTAAGAGGAGACCAGGGAATGAAGGAAGGAAGAAAGGAAAGAAGCATTTTACTAACACCAGGCAAAGCATTTTTTTTTTATATATATATATATATGTGTGTGTGTGTGTTTTTAATATGTATTTTTTATATATGTGTGTGTATATATATATATAAAAAAATATTAAAATTATGGTTCATTCCTTCCTCTTAAATTTAGTGGTAAATTCAGAATACCGAAGATTTTAAGATACCCATCCTTAAGCACACAGACAGCTAGGTACCCTGAACCCCCAACACTGTAGTGGGTAGGAAAGACAGCTCTTCTCCAGTGAGGTTTAGAGCAAAAGCCTAACATTGGTGTTCTCAATAATGCCCTGGAAGAGCCTGCCTCTCTATCATGTAGCTGGTAAACCTAGGCTAATGTTAACCTTTGTGAATACCCTTCTTTGCCTGGTCATTCCTTATTATACATACTCTTCAAACTGAAATCCTAAATGGTTAGAAAATAGAAATAATCATGGATTTGAAGAATTTCTATTATTTTATGCCAGAAAATGGTATATTTTACTCACTGAATCCTTAACCTCTATCACTGAAAGGATAAACTTACCGTAACAAAGATGCCATTTGTACTTTATACTTAACAATAACTTAACCAAGGAAGCGCCATACAGCAAATCTGGTCTGAACAGGCATAGGAACTCCAGCACTTCAGTTTGCTTTTAGTTTCTCCTTCTGTAAACTGAAAGAAAGCTAGGCTCCTATCTCATTAGGCGATGCACAGATTTACTCATGTTTACAGGTCATAACAAAAATAGAAGGTTCTTCATTAAGTCGCCCAGCATTAAGATATATTCCCCTATTTCAGTGAGAGGGAAGAGAAAGCAAACACGAGTGACAGACAGCAACAGTACTTCTGAAACTGTTCATTATCCCATATAATGAGAAGATCACTGCATACAAAACATTTAACATTCTAAACCCAATCTCTCTAAGTGAAGACAGACACTCACCACCTTCTCTCTAAAGACTAGCATGACAGATTATAAACATAAAATAAGTGCACGGGAAGAAGACATGAATGAGATAGTGTAAAGTTTATTTACAGCTTTAAATGTTCATATGAAAAAGGAGAGAGGGAAAAAAACCCACAACACTGAGCAAATGCCCCCTGCATCTAATCACTTACTGTCCTCTGGGCATGTCCTAGAAAGGATGGGGCAGGAACAATATTCCTGTATGAGAAATTACTTACAACATCTTAAAAACAGATGTAGGAACTTTGTCTGAAAATTTAGACTGAACTGTATCTATTTTGGGTTGTGAACATTCAAACTGATGAACGTGAAATTATGCTGAGAAATGAATACATGCAGGGACAAAGGAACATGTATTCCTGATGAAGAGAAGCTTACCACAAAGGAGAGGGTTTTTTCCTGCCTACACATGAATTAGCAATATTCTGCATTGCATTATTTGCATATTAAACAGACAATAACTTCATTGAGAAAAAAGAGGTTTACCATACACACATACACACAGAAATCTCATCACATCTGATAAAAAGAAAACTGAGGAAGAGAAGAGTTAGGCCATCTATCCTCCATCCATTATATCTTACAATTGCCAGCAATAATGTCCATGTTCCAAATCTTCAACTTCTCAGTTTTTCATGCACCTTCAGATTATTCTGCACACTCTGCCCCAACACTAACACAGGCTAGTGAAGATTTATGCTTGAAAGAGGGCAGGACATATGCAGAAGACAGTGTAAAGGGGTTGGGAGAGGTGGAAGAGTAGCATTCCCAGACACAGAAAGCAGAGGATAAATTCAGGAACACAGTGGGTGAAAAACTGACAAGGACCATGCCGGTGGACAGAAAAACCATGAACTTATGAGGAGTTTAACTTTAAACTTCCTTTGAGTTTACAAATGTCATAAATGTTGCACAAGTAGCACATGATAAAAGCTCAAGTTTGAGGACTATTAGTGACCTCTATATTCTTTTTTTAACTGCCAAACGAGGAAGGATGAGAGGATGCTACAACTAGAAGACAAGCAGGTCAGCAGTCATTCATGATTCTTCTATAGCAGTGAAGAGTCCAACATGAAAACAAAAACACCTCCTTAGTATACAACGCACTTCTACTCTGAACCAAACAGTTGAGAACGAAGACTTTGACACCGTTGTCCCATATACCAGTTAGCCTGCTTCGCATGCTGGCTCTGTGAATACAATTTCCTACCCAGCATTAGGTGAGTAACAGCTAAAGCAGCCTCAGCTTCTCCAGATGTTTCAGAAATCTCCTCACTCCACAACCTCTCGTTAGGGACCACCACAACAAAATATTCTGCTCAAGCCGAAATCAAAAGCTATAGCAACAAAATACGCAAATGAGAATCACCTAGGAAAATGTTCAACAAGAGCCCAAATTTAAATGAACATTAAAACAAACCTCCATGAACCTGCAGTTTCCAGTTTCAAGCTACCTACCTCAAGGCTGGTATTGCCACAAGCAATAATTAATGTCTATTACATACTACTATTCTAATTACAGGACTATTGTCCAGTAACTAATAAAGAAGAAAAAAAAAAAAAAAAAAAAGTTCTTCATATGCTTGATGCTATTTTGAAACACTTTGTTAAGCTCTCTTAAGACTGGTAGCTGTCAACATATACAGCTTGTCATAATGCTGCCTCCTCCAAATGTAACATTATCTTGCATAAAATGACATCAGAAATCAAAGCCTGAAGGAGGTCCTGCATATGTATTCACCTGAATACATAACAAAAAGCCTCTAACAAAGTACCTACTGATTCTGATGAAAAAAAAGAACACCTGGGGAAGACAGGGTAGAAGCAAACAAGCAATGTTGTTTTGTGTTATTCGCAAATAGCTTTGTAATTAACTCGATAGAGTTTGTATTTTTTAAACTGAACAGCACACTAAAGTTGAGCTCGATTCAATACCTCCACTTCCCTAACTGTTCATTTCTATCCTTTGGTTTTTATTGTGGATTGCCAGAATAGGCAGATTCACATACAACATCCATTCTTTTCTACACTAAAATTTTAATTTTGGATCGAGAAGCGCCTTTTGTTTCCAAACACTCTCCAAGATCACCACAGGCACAAACTAATCTTCACTTGTTGCATAATCTGCAAGATGCTGGCAATTTGGGGAAAAAAAAAAAAAAAAAAAGACTAATTAATTCACCCAGATGCTGCAGTGCAGATTACCTAGGATCATCTGGGAGAAAGATTTCTGTGCCGTATAAAGCAGAAGAACAGTGCTAATGAAAAGAGTTTGCACTGTGATAGTCTTTGTTTTCTTTTAATTTACAGCCATTCAGATTAAAAAAAAAAAAAAAAAAAAAGGGGGGCTGTTTTTTCTGCAAACACCACAGTGGTCTAACTGTGTCTGTATGTCTGTAAGAGACAGCAATGAAAGGTTATGGCACAGGAAAGAGCCCAGAAGAGCCAAGAGCCTGATGTGTACGGCTTTCACCTGGGATGGGGGAGCCATGTGTTCAAGGCCCACATTAAATCAGAGAGGGAAGAGATCTGGGCTGCCTTCCCCACGTTCCACATACATGCTCTCACCACCTGGCTATTCGTTATCCCTGCCCTGCTCTTCCCCAAAATAATTTTTTTTGGAAATGCTTCTGCCTTGTTCCAAGGTGGAATGAAAGTAGGTTTTTGGTAAGTTTTTCCTCATCTCTCAAAAATGCTCATTTCTCACCCAGAACAGGCATCCATGAACAGCAAGAGAGGAGGTCCTATCCATGCGGCGCCTCCAATCCCCACGATCCACAACAGTCACAGCAGCATCCTACAATTTTCAGGCAGATTAAAAATAGCAGAAAAAGGTATATATTTAAACTAGTTATTACCAAAACCAAAAACCCCTCCATCCTTCAGATTATCTCCAAAAGCTGATTGGCAGCCGCATCACCTCAGCTAGGCCCTTCTTTTAAGCCCCTTGCAGTTTTTCCATTGATATTATTGCAGTCTCTCCCTCTGTTTTCAAGTGTCTCCAACCAACATTTCCTTCCTCCTTGCCACAAATCTCATCAAATAGTCTGCCATCTATGCGAGACTAAAACAAAACCCCATTTTTACTTTCCTGCTACACCTGTGGGAAAGACGTGTCTCTGAATGGCTTGTCTTATAAAGACAGTGCTTTTAATTAGGTTTCTCTGTCTTGGTCGACTCCTCCACGCCTCCTTTTTGCTCGGCTGAGGTGGGGTGATAGCAGCTCCCTCTGTGGTTGCTTTAGCAAATGAAAAAAATAGACTTCGCAGTATCTGGGCAGGTCAGCATATGGTCAGAAATGAGTTTCGCAGCAGGCCGGTTTCCCTACCAGGGGATCGTAATGTGAAGAAGATAGAAAATCTCTGTAAAGGGATGTGAAATCTTGTGCCAGGAAGGCAGGAGACTGCACTTGGAAGTGGTTGTCAGTACAAGCTTCACGCTATTTCCCTATCAAATAATGTCCCATCCCCTCCTACAAACGGCTTTTCCGTAAACCTTTTAATTTTATCTCCTGTATTAAGCGTAAATAGGGTGAGAACTGACTTGGTGAACTGAAAATGTCATGGGCTGGTCTCATCAGCTCATGGCCAAGTTTCATTCAATTCTATTATTGCAGACAAAAATAGGAGTGAGTTGAATTGAGTTATGCTAATAGATAACAAACGTAAACATAACTCCAGAGCACTATTTACTAACTTTAAAGACTACTCCTATAGCAATCAACTTTATAAGGTTCCTGACAGAATCATAATGGCGATAAAACACATGGAAGCGTAAGACTATTTAAAGTCTTAACAAAAGCCATGATAATACTAACAGTAAATGAGCAACTCCCACAGAATACCATTTAATAATCACGCCCTGATAAGGTTTAAAGTACATATCGCCATTGTTATATGAAAAAACATTAAAGTTTTTTTTTTTTTAAACACATGTAGCAACCTAACAGGTTTTAATTACCACACCTACTTCAGTGACGAGCTGTTCCACTCAAACACCCAAACATAATATTTACAATGTTGTGCGGTTGTTAAGGATCTCGATGATTGATGGAACCTATTGTGTTGCCATCTTAATAACAACAAATGCAAGTGATTACCAACACGGAAGAGAGAATCTGTGTTTTTATTTTACAACAAAAGGCTGTCCTATAGGGACTTCTTTTCAACATAAACTAACAAACCTGCGCTCATGTGAACGTGCTTTAGAGCTTGGCACAGAGAGTAAAAAACAAAGCCTCTGCTGCTTTAAGGACAACGCATTTTCTGTATTAGCTTAAGAGAACATGAAAGCTGTCAAAAGAGCTGGTATAGTTTTTCACAATCCCACAGAATTCATCTTGACCACAAGGAAATATCTGAAAACTGCATCAGAAAGATAGCATAGATCTTGTTTCAGAAAAAAAGAAAGCAATTGAGTCATTGAGTCAAATAGGAATACAATACATTTTCTGGCATCGCTACTGAATATTTATATCGGTGATGAATGAGACTACAAACGAAATATTTTAACATGAAGCTTTGCCTTGTTAACTGCATGATATGCCAAAACACCACCTACTGTAAATCACAGGGTTTAAGACCAGTATTTCTTGTTTAAACATGCTACTTGTTCAGCAGAATCACTTGTGTGAACAAGCATATATTAATGTACACTAACTAGAGCAGTTTTACTATCCAACTGATAGAGTATAATTTAACAACCTCATTATCAGCATTGTAATTTTCAGACTGCTGAAATATCATATTTGTTGCAAATATTATACGGTTTAAATAGTTTAACAACATTGCCCATTTGACGCTTCTGTCAGATAAAATGCAGATGGGCACTTGTGCATTGATGAACATGCTTCTAATCCTATAAAGAAACTTTCTCTGTCAAATTATAGGTGTTTCAACACTTGATTTATGAACACCATAATTAAAATCCTTATGCCTTAAAGAAAAACAAACTCTTCATTATAAGAGCTTTCTTTCACGTTTTTATCTTTTAATATTCAGAGTTTGCTTTCATATGCTGCTATTAGCTATCAGTTTGGCATGTCATTCCTGGCTGCCAAGACAGGAGAATATTTCTCTTTATAACCTGGTCAAACCTCAAAGTCTGGGTAAGCACCCAAAGGGATCAATGTTTATTTACAGCTTCCA
>JAYKAV010001875.1:277455-321436 GCA_035582835.1 Phoebastria nigripes | reverse complement strand
GGAAAAAAGCTAGATTTTCCTATGCATTTCTGTGGTGTTCTGGTTCAATCTGATTTTTAGACAGATCTCTGGAGGGGGAAGAGATTCCTATTTTATCTGAACACATTCATGCATATCATTCATTCATTCTTACAGCACCCATCAGCACAGCAGCAGCAGGTTTCAGTTTCCTAAACTCAATGCAATTCAAAATTACACACAATCTCCACTAAAACTACCATTACTGAAAGTGATGCAGTTACACATTAGTATCCCTTCTCTAAAGAAATCTCTGTCCCCAAATCCCAGAAAAGAACAATTCATTTACAAGCTAAGCAAGTAATCTTGAATCAAATCTTGAAGCTTGTCAAAACTAGGATCTCCTAAACTATCAATAAGAAACTAATTTCAAAAGAGGGAACTCCCAATTGAAGTCATTGCTGCTGAAGTCCTGTTCCCTTTTACCTAGCTTTCTAGCAAATTTGTTTTGAAATGTTACAAACATCTTGAAAAAGAAATTAAAAGGAATAATGGCTGAAGAAGGTCTCCCCGACAGGACCAAAGCATCAGACTCTATAGGGCTATCTAACTTTTGGCCACTAATTACAAAGCCAACAAAGTTCCTGAACTCAGCATTACATGAAGCTGAAAAGCTTACTGTGTAAAAGATTAAAAGAAAATATTATACTTGCAGATAATGAGGACAACTGAATGGAACCACATTACTATTGCTCAGCAGAGAGGTTGAAAATTCATTCTTCAAATATCATCTCTAAAAACATAACAGATAAATTTTGTTATCCTTCTAACAAGCTGTTGTAATGCTAGACTGGGATAAAACAGATCATGCTGCCCTCTTGTGCTAGACGTGCACCGAAATCAACCCCTTTATTCCTGCAAGTGACACATGAAGAGGAATATATTGAGCATTCACTATGAAGTAGAAAATGTCCACATTTTCCTCCTTACAGATACCTTGACATGCATGCAATTCCCTTACTGGGATATGGATAGAAGAGCAAAGGAATTTTCAAGAAAGTCAAATTCTACACTCCAAAAAATAAACAAGTTCTGTCAACAAATGCAGACAAAATACAACCTCTTCATCTCTAACTTCCCATCAAGTTTTCACTGTAGCTGTTTAAGTGATGCTGTATAGATATCTGCTGATAAATTTGAATTTCAATCATAAATATCTGATCATTCTTTCTGAATGCTGGATAACACAATAAGCTTTAGTCACATAGGATTATCAGCTCAATAGGGTTAGGTTAAGTGCTTAAGAAAGAGACAGTTGTTTATTAATAAGGTTCTTCCGATGCAAAACATATTTAAAGCAGTAACATCTAACTATTTTTAGATCTATGCCAAATTACACAAAGGTGAAATCTGTGTACATACAAATATTTTTGGGTGGGAAGGGAGAAAGGAGAGGGGTCCTCATATTCCTCTTCTGTCTCTGCTATGTAATCCAGGTTCCAAAAATACATTCAAATTCTTATATCATCTGGGTAAGATGCTTGTTACTATTCCCTTTACAACCTTCCCCTCCCTATTGCTAATGCAATCTATAAAGAGAGATCTTGGGCTCATGCCTAAATTGATTCACAAAGCATAATTTTTTCAGAAATAAGTCATCTCATTTATTCACCACGACTGATTGGAACTACACTGTTGGGAGCTGACAGACATGTCATGATTCACCACGTATTTCCATTTCCTAATGTCGACTCCCTGATGCTGCTCATTAGTCTGCTTCCCCAATAAGAACTACCGAGAGCTTGGGATGTCTATTTATTTAAGTTTCCTTCCTCGACTTTGGAACACAGACCACCGTGTGTTCAAAATACTGGCTGTGGCAGTTTTTAATTGCTAATTATTTTTGGATAAATAAAACAGCAAAAGTCAGTTCAGCAATTGCTTCTGCTAAGATCTTAGAGACCTCACACAAATACTGAGAACACGCTGGATGCTTAAATGACAGATCTGACACTGCAATATCAGCTTTGCTAATACGGAATATGACAACTAATAGTTTGGCTTGGCTATTACAATCACAACCCTAGAAAAAGGAGCCTTTAATGATTTCAGTTTCTTTTTAGCATGCCTTTCATAGTAAGGCATATTAAAAAAAGAAGAAGAAGAGAAGAGAAGAGAAAAGAAGAGAAGAGAAGAGAAGAGAAGAGAAAAGAAAAAAGAGAAAAAGACTTCTACTTAAAACAAATCTCACCCCAGTGCAAAAAAATAGCATCTGAAGTTCTAAAAGATAAATACACAGTAAAAAAACACGTAAATCAGACAATGAAACACAGATGTTAAAAACAGAATTTCAAAACTGCTACATGCTGCAGTTCTGAACAAGAGCATCGTCTCACATGTCGTCTTCTCCCTTTTCTTTTTTCCTTTTTCAAAAGATGTATAGATCAGAACAGCAGTACCTTTGCATGCTACCATGACCGAAAGAAAGATGAAGGGAAAGAAATACATGCACACTGAAGTTAATCTTCTATTATAAAACATCTGCTGATAAATAGAAACACACATCTGTAAGTCACGACAGTGTGTGAATACCAGCAATAGGCAGGTTTTACGAATGTCACTTTTACAAAGCACTGCTAATTTGAGCTTCACAGTATGTTACAAAGCAAACTGCTATTTATTACTCTACATTGTCCCTGATGTTTACTCTGTAGTTCTTAGTTTGTTATAATGAGCCAGGTTTATGGGCATTCTTACAAGATGATTATGTATTCCCTCAAAAATACAGTTACTGCATATGCTGCGCACACACCAAAAAAAAAAAAAAAAAAAAAAAGAGAGAGAGAAAGAGAGAAGAGGAAAATCCCTGCCTATCTGACAACAAACCCCATCAGTACTATGATTTCTTCTGATGTATGTGCTCTCACTAGCTCTCCACTAACCTGTCTCCTGAGCTTATGGCTTCACTTCTAATCCTTTGCAGTGGCCTTGAATTTACACTACCACAGACTCACAGTACAAGTAGACCATATAACACAGCCTTAAACTTCTGCAGTTGTAGATTTTTTTTTTTTTTTTTAAAAGGGAAATTGCATGTTTCATTCATCATATTATGGACATGAACCTTTTCTCCACATGAGTATTTTTTTTCCTGAAAATATTACTAATTTCTCTGAAACAATAAAGCCATCCCTATATACCCTTACAATCATTAAATGGCTTCTGGAACTATGAGAACAAGCCTATGTTCCTGTTCTTCAAGGGAGTGAAGACCATCAGGTTTCTGTTTCTCATGTAAGACTGGCTAGTAAATCAGTACCACCCCACTTCCCCACTCTCTTCACTCTGCTCCAGCTTCTCTCTCGTTTCTTTTGAAGAACACAAGGATCTGGATTACAGTTTTAAATTGCATGCTTTATGCTTTTGCGCATTCTGGAAGGATAGTAAGCTACACAGTTTCTCAACACTGTGAATTACCACACATGCTTAAAGTTATTTTTTAAAAGGGCAAATAATTGTTGGGGTTAAGCTTTCAAAGAAAAGCACAAGAAAGGCATCCCCACAAAATGCATGCACATACATTCAGCATATGGAAGACACCCATGTGTAACTGCATCAGAACAGCAACACAACTAGCAGGCCAATGTACAACACCTAAACCACAGGTAATTCATTTTTCTGTAGACTGCATTTGAAGAGAGTGAGATTAACCATGAATAAGCAGTCAACATTCTGACTTTTAAATTTAAAAAGACCACACTGTTAAATTCAAAGATTTTAAGTGAAAGAAGCAAAAAAACCCCACAAATGTGCAAAAATACTATAAAATCATAATTGCCCAGAAATAGTACAGTTAACATAATCAATGAGGTACATTAAATGTTAAGGGTTTTTTTTACTATTAAACTTACCTATAGGATTTCTGTCAAAAAACAAGACAGGAGCTTTCAAAATGGATTGAAACATTTTGTTGTGCAAAGTCTGACCAGAATTAACAAGAACTTGAAACACCAGAAGACTTCTTATTATGCCAAACAGTATTGTAGCCACCGTTAAACCTGAAATTAAAAAAACATGGACAGAGCATGCATACAGATACAGATCTCTCACAAGGAAAAGAATTTAAAAACAAAACTGAACTAAAATCAAATTTTGTTGACTTCTGTATATAGCAAGAATCCAAACTTAAGCTTAGGGACTCAGACTGAGCGCAGAACATAGATATCTTATATTTGTCACTAGCTTCAGTTACTATCATATCATCTATTTAAACAATTTCTCTTTTTTGGTTTGAAAGAATTGGTACTTCATAGAAATGTAGGAAATGTTAACTCATGAAATAAATCTGTATTAAAACCATCTGCATAACAGCTCTGCTAAGAAATTCATTTCACAGTGCCATGTATAATTGTGGCTTGCAGAGGTCACTGTGAAGATTCAACATTTGCCAGCAGGTATTAACCAAGTAATATATACATGGATATTTAGAGACAACCTTGAGTTATTCTCAATCAGCCCAAACCACTCATGCCATTCTTCCCCTTGTAAACCACATCAAATCATTTAAATTATGTGTATTTCTTTAACACAGTATAAGATGCATCCCTTATGCCACGTGAAATAGAGCCCTTCTAGGGAATTGGTCTGCAGACTGTCTTTCTTCTGGGCACATCTCCACTTACAAGACAGAGGTGCTACAGGGCAAAAGATGGAAACAAAGAATGATGAGATTACACACAGCAAACAGAGCAGCAGCAATCTCCAATGTGGCTGCCCAAATTCCCAGTCGATGAAGGTGAACAGTGAAGGTGTTAACCTTACATTTGGCAGTGTTTCCAGGCTCCAGGTGATCTGCTCCAGAAACTAAGCATGGCCACCACAAGCCCAGATGCTCAGGCCTTGAGGACACCCTTAAGTTAGACCCTAACTATCAACATAAAACATTGCCTATTCTAAAGACAGGTTAAAACTAGATGCAATTCAGGTACAGCTATAGTAACAGTGGGAAAGAGTGAGGTTTTAAATTATATGATGTGGTTAAGTCAATCAGTTATTCCATCCAGTTTACTGCTGTATCCTCACAGGATGCAAGAAAAGGCATCACTATTTCATTTGTCTGCTCGCAGTTGATTGCCCATGTTCTGCAAAGGAAAAAGCACGTGGCTGGGATGAGAGCTTGTTTGCCTTGTCCTGACTGCTATATTCCCGGCCAGGTAAAAGAAAACAACTTTTCCAAGAGTAACTGCACGTACCCAAACAGGAAAGCTGGATCATGCAAAAAGGGAGCAGAAGAGGTACTAAGCAGGAGGCTGCGGCAGAGCCCATGCCTAACAGAAGTCTGTGGGACCGATGGGAGGAGAGGGAGCACATCCTGGGAACCCCACAGTTCTGTACAACTTCACTCAGGCTTGGAAGCCACTGGAAGCTGCTGGCATGACCCTCACCAAACGAATCACCTGAAAAGACCTAAAGGCTGGGGAGAAGGGGGAGGAACGAGACTTACTTTCAAGTCCTTCATCCATTCTGTCTCACACTGAAGGTTTTTGCTTTCCCCACTTACAAGCTTACCACCTCAGTATGAGAGAGACAAGGACTCTTTGCATGCTCACCTTATAGAAAGGTGTGGAATTGGTACCTCGGTTCTGGCCAACGGGGTTTCCCATTAACAGAAATTTTACTCTTCTAAATCTTTGTCTCATAGAAACAACAAGGACTAGGAAGGAACTACCATTGTGATTTTTTTCTTTTTCCAAACATTGAGAATCAGAAATAAAAATGTTAAATTATTTTATACAGTTTCAGAGGTTATAGAAAAGGGTAAGTTAGATTATTATGTACTTCATATGAAATGTACTATCTTTTTACAGCTTTTTCAACTGCACTTACAATTTTGTGTAGGTAAGTCAATGCTGTCTGTTCAACAATTGCAAATATCTCACTAAGCCATCTGAACATTTCAATATAAAGGTAACTTCTGCTGTTCTGCCATCTAGAACAAAATTTGCCTTAAAGGATAAAATTTTCTGTAATGTGGTTTAGGTTATATGGTCAGAGAAAGCCAAGTTTGCCACACTTAATCATACTGTGCAGTCCACTGGAACGGCTCATGAAATAAGACATTACACAGAGAAAATAAGAGCCAAGTTTATCTGGCTCCTGAATTGTTGCTTCCCAGGCCAAGCACAATATTTTCTGTCAAGCACTTAGATCACATGGATTCCCGAAAAAAAAGCCAAACAAAAAATCCTCCACCTATCCTCTCACCCATGAGAGATGTTTCTGAATACAGTCAATGCATATTCTTCTGGTATTCCACCTGTTTTCTCAGACCTATCGTTTACATCTCCATCAAGGAAGTACCATGCCATACAAAACTGTACATTACTAGAAGTGCTAAATAGCAGAGTCTGAGAGCATATTTCTACATATGATTTTTCTATGCCAATTTTTACTACATTTCAGAGCAGTATTTCAAGATGTTTGGATGCCTGAATACAAGGATCAATGCCCTTTTCTGGATATTCAGAAGCATATGGCTACCTATTGAAACAAATTGAAATGGTTTTTGACATCCTGCTCTGCATACCCATCTAGGATGCTTTTTAAAAACTGGTTCTTTTGCACTTCAGAAGGAAAGTAGCCATGCCAAGTTTTAGAACAGTGCAGAATGAAGATCCATTTCTAATCCCTCTTGCCCATCCATGTAATGACTGAAGATCTAGCTCAATGACCTATCAGTATAGACAATAACCACAACCTTATGGTGACTGACTTTTTGAATACTCAGTTCCTAGTTTACTTTCCAAAATCCAGGCAAAGCAAATTAAGAGTCTGCATTCAACCTATTTCTACTGTTAGATTTTTTTATTTTATTTATTCCAATTAATTTAGTCAGGAAGCAAGACTCAGGCTCCTAATCTGTTACGACATTATTCAGTTATTGCTAGAAATCACATTTCCCCACATTGCTGTTGCTTCGTACCTCTCAAAACTGTTTATTATGATAGGTCAGATAATAAATAGTTCTTTAGACACACACGCGTGCATGTGTAATTACCTGCGTAAATTCCCAAATAAAAGTTAAGGTCTAGGTGTTCAGTTTCATTTGCTCCATTATTTCCATTTGTTGTGACATTCAACTTTTCTTGATGATTTGCCCTGTGGAAGTGCATACAGAAGATAATGATCATCAAATCACTTTTGCAAATATTCATGAGTACATTT
Organism: Phoebastria nigripes; assembly: GCA_035582835.1. Taxonomy (NCBI): domain Eukaryota; kingdom Metazoa; phylum Chordata; class Aves; order Procellariiformes; family Diomedeidae; genus Phoebastria; species Phoebastria nigripes. The sequence continues at coordinate 314,254 of JAYKAV010001875.1, read as the reverse complement.
AATTGTTTCTAGATTCAACGTTGTTGAAATCTTTAGTTCACAAGATCCCAGGTACTGATGTTGTCATGCATCACACCATGAGCAGAAGCAATCACAGGCTACACTTCAGCATAAAGTTTAATTTTTTTTCCCCCACACAAAATAAGTGGAGATCAGAAAAAGATCAAGCATATTCTGAAGTTTCCTAGAACAAGTTCCCCCTGCCCCCACATATACAACACTGATTTCTATTAGACAAACAGCACTTGACTGAAAAGGCAGAAATGACTGACCAGTTATCATCACCAACTTACCAGTAAGAAAGCCACCAGTCCTGGAGCACATATGCCACCTTGAGTAAAAGAGGCAAATACAAGAATCATCTTACAAAATGAAAAAAACATTAGAAAATTAAATTTCCTTACTATTCTTTCATGTTCTCTGGGAAAACATCACATATTCAGGAAAGTATGCCATCCAGTCTTTCAAGACCAGCAGCAATTTGCAAAGCACATTAGAAGGTGCATTAGAACCCTCTACAAAGAAAGAAGTTACCTTAAATTACCTTACATGATAGCAAACTAAAGGAAAGCAATAAACTTAAGCAAACAAAATATAGTAGCTCTTCCTAATGTATGTTAATTGCACATTAAAGAACTCATTTTTTCAGTTCCTAAATTTGCTACTAGAGATATTCCAAAATGCTTTTTGATTAACAAACTTTCTGATGTTACCAGTCCAGAAATTTGTGTTTACAGGAGATAATTGCCAGAAACAGGGTTGAAGGAAGATGAGAGAAGAGAGGGAGGGAAGAACTCCTACTGCCACCTTCCTTCTGTGCTGACAGGTGACTACAAACTTGTAACAGGGTTATTTATCTCAAAATACACCTCTGTTCACGTGAATTTAAAGTTCTGGGCGGTCTACTGCAGAGATTTGATCTTGCTCAGCTATCTTTCCAACAGACTCAATTCAAGGACAGGCAAAAAGGAAGTAACATGTCTAAATACATAGACTATTTTTTACAGCCAAGACCAATCATTTCCATGAAATGAATTTAAGCTTTCTCAGCAGGAAACAGAGAAAAAGGCAATAAGCTATCTTCACACAGCTTCCTCAGCTCACCATTTCTTTCAGTAAGTTTCAAAATCATTTTCCTTGTTTAAAAATTCTTTTACATACCTGCCACAGTCTGCATTACACACAATATTTGCCTATCCTCTTCCTCACTTTCTTATTCTGCTAAACAGTGACTCTCCTTCTAGCCTTTCTCATAACCTGCACTTATCAGCAGACCAGCTTTTCTTCTAACACTTCTGTCAGACTCTGTCCTCTCATACCCAGTAAATCTCTTTACCCTCCTCAACTGGAAACATACTGACTGTTCAGGTTTGTTAAACACTACTTTATACACTTTATAATTTTGTTCTCTATCTCCAAAAATTAGACTGGCTTATAATTTCTGTGCCATGCTGCCAGTAAAATAATTATTTTATTGAAGTACTAAAACTGTTGAAATAAGGGTCAGTGCAAGACCTCTCAATGCTGTACCAAAACTCCATGCTGATACACAAAATATGATCAAGTATACTACAAAATTATTAAAGAACACCATGCTCCCAAACATTTTAGATGAAACATCACAGTAACAAGCATATACTATGTTAAAAAGAAAAAAAAAAAAAAAGAAAAAAAAGAAAAAAAAAGGCAAACCCAAAATACATTAAATACTATTTGTCGCTCCCGACAACTTACCTGTGCCAAAATGTTGAATACTAAAAGTATAAAAATCACAAAGTAGTTTGCTCCTGCAGTGAAATATTTTCTGTAAACCTTAAAGTTTATTTTTCCCTCAGAGCGACTCTCCTCTGGCACTGCAGCCAGTGCATTTTCAGCCTGAAAAAAAAAAAAGCAGAATAAAAAACATCAACCTTGCAGTTATAGATTCAGACTAAGCCACTTGAAAGTCATGGTTCAGAATTAGCAAACAATTAAATAAGGAGATAAAGTGATTATGCATATAAAAACTTTAAATATCAGAACTATAGCTTTGACGAAGAAAAAAGTCTCAGTGCAGTAATACTGAAAAATCTACTCTGCAAAATGACACTGTGAGGATTTTATTTTGCATTGCATCACAGAATGTAACATGACTTCATTTACAGCCAGAAATATTTACTCTAACTGACTGCTAAACCAGGTTTTTCTTTTCTTATATACTACCTTCAGTCATAACAGCTCTGGAAACTAAGGCCTTGACTTGGGAAAGATTCTGTTTTCAGAATGCAAGTGTGTGTAACCTTTCCTTTTCAGAAAAGTATTTAAAGTAAATACTCTTCTGCAAGTATGCACCAAAATCAATCAACGTATGCCCAGAGTAACAAATTACCCATAAAGTTCTAATCACCTCCTTGTAAGTACCAACAAAGCATCTGTTAATAGGGAAAACAAGTAAAATGACAAATGAGAAAGCATATTAAGCAAACAATGGATGGGGGACACTGAAAGACAGAAAAGGAAAAAATGAGACAGGCATAAAGAAGGTAAAAGAACTATTCAAATGAACAAAATTCTGATTTTTTTTTTTTTTTTTACAGTATATGTAATAGAAAAACTAGTGCCAGTTCAGTGGACACATAACACTTGATTTTGTTGTCAGCAGACATGACTGTACGAGAGCAGTGGAATCAACAGACCTGACCCAGATGTGAAAGGAGAAATCCCACCTACTCGCCAATAAAAGAAGAGAAGCCTATCTTGGTTTTTTGTTTCTCCAGCCCCCTCCCCCCATCCAACAGCTCTAATGCTGCTAAAAAGTTTGGCACACCTTTGTGGATTTAATAGTGGAGTCACTACTGGGACATTAATAGTATCAGATAAGTTTACTGGTTTACTGCTTTTGGGCATAAAACCATTCCTCCAAACAGGTATGAAAAACAAAAGTCTGTAGTTTTTTGGTTTTGTTTTTTTTTTTTAATCTCACTACTTTTTATTATAGAAAAGAAAAAGAAATAATATATAACCATAGCATAAAGGTGACAATCATCAGGGACACACAGGGATTACTTGTTCCATGTGTTCCATGGATGCAGTGCTAGCACAAGTCTAGCAGGGTTACAGGGCTCCTGCACTGTTTTGTGTGAATGCAAGCACACCAGCAGAAGGCTACCTCTGGTACAGAAACCTTACAGCTGCTTTTGCACTGCACAGACCAACAGATAACAAGGCACCTGGAAGTCAAGCTGGCACCATACAAAGCGTTCTGTTTTCACCAACAGAAGGGCTGGGGAGACCAACGCAGTGGTGTCCCAAGGTTACTCCCTCAGGGCCAGCTCAAGATAGTGTAGGTATGATAATGCCAGCCATGCAAATGTAGACTTTGTATAAAGCCACTGCTTCTGCATGCACTTCCCAGAGCTCAGGATTTCAGGCAAAGTTTTAATTTGAGCTCAGCACTGCACACAGACAGAACCCACCCAATACAGTGGTATTGGCTCTCTAAAGCACCGCTGTCAGAGGACAGGATGAAGGAAGCACAGTGTGGTGTTTTCRGACACCTACAGGAATGCTTCCTGCATCCAGCAGATCTGATGCTGAACCTGAACAAACTCACTCTGCTGGGTTTGAACAGAACGGCGCAGAGCTGTGGGATGCCTGCCCTCTGCAGCCCAGGAGGCAGGACTGCCAGCCAAGCACAGTGCTAGGCAGATGCACTGTGGGCAAGCTCTCACCTGCTAATGCAATCCAACAATCCGTGAAATTCAAACACAGCAGGGAAAGCCCTTATTGCAGTTTAAGTTAAAAAACAGCCAGACAAGAATTGAGACATGTCTATCCTTTGAGCACTCACAGGTGGTTGTTCCACTGTTCCGTCTTTCTGTGAGTGGACAGAAGAATCCTGGGACCAGACAGAGGACTCCGAGAAGGTTCGGCTCCGGGCAGACTTCAGGTTGGGGGTTCCTGGAACCGATGGCTGTTCTACCTCCTCATCTTTTTTCAAAAGGGAAGCAAAGTCGATGCCAGATCTCAGGAACTCTGAATAGGTACCTTTCCCCACCATTTTACCCTACAATTAATATAAGCTTTGATTATCTTCATTATACACTTTCTGTAAAGGACAATCTTTCCTATCTATCCCTGCTGCCTCTGGGGTTCTACAATTGCTGAGCACACATCCCACTGCAGTAACTGAGCTGAAGCCTCTCACTATCAGTTCCTCATTTAGAAGAGCAGAAACAAGCTCTTCACCCTCTAACCAGTCCCTTCCCAGCAGCTAACCAGGTCAAGGAGCATACAAACGGGATGACAAAAGTCCCAGTTACAGCCAGGTGAGAATTATCTCCTTGGAGAAGCTGCGGGAGACAGCCATGCAGTTTTAGGACAAGCTGTTGAACTACATACATAACCATCAGTCCTTTTATATTACTTCAGGCTAGCGGTAAACAGCAGCTTAATTTTCTGGTCCTCACAGACCTCTACAAGGAGCAACACAGACCATTTCCACACTTCTTACAGCTCTATCACAAACTCATTTCTAGAAAGCTACTATAACTTTTAAAGAGATCTGAATGGGAGGAAAAAGACGGCTAATGTCCTTTTTTGCAACTTTGTGATGCATCATAAGTAATTTGAAGTACTTCACTACCCAACTTAAAAAAAAAAAACAAAAAAAACCAAACAAAAAACCAAACAGCTGAAGTTCTTGCATTTCCCCTCTATCCATGAATATCTGGTACAATGAAGTTTGGAAGGAACCGGTTTCGCTGAAGGTCTGCTCATTCTCAAAGGTATCTGTGACCATTTCTCAGCCTTAATTTAAAAAAGGGACTGGTTGCAAAATCAACATAGTTTTTAATTGACACAAAAGTGTAAGGAAGAAGAATAAAAGCAAAGCATTAACATAGTCTCAAAATAAGTAATTCTCTCACAGTATATTATACATATGTAAGATAAAAATCAATATGTAAGATTACATATATGCAAGATAAAATTCAGAAACAGATTTTTCAGGGAAGGTATGCTAAGAAAAATCAACTTATCTTTAAAAACATATATGGTCATTAGTAGACAGAAAATATATTTACAAACCAAAAATAAAAATCTTTAACTGTTTTTTTTCATTCTTAGATTAAAAAGGATAATTAGAAAGTATGTGAGATATGAAAGTATAGACACTGAAATCACTTACATCTTTTAAAATTAGAATCTGATTTGCAGCACGGAGATATTGCAACTGGTGAGTGACCAAAACAGAGATCTTCTGATGTAAGGCCTGACAAATACATCTGCAAAGAGATGGGAAAATTAATTAAAAAATGAAGTGTCCTAAAACATTTTGACTATTTCTGGAAAACGTCTTCTATTCAATTACACAGTGTTTGAAATAAGAAAAAAAGATGCCTATGCTTATTAGATTTATAAAAATTACACTTAACAAACATGTTCCTTATTTAACGTTCTAAGTTTTCAAGGTAGGGAAAAGAAATTTCCTATTTCTGGTCTGGGGTGAAAGAGGAGGAAATATCTTAAGGACATTTCATTAAAATTGTCTTAAACATCCTCCTAACAAACATATATGTCATAAGCTGAATTGCAAAGAGGGTATTTAACAAATATTAAACTAACGGAAAGAGAAAGCAGGGCAACATACTGTGGACAATTATGGAAAAATACAGCCAATTCTTTGAGATGAGCTTTCAGAGCAGCTGTAACAGTGAGCCACTGTGTGTTCTGGAGAAGTAAACAGTACTACTGATCTGAGCTACATCCATGTCTGGATGTAGGCTCAATACAATTGAGGTAGAGGAGCGAGATCTTTCAACTGTCTCTGACCTTTCCCCATGGAATCAGGGCTTACCTTCCTCTCCAGTACCTTACCTGCTTACCCTAGAGGCTTCCCCAGAAGTTTGGCATTTGGAGAGAGAAGTGAAGAAGGGATTGGGCATACCTGAGCCAGTCAGCAAGTGCAGTTCAATCCCATACAGTTTTAGCAGAAAAGATATCTGGTACCTTTTCAGCAGAGCCTTGAAAGGCCGCCAGAGTCAAAAAAAAAAAAAAAAAAACAAACCCAAAAACATAGCAGTGGAGCAATGGTTTACAAGTGCAGAGCTCTGCAAGCATGCTCTTCATGTACAACAGGGACAGTACAGACACAACTGAGTATCCAACACTACCAACACTCTCATTGCCTTCATCCCCACAGTAACACAGCAGGGAGACAAACCCTTCAAGAGAATGCCCCTTTCTCAACTACTCACTATCTTAAGAAAACAAGGAAAACTGATATTTTCTAGAACTGAAGTGTCCAGTGAAGGTGTATACATTAGCATTTTCTATTTGGATCAGGAGTGCCTTTTTGAAGATCGTCTCCCAGTTGTCTCAACTCAATCTGCTGTTGCTCATCCTGTTGAGTGGTATTAGGGCCCATGAACTAGACTTCTAGACAAAACCAAGCAGGAACACACACTTTGGTAGAAACCCTCATCAGTATTCAGCTGACAAGGAATGAAGTCTGCAGGGCCAGGCTGCAGCCTGCTCAAAGCAGAACCTTCTGAACTGCACCCGGACCTTGGCACCGTGTGTTTTTCTCCACAGATCCGCTCCTGTTGGGCTCATTTTCACTAACATGCTAACTCCCATTTGCTAACATGACACAGGAGAGTGGCACTCACCACAAAAGAAAAACAAACCACACACACACACACACAAATTCTCTCTCCCCATTCTCAAAAAAACACAAGCAAAACCACAGCAATCCAATAGTACAAATTCAATGCAGAAATACAAATAAGCAGTAAGGGGAGTAAGGCAGAAAAAGAACATGAGCTTAACAGCAATGATATCATATTGCTTACTGTGTTTCATACATTCATGTTGTATATCCAATTAACTCCCTACACAGCTTTTAAGATCTATTTTATCACTCCTACAAAGACTGTAGAGCACTATAAAATGGTTAATACTAGTACTAGTCAGCATAATTACATGCTGAAAGTATATTATAGCGTTCCAAATAAACTATGCAGTACAATTAAGTTAAAAGCAACACTCTTCCTGAGAAAGTTATATGCTTGCTATGCAGCATTCAAGAAGCAACTATAAACCCATGATATCATTCTTAGGTGGCCAAGATAACAATTAATCAAGGTCTTTGCAGCAGCATACCTATTTGAGCAGTTGCTACTATTTATACACCAAGCTCTTTGTAGGAGTATTATTCTGGTGTGGTTACTGTCCACCCTCTGAGCAGCCACTGAATCAAGCCACATGGCAACTAGAGCACCAGTTGAAGACATGCAACAAAACATAATCTTCAACAAGACCTATCCAGAGAACTGGACAAAGATCAGACAGGTTACAGGATATTTACTTGCCTAGCAGGAAAGCTGCCAAAAGAGAATATATCAGGTATTCACTGTGAAGAGATCCAGCTTTCCCTTACATAGAGTCCCACAGCCTATATACCACTTTGATCACTGAGTTTTCTGTGTGCCAGATGTATGTCTAACAGCTTACTGGGACAAACTAGTCACTAGAAAATCCGATGGCTGAAAACCTTTCAATCTTAATCCTGAGTCACGGTAAGCCCGTTGCACTTTACGTTTGCATTTGGAGGGGAAAAAAAAACGAAGAGGGAAAAAAAGTGGGTTATCGCAGCATCACAGCAAACCAATTAGAACTGTCAGAGCTGTCAGCACAGCATCCTGCGTGATCTTGATCTCAGGAGAGAAGGCAAAAATGATCTCTGTGGAAATAGAAATTTCCACTGATATATCAGGTCACTCAATTGAGAATTTCTAAAAAAACAACAACTCTYGATTTGATGTCTATCTGGGTAGAAAGAAGCTAGCTGAATAGTTTGTTGATAACAGGTGAGTAGAAAAATTGTTGTCACAATTCACTGGCATGAGCACAGGGAGGAAAAATCACAACAAAGAGCGTATACTTAGATCTATTACCAAGTTAAACAACTCACTGCTCAGACAGCTCACTAGAAAATTTTGCCATTTAAAATACTGTATCATCATGAAGCACCRAAGTTGCAAAACTAGTAAAATACTAAGTATATACTTAACGTCTGTTTCAAAACTTCAAACTATTTGAGCTTTATGTTCGAAACTTTTTTTTTTTTTTTTTTTAAAATTCTCTCTCCCATTTAACAACATCCATTCTGCAGTTTACAGTGAGCATTAAGTTTGTACGGTGCCTTGGCTGCCACAGAAGACTGGAACCAGAGTTCAAAGAGAGGCTCAGCAAAACTGAATGTGATAAAAGGGCTGGCACAAAACTCTGAGAGCTTGCTGAATTCTTATTAGTGAAAACTTGGTATTGTCTTAGAGCTGAAAAAGAAAAAAAACCACCCCAAATCATCCATAAGTATTTATGTTTTTAACTGGTTAACTAAGGCTTAGTTTCATCACGCATCTACTTTTAGAAACACTGCTCTGTGTAGCTGAAGAAAAGCAACCATCAATTCTAGGTGAACCACCCAATTCTAGGTGAACCACCATTCTAACAGTGTCTCCCTTTCTCACTGACGATGCAGAGAATCCACAGAAAGCCTGCCTCAACAGGGAACATACCTCAACAGGGGTTCAGACATCTGCCGAAGTACGCCCRGAACTGCCACCACCTTTTTACTTGTTGTTTAAAACCCCACAAAGTTCACCTTCCTTGTGCTTCTCCGTTACTCTCTCGAGGGGCATATTCTGTTAGTTAGACTGTGGGCACATTTAATGCATGACAGCAGGAAGAATTACTGCATAAAATGCAGTCGCCATTGCCACATTTATTAAATACACAAGCACATGCAGACACACACACACAGAGCCAGAAGAGATGTGGACAGAGAAGACCCAAAGGTTCTTCAGCCGCTTCAGTACAAGGAAAAYGGGGATGAAAGGACTATGAAAGTTGCATCCTCTTCCCAAGTAGGAATCAATTTAAACTTAAACCATTCCTGAAGGTGGATAGGTTGGATAGGTTGTTCTGCATGTTTGTTTGTTTTACCCTCAACAACAGAAATGTCAAAATCCTTGAAAATGTATTCCAGGGGCAAGCTACCTTTACCATTACAATTTTTTTCCCCTCTAAAGTCCAAGTTTACATCTTCTGGTACAATTTAAATCCACTGCTTCCCAGAGGACAGTAGACCAGTTTATATCTGTGTGCACAGTCCCTTTATACATTAAGTCTCTTTCTTTCATGCCTCTTTTTTTTCCTTCAGACCCAAAAGACAAAATCCCCCAAATCCTTTTTTGCCCTTTTCTTTTAAGTGAGAAATAGTTTTCTCTCTTCCCCCCACCAGCCTTGACACCCAAATGTTCTTGATGGGCTACAGTGGAGTCTGAAGCTGGTCTACATTTTTTGGAAGTGCACAAAATTGAAACATTATTCCTGTTGAGACCTTACAGGTGCAAAACATAATAGGAGGATTAGTTTACCTGACTGCCAGATACAGTACTGCTCATAAATCCCAGGGTGCAGTTTCCTTAACAAGAGCATGACGTTGCTGACTCATACTGGATTTGTGATCTACCACAATCTGCACCTCCTTTTCCATCAGACTGCTGCACTATTGACCCCTGCTCATTGTACGTTCATGGAGTCAACACTTTGCACTTATCCCTGCTGCATGCATCTATTAATTCACATCCTGTAACCAAGACTTTCCAAATCCCTGTCCGTCTCCAGAACTGCCTGAAGCATTGCCCAGTTTTCTATCACCTGAAAATTTGGCACCAATGACCTTCATTCATCATCAGGAATACCAGACTCAGGATAGATCTCTCCAGAAATTACACTCTTCCAATTCGACAAAAATAAACAAACAATATTTTAAGTTAACAAACCTAAGTAACAGTATACTATCACTCATTTAAAAAACCCATTGCACTTTGACAGCAAACTTCTATACAATTAAAAAAAAAATTAGCTTGAGCTTTGATACTAGAGAGCATGCAGAAGACGACACTTACTCAGAAGGGGGCCTACAACAACACAGTGCTCCTCTATGCAAAGGCAGTGTCTTGGCRCTTTCGTGCATTTGAATCCTCACTTGTTCTTCCTTCCCTATCAGGTTTTCTTTTCTTTGAGGCAAGTTGTTCTTTAATCTTTTTTAAGTTTTTATCTCCAAGAACCAGCTTTCTTTCACCTCTGCAAAGTGTCTCTTCTTTAATGATTCCACTTTCTTCCTTACCATTCTTTTTGCCTCTCCTTTTCGGAAGTTCACATGCAAGTTTAACTTTACTCTAGTTGATACTTACATTCGTTTCAATGGAAATAACCACTGAAATGAAATTAAAGCACATGCAGAAGCGCTCACAGGCATAAAGCCTTTGTTATATTCATTTACTTACTACATTTGCTTTCCTCTCCTTTCCCTTTAAATTTAAGTGGTTTAGAGAACAATCCCCCAGTTGTTTTTGTACATTTCAAAGTTTACAAAATTTCAGAACAAAAAACCAAACCAAACCAAAAAACCAAAAAAACCCAAAAAACAAAAAACCCCACACACAAAAAACCCCAAAAACAACAAAAAAAAGGGTGTGATAAGTTTGCCAGAGACAAAAAAAAACCCCACACCTACTTCTACTATGCTGTTCCTATTTCTATGCTTATCTTGCTAACCATTTATCTCCATCTCATGACAAGTCCCAGCCTCCACTGGGCTAATACGTAAGGACAACTGTTCCGGCACAAAATAAAGGTCCACAAAATCCATTGCCCTGTCCCGGGCACCAGACAGCAGTGGATGGCTGGAGAAAGTATATAGGCAAACACACAGTGATGTTTCCTTTGGTACATATTTCCAGCTTCCAGAGTCCATATATTAGGGACTTTCTGAGCCAGAGATCTTAGTGTTTAAGTAGCTATTCGTGAACTTTTGCTACATGAATTTGCATACCTCCCTCTTGAGCCCATTTCTGGTTTAGTATTCATAATACTGTTTTGCAACTGCACTCACAGACCACTAAAGCACACAACTACACTGGGGTTCTACAAGTGTGTTCTTTTGCTTTTATATTGTGTGATTTAAAAAAAACAAAACCAAAACCACACACACATCTGTGAGATAAAAACTGTAAAATTTTACAGTTTTTTGAAAACACACAATGTACACACTTATGCTTTTCACTTTCTGGAAAAAAAACAAAAAAAACCCAAACCGCAAAACTCCAAGCAACATTACAACATACTTATACCTTTTAAACATATTCCCTACAATAAACACAATGAAGCTCAAGGAATTTAAATTGTATCATCTAAATGTAAAGGTATAACTAATATGCTTTTAAAAGCAACACCTGTAATACCAAAAAGAGGTACACGGCATTCAAGTCTGCCCAGTACTTCTCATTAGGACTGTAACCACTGTGGTGGTATCAGAGGTATAATGAGCATGGACCAGGTGTGAAACACAAAGTGGGAAGCCTTAGAGATATCCTGGATTTAGAGAGATTGTACCTGAAAGGGAGCAGAGTGAAATCCTTAAATTTACACACAGACTCCCCTCTATACTTGTCATCAGTGGACAAAGCATGTAATATGTATATGCCTTTAAACACAGCACTGGCAAGTACATGCCAGGGTTATCTTTGCTTGGTTCTTCTGACACACTAATTGTGTCTGTAATCCCTCTACAGAAACGAGACCTTCTAGCTTTTATCTGCTAGTTTTACAGGGCTGATGAGCTCCACTTGCTTTTAATCACCTATACCACCACAACAGCACTTTTTCCTCAAAGTTCCCACGTTACAGGAGATCTACAAGCATACCCCACTTTCAGAGATATGAGACTGGAAGCATTCGTGGACTCCTAAGGGTTCCAAAAATCAAATTACTTTAAACAGACAAGGTAAATATTCAGATCTGTGTATCTAATTAAAAAAAAAAAAAAAAAAAATCCTTTTACTCATTTTCCCCACTTCATTTTGCTCCTCCCCTCAAGCACTTCTGGGGCTTAGGTAAGAATGCACTAAGGAATTCAGGATCTCTTAATCCATGCGCTTCACATGACAGAAGTTCCCACTCTTCTTTGCCATCATTTCAATTCTTCCTCACCTTTTTCTGCAATTACGAAGAACACCTTTGCATGACAAAACCATGCCTGCTCCCTTCCCTCTCTTGCAGAGGAATGCTCAGTTACCTCAGATGGCAATGGAGAGACTTTATCTTTCAGGACACCTGGTCAACTTGCCAGGTGACTCTCCGGTCAGCCTCAACACATGGTTATCCCATGACCCATTGCCCAGTTACATGTCCCTTGAGTTCCTACGTGAGGCCATCRCCTAGTACCAAGGTGCTCCATCTGAATAGATGCTAAAGTTCATCACTGTGCTGTGATAAATGCAGTGATTTCTTCTACAGCTTTTATCTAGTCCCAGAGGCAAAACTGAGAGAGAAAAGACAAATGACCAGACATTCAAAACAGCTTCCTGCTGAAAAAAAAAAGATTTGCAGAATTCTGTTTGATAGCAGGAATGATACACCTGTGCATACCACTCCCAAGTATCATCACAACTTCAGGTCTGATTTTAAAAGATTCCCAAACTGTCCTGCAGCTCTGCCTACTCTCACAAGCACAGAGAAGGAACAGAAAGAAATCAGGCTGATCATCAACCAAGACTGGCACACAGCTCCTGTCACTGGAAAAGATACGAGGGAAGAAAAATACCTAGAGAAGAGCATCTGTCTCACTAGACTGACAGAATATAAATCTCACTCTTAAAAACACCATTTTTCAATCAGTATCACTGATGGGACACAATTTAATTTCTATCCAAAGGTGATCTGAAACCATATAGAAGTATGTTTACAAAGATGCACAGGGAGAACAGGAAATTTCTTGGCATCCAAGCACAACAATGATTTTCTTAGAACATTACAGGCTATTCCAAACTTCGCCATACAAGGAAATGTGCTACTGTATCTGTATGGCTGTCCCTCATTTCAAAACTAGAGTTTTCAAAATACCACATTCCTTAAAAGTTAATGAAAAGCTATTTTTATTTTATATATATATTAAAAAATATATGCATATTTTCATACACACACACAAATATATACAAAAACATAGAACTATACTGGTACCCCCCCATTGGGAAAAGGCTGAAGCATGCCTACTGTTAACTATCAAGCGAACTCACAGATAAAGAGGCTACAAATAACACAAAAATAGGGAATCTCCAGTTTATACCTTACTAGGCCCCAAGGAATCTGACCAGGAGAGAGGAATTCATTGGAAAACTGGCTTTATCTGCTCCGTCATCAACGGAACAACTTGTCTGTATTATGAAGAAATTCTTAAGAGACACAATCCCTTATTAATAATATCGTGGACTGTTTTCCCACTGGAGCTGTACTACTTGCATTCTTTCTAATTTGAAAAGTATTTATATATTTTAAACTGTTTACTGCCGCAGCTGAACAGAACAGGGAGAAGCAGCAAATGTAGTGAACCAGCCATCCACAGACCGTAGCTTCGGGGAATTACTAGGAACGTACCTATCTTTGATGTAAACACATAGACTAGACACTTCTAAAAAAAATTAAACATTAATATAAAACTACAAGAAAACAAAAAAAAGAGCGAGTGAACCGAACAATATCCACTTCAGATTCTCATTAAATAATCCTGTTTCTTCCATCTCGTCCATTGTTTTATGCCTTGCGGTTTGGACTCCTGGGGGCAGCTTGTATGAAGTGGTGTCTCGGACATTCCTCAGCACCATGTTCTAAGAAATCATTCTTGCCCAAGTGCTCTCTCTCTTCTCCACATTCCTAGCACTATTCAGGAAGCGTTAAAGAACATGCCCTGCCTTGTTTTTCAAAGCGAGCTACTGAACTTAACACTCTCCGCACTACCCCCAGCACCTTTTATAGCTGCCATGAAGGCCTCAGAAGACAAYTTCTGTTTGTAAAAAAGCCCTCCCTTAAGATCTTGAACAGGGAGCCATTGCTCAGTTTTCCTTGCCACTACTACTCCACCCAGTCCGTTTTCTCCACAAAATGCTTTCATTCTACTTTTATCTGTTTCACTCAAGCTCATCTAGAGTTGGGGAGGAAGAGTAAACGAAAGTAAAGGAAGAATCCCAGCTAGTTTTCCGAGTTTCAAATTCTCTGAGATAATCTCCTTATTTCTCCTCATCTCCACACATTTATCAGCAAAACATAAGCTGTGCTCGCAGAGCAATGGTTTCTAGCTCCTTTATGGTTTTGCACGTACAAAAATCCAGACTTCCAGTTTTGCAGTAGGATGTAGATGCTCCCAATGTCACAGCTCACATAAAACGCAGAATAAATTGAAGAGGCAACCCGACCTCCTTTGCAAGGCACTACTGTATTTTCCTGTTTTCCTCTTTGTGAAAAGACCTTAAGACTTAAGGGAGAGACAGGTTAACAGCTCAGGCGGGTGCACTTTCAGAACTCAGGTGCTGATACAGTCAGATGCTGGAGCTGTGGAGCGATCTTGTGCAGAAACAGAAAAGCAGCAGCTAAAGCCTAGATAGCTTCAACAGGCATTAAAGGAATTTGATAGAGTATGTGAACTACAGAAGTAATGAACTCCATCTATCCGTCGTGGCAGGTGAAAATGATCCTGCACAGAATAATGAACATAAAGCCTATGCATCATAAAACTCTTACTCCATACTGGCTGATGGAAACAAACGGTAGTCATTTAAAAAAACCAATAAAATAAAACAAAATGTTGATGGGGTTTCAGAATGACCTCCAGATTTGAAACTGCAAACATCAACAGGATGTACAATTTTCAAATTTAGATACTAAAAGCTTCCCCGCATGAGGAAAAAGAACATGCATGCAATGCTAGTCAATGCAAATTCTACGACCATTTCTGCAAGACAAGTTTTTATGATTGTCTAGGGGAGGAGAGGAGGGAACAACAGTAAAACCAAATTAATTCATGTATTTGGAGCGTGGAATTCGAAGGATGTAAGTACGCTCAAGAAAACGTTCTCATTTAAGGCTTCAACCAAAGCCCACTGAACTCAGTCAATGGGATTTTTTCCTTCTACTTCTAATAAATTCTAGATTATACCTTTTGATACTGAGAGCCGCAGGCTATGAAGAAGCAAGGACAAAACACTGCCTGAGAATAACTGGATTATTCTCATACTCACTATGTGCCATAGATTAGGCAGTTTGAAAGAAGAAAGAGATGGAGAAGAGGAAATTTATTGAGAAGGGAACCTGACTTCTAACGAACACTCTCCTATTTCTTCAGGAATGGAGGAAGGTCCAGTATCTCTCTTTCGTGATAAGCTTATACATTCTCGTTTCCTCTATTTCTGCTCTCCACAGTCTACTCTGCAGGCCACAGTTCCCTGTTTCCCCTACCTGAGAGAAATTCCAACCATTCAAGAACCAAAATGAAAAAACACTCAAGAATCTAAGAGAGTTCTGTCCTTTTCTTTAGCCACTTGAATTAAGTGCTTATTACTACGCAAATAAAGCTGCAGCAAACTAAGAAGTGATTTAAAATCCCACCCATATTATTCTTCACTCAGTACTAATATTCATAAAACCCGATATTCATAAACCCCAATACTTATGTATGAAATCTGACATTTTCCTCAAGAAAACGGCATATAGTCCCTTAAGAATAATTCTAATTATAATATCTTCAAAACAGACTTCTACAGGGCTTTTAAAAATAAAGAGCAAAATGAAAGACACACAYAGGAAAAAAACTATACATCTTCCAAATACATAAAATAGAGGAAAAATAAACGCAGGAAGTGAATGCATTAAGTATTGTGAAAAGATCCATCTCCCCAAAAATGCTTTCTCATGTTTTTCTATAAGGAATTAGAAGATAACAATTGTATTTTAAATGAAAATAAAGCAGTAACATACTTTTCAAACAAATGTCTTCCAACTTCAGCATCTACTGCACTCAGTGGATCATCCAAAAGATAGATATCTGCATCTTGATACACAGCTCTAAAAGGTTTAAAGAAAAGTCAGTATCACAAAGTCTTACATTTGTTTACTTTAGTCACTAAAGTCTGACAATTTGTAAATTTTAGAAACAGCAAAAAAACACTAGCCTGGCCAGATTTACACGGGCTTTCTGTCCCCCGCTCAGTGTAGCTCCACGATCTCCTATTACTGTTAGGTCACCATTTGCTAATAATTCCAAGTCCTGTGAACGTGAAAGAACAGATAGCAAGATTTTATTATATTTTTTTAATCATTTTAACTTCAAAGACCGACAAAGCTGCTTCAACGTAACATTTTCTTATTTGAAAAGTATTAACTTATCATCTCACATTAAAATACAAGGATTCATACTAAATGAAATATCTGCAGTTACTTTATGACTTTGTACCTTCAGCAAAAGATAATTAAGAAAGCAGGAAAAATAGGTGAGATCTTAAATTTCACTTTTTCTACAGCTTTGCCAGAGGGAAGCGCGCTATCATTCTTAGTGTTACAAAGAATATTTGCTGGTGATTCAGAAAATCAAACTAAAAAGTATGAAGTATAAYAGTAAATAAATTATTTTTTACTAGAACAAAATGAGCTGTCACAGTAAATAAAACTGAACTATTACCAGTAAATTATCTTCCATTTGCCAATGTCCCTAAGAACTACATTACTTTTATTTTTACTGCAATATATCCAAGAGAAATAACCACAACATTCATCACACAAATTTGATTAATTTATGGGGCTTGGGACTACAAGTAAGAAAACAAAATTATACCGTGTTCCATGTCATATTATTGTATTTCCTATTCAGGAAATACAGAAGTTTTATATTAAGCTATAAAACATATTCTGAAAGTTTATTCACAGCTTTTATAAGATACATAAATTTGAAAGAAAACTATGAAAGCAAATCTACCATCAAATATGAAGTGGTTTTTTTTTAAATGCAGTTTGCTGTCTTTTAAAGTTACTAAAACCTTAAGTTTAGACAACAGCATGTGACTGAATATCAGCAGGAGATATTAAAACTCTATCTACCATGTGTAAAATCCTTGCAAAAAAATTTTCATCACAGTAACCATCTGCTTTTCACCTGTGTCGCTGCTGACAGGAATATCGTAACATGCTGCATAAAACCTTTTTAGCTGCCAAGCAAAATGTCTGTTTCTTGACAAATCTGGCTTAATCCTCTTCTATATCTCATGTCACAAACTCCTTTGCGCACAGACCTTTCAAAAATATTTTTTCATAAAACTACTTGGGCTCAGCAAGTTCTCGAATATATTGCACTAAGGTTCTTTTGATAGCCGTTTGCAATGCATAATACATGATATACATGACATTTATTTAAAAAAAAAGCATATAGGATATTTACAAAATGGAAGTCACAAATAGTGCTAGCTTGATCATTTGTTTTCCACCTTTTATTGCATTTACACACACACCTACCATAATACCAGTGAAAAGGGCTAAACGTGATTACGAAATTAAATAATGGGGAATAGCTTTTTCCAAATTTGTCTGTGCTTCACATAAGCTACACCTCCCTCTAGTGAAAGTTTTAGGAATTACAAGAATGTGCTTACACACAGATGTCAAAAATAATTACACATATTTCTGTTAAGCAATAGGATTTATTTCACATGCTACTAATAATAATCAATTCTATATATTATATATTGCAGAACATACCACAAGTCTGAAAGAACACTAAGATAAAAATAAAGATCATGAAAATAAAACACATAAAGAGAAAAACATACCTTTTTAAGAGCACAGACTTTTAAAACTTTTTCATATTTTTCTTTCTCATATTCCTTGTCAAACAGTATATTACTTCTTACTGTACCAGAAAACACCCAAGGCTGCTGAGAAACATAGGCAATTCTTCCAGTAACGTTTATCAAACCTTTGTCTTTAGGCAGCTCACCAAGCACAGCACTTAAGAGCGAAGACTGGAGAAGATTAAAAAAAAAAATAAAACCTGAAAAGTTTGATTGCATTAAAGACATTACAGAGATTGAGCAGTGTTTACTGGCACAATGGCCTATTTCACCCTGTCACTCAAACTACTGCTAACAGTAGAGGAGCACTAGTACCCTTTACATGCAGTCTAGAAGCAATGTACAAAGTAGTGTTTAACTCCGAACCATCTCCTCCCCACCCCCAGAAGGACATCTGCCTTTCTTGAATGCCAGTATCTTGACCTGAAGTGTGTTATTATACACAGAAAGGAACTGTACATTTTCAAGTTTCTAGTCACATTTAACAGACTCATAAAAACCCCACAGAATGGAGTAAACATTAAGACTTACTTTTCCAGCTCCTACAGGACCAATCACAGCCAATAATTCCCCTCGTCTGACAGTAAATGAAAGTTGTTGAAGTGCTGGGCTTTCTAAACTCTATGGATTTGAGAAAAAGTTAGGTTTCCTCAGTAATGCAATATGCACCATCAAAACAACTCTTTAGAAACAGAAAACAATGCACATAAATCACTATAAATTAGCAACCCATATGCCCACCATATTTTCAGGCATACAGTTTGCCTCTTGGGTAATTCACAAACACTTTTGAAAGACCCTGATCCTTCACCACAAACAAGTAACGCAGATAAAACAGTGTTCAAGGAATAAGGAACCCAAAGGCAGCAGAAGCAGTGCGTCCTGAAAGCCCATGCATCCTTGCTGCAGCTCAGCACAAGGCTGGGGTGGCAGCCTCGGAAACAGGAGCTCTCTGCTGGCCATYGCACCGGCATTCACAGCCCCAGCACGGCATGCCCGGCAACTCCGAGTAGCTGGACAAATGCTGGAAGAAGGGAGGGTTGAAGCTCTCTCAGAGCCCCAGGAAAGCCAGGTCTGTGTTTGCTCTGGTCAAGGCTCTATCCAAAGTGAAAATAGAAGAATGCTGTTTGATTTTACACAACTTCATTTTGTGTATCGTGGATTCTCAGAGACTTTTCACGGACAACGTAGTGGGCTCTTTGTGTGAAAATATCCTACCCAAGGATTGTTTAATATTTCTTTTTAGTATGCCTATGCTTTATGTTACACTACTGATAAGAGCTTATTTCCCAACATATTTTGCACCTCTCTTATCAAGGTTGTAAAAACGCCTATTTCTTGTGAAAAGAAAGGATGCTCATGTCTTTAATAGCTATGCGAAACTGCAATTCCTAAGGGCCTGGTGCAGCTCCCTCTCATTAAAGCAAAACACCCTTGTAACAGGATCTGCCTTTACATGCATCTTAGACCGCACTAAGCATGACTGACACTAAAATGCAAACAGGAAAATATATGCATTTAAAAAAAAAGGAAGTATTTCTATTAAAGGACCAAACAAAAACCCAGCCTTAAGCTTCAAGAAAGAAGAGCAAGGTGAAGAATATCTAGTGTACCTCTTAAAGCTTGCAGACTGCTTAAAATCTCCAGCCACCCTTTGAAGCTCAAGAGGCTGAAGAGGCCACCACATAAGCCCGCACGAAAGATACCGCATGACCAAGTTCTGGGACTGCAAAAAGGGGAAGCTTGCAACTCATTTCAAATTATTTGGGAGAGACACAGGTACAGTATCCATCCACACCTATGACAGCTGGGAGAGCTGGGTTAGAACGCACGTGTCCACTCATGCCAGGAGAAATACTCAGTTAGGCAGCACCGTACCCAGAGCTCAAAGCTGCATGTCCCCCATCATAGCTCCCACCTTGCAGAAGCACCGCAGGGTTCACACAAAATCAGTCACGCTGTGAGAACCCAAACTTGTGTGTGTTGTGCAACTCTGCAAAACTACTTTTGTTGCTATTATTAATTTCCACAAGGTGGCATCAACGGGGCTTTTTTCCTTTTCTCCACCCCCCCTCCCAATCAGCATTTTACCACGAATCTGATTTCTCGGTCCAGAGTACACAGTTCAGGTGCTCAGCTAGAGCTAAGTTCAGGGGAACTCCACCAACTTACGGCAGCCAAGGCTTTTTTTTTTTTTTAATGCAAAGTTTGTAGGAAGAGAAAATATCTCTTATTAAATCAATTAGACTATATGGAAAAAGTAAATAAGCTTTCAGACACACACGCCCTTCTTCAGACCTCTTGAGGTTGTGCTTCTGTATTCACAAAAGTGCAAAGATATTTCCTCCCACGCTCAGGCTTTTAAAAAAATATATCGTAAGAGCCTAAAAACATTACAGGAAATTTCAAAAAAGTTTTTAAACTATTACCCAAATATTATATAATAAAGTGGTATTATGTTAGGTGTGTTATAATAAAGTGGTATTGTGTTAGACATCATAGACCCTATACAAAAGTAGTAATGCAAGCAAACAGCATGGCCACAAACACCTAAGGGGCATGGTATTTTTGCAAAACAGCATTCCTTATAATTAAAGACAATTTGTCCTGAATTCATCACACCCATTTTTAGGCACTAAACTGAGGCACTTAAATTAAAGCACAGACTAATACTACAGCTAAGTTCATCTGACAGCTCATTACCACAAATGTCTCAGCTCCCCTGTGCCCTGTCAAATATCCGTGTCTTTCCCTTCCCTTCTTCTGCCACTTGTTCTTGCCTAACCTTGCAGACAGGCTGTTCACAGGACTCAGCTATCAGAAAACAATTAACGTTAACACCAGCACAAGGGAGGGAACAGAGACACAGAGTGCGAGGACAGAAGGACACAAGAATGATCCCTTCAGGGGCAGCAACTCCTTAGGTGAGCTTGGGCAGACCTTACACATCCTACAGTCAAGAGAAAGAAGCAATGCATCCCACTTAAGGGGTACAGAGATCATATATTGCACAGAAGTACTATACTACTTAGGCTCCTCATTTAAGTGACTAAAATTACAAGGGATAAATTTGGCCTCTGTTCAAATGCTTGAATTCTAAATCTAAAGTTGCTCAGTTGAGCTGACAGACTGTTCTGTAAACTCAAGGCACATCAGTAAAAACCCCTACTGAAGAATCCCTAGTTCCATGCTGGTATCAGACTAGCCTGTGGGACTCAAGACAATACTTGCTTTAGTAAAACGAAAGTGTGACCATGAATTAATTGGTTTTATTTATCTTTTGATAAACTGTAATACACCATGTTAGGTTGTTTTCCTAAAAGTCTAGCTAATAATCTCTTTTTTACTTCAAGTGATTTTGGATTTGTGGGTTATTGGGTTTTTTTAGTATCTGTTTTGGCTCACAATCTTTAAAAATAAAAAAATTATCATCCAGCTGTAAGTGTCTGTACAGAGATCCAAAGAGTCTTGAGAAACCTAGTCAGGGTAGCAAGCTAAGCCGGTTACTTGGCAAAGGATAGCATATTTTTATTATTCCTTTTATAACTCCTCTCTCTCAGAACTCATCATCTTTTCRGTGAGCAACTCTATAAAATTATTTTGCATCACTGTAAGAGTATATAAGAGAAACTTTCTGAGCAGCTCTTAATAGTTCTGGGAGAACTATTCTTCTCCCATGCACACTGCAATTAAATATCAAAATGAAAACTACATTAACAGTTTTGTGGGTGGTTCGTTGGTTTGGTTTTTTTTAAATTGAAAGGAAACCAGTAATTCCAGTCATGCTGCCCTGCTTCATGCAATATAAACAACTCCTGAGAAAAAAAAGGTGGTGTTTTATGGGCRTATTATGCAACCATTTCCTATAAATTGTTAACAGAGGTACCAGTGTTGGTTTGGGAACAAAACAAAGACTAAGAAATACATTCCATTTTGCATTAGAATGTATTCACCATTAAGTTTTTCATATCAATTAATTTTTAAAAATTTGTTCAATGTCTCAGAAAGATTTATGTCACAGAGACAACTCTGAGAAAGTAAAGCACAATAATATAGCAATTTTCTTTTGTAGTTGAGGAGTAGTAGTAGTAGTAGGTAGATCCTCACATATGTTTTCACACTTTATCTTCCTTGGGACACAGCACATRTAGGGGAAGAGGGTATATAAAGGGAAATATGTGACGTGTCTTATTTGCATTACTTTTATATGCAAAATTCATTTTTAGAGCTTCCAGCATTTCTTATGGAGACTGAAGCTTCCCTTGTGCAAGGATACTGGCAGCTCGTAATAGCTCCAACAATTCATCACAAATTGCTGCTTACCATAGCAATTGCAGTTTTAAAACAGAAACAACACTCAATCTTTGCCTTTCTTACAGAAAAGGATACGTAATAGATTTATCACCTGTGTATTGTCCCTTGTTCTAGTCATTTTGGTGGTTTTGGTGCATTTTAAGCAGAGAACAATTTGTAGCTGAACAGTCTCAATTAAAATACACAGAGTAATAAATACGTGCAGACTAGTCTCTAAAGCTTTCAAATCTGTTATGAGAAGTATAATATTGTACTGGTTCTAGACTAATGGACTGATCAGCATTCAGTTCACAGGAAAACACCCATGCGCTAAGGCCCACCTTACTGTGCTGTCTGTCCTTAATCCCAATTTAAGTATCTCAGCTACAATACAGTGCTGTTTAATAACAAGAGATATTTTCACATAGAAATGCACAGATTTTCATTTAGTATAATATTCAGGAATAGCTACTTTTAAGATGCACTTGATAGTGTTTTCAGTACTACTCTACAGAGTTAGCTTAACATACTAAAAGGATTCTCATACACAAAAGATGGAATACAAAACATGAGCACACTATACATAGACATATTGCTTTTTAGACTTAAAATGCCTGCAGCGCCAATATACTTTACATTTAGTAGAAGTAAATTTACCTTATCCCAATAGCAAGTCAAATCCTGAACATGAAGAATGACATTCTCATTATTACCATGCAGTTGTGGCTTGAAGTGTGAGACCTCATCAAGTATCAGAAAGTTCTGCAATAAAAGAAAAGCACAGAATATTGCCTCATGTGAGACTGAGAATGGGAAAGGAACCCAAGCACATGTTTTTGGAAGCAGTATACAGAACGTTAATTATGGGGGGGAAAAAAACAACCACAAACTTATCAACAATTACATTTCCAAAGCAATGCGCAACTCCTTCAACAGTGTACCTCTAACTAGCTAACTGTCCCCCCTGAAAAAAACAGAAGTGCAGATTTAATAGCATAAAAGTACTACAGGACTCAAACAACCACCTGCTCAATAAAACAGAATTTCTGAAGCAAATGGACCTTAAGAACCCGCCCTGTCTTTTCCTTGAAACGCTAACAAATCTTACAATTGTTTGACTCCCTCTTCCCATGTAGAAGAGGTGAAACCCTCACTGCAACACCTTATCATTCCACCGCTTTGATGGTAAAGGCTTATGTTGTTTTGCTCGGAAGAACAATGAGGACACGGTAAGAAGCTGTCCACTGTCCCTATTAAGCATTCTTCAAGTGACAAAAAGGCTGCAGAACACTATCTGTAACTCTCCTCCTTTTAAAGTCCAGGGCATTAACAAAAAAAATTGCTTATGCTGGTTCGCTGCACTTTCACTACTGTACTTCTACATTACATCCCAGTCAGAGAACCTTTCCTTCAAGTTGCATGAACATGCACTTTTGTACCACAGCCACACTTCTAGCACACCTTGCCTGATGCTAGATTATAAATAGCTCAAACACATTTAGAAAGGAAAGAGAAAGTTTTCTAGAGAAAACTTTCAAGGATAAGTTACCACAATTTTAAGAGAAAACCAGAAAAACTCTATCATGCTTTGAATCACAGAGCATARAGACCTTAAATAGGCTCTAGCAGACAATATTTTGAGACAAGAAGGAAGGTCTTGATTTTAGAAGCCAAAACTAGTTAACAAGTACTGAGCTAACAGTTTGCAGACACGAGATAGCTGCTGAAGACTTACAGAAGTCAGTAACGAAAAGGAAGCAGGAGGAGGATGCCAGGAGCCATGGGAGGGCAGGAAGAGTACTGCTAGGTGTTAACAGGCCCAGAGGTACTGCTCCAACTCCAGCTGGCGGGTRATGTTTCAGAGAGGGGTGAGAAGTCAAGCGTTTTAATGCAGCAGTCTGCAAACTCAATGCACATACACATATAGCTCCACCAAAAGGCAAAAGTGCAAAGCCACACGTGCCTGAGCTCTCCGGCCAGGTGAGTATTGCTGAGCGCTGTTTTAGATAGGCAGGCCCAAACGGGTACGTGTGTAAAAGAGAACTCGGGATAAGAGAGTGGGAGGCAGGGAAAGAAACCCCAGACACAGCCTGAATCAGTACTGGGGTGTGTGACTTGAGAAGAGACCTCAGAAGTGTGATTCGGATTTAGATGATGGCTGAAATACCACAGCAGTTATAAGCAAGGAATCAGTCTCTCGTCGTTTCTGCATTTACCAGGAATTTCTCTTCTAGCAGTAGCATTCATCCCAGGTATAAATCCTAGCTAGCCATTTAACTCAAAAATGTCACAGTATCACATATGGAAGATCTCAAATAAAACTAATACAAATGAAGAAAAAAGTTATATGGTTAACACCATGAACTTTAAACAGTGGGGGAAAAAATCAACACTAGAAATAAAACTTTCAAATGCAATAAATAACTTAAGCCTTAGAGACTCTTTAAGTTCTCTTAAAACATTTCCATTCTTTTTGTACTTAATAATCTTCCATACAGAGAAAAATAAAGTTGCTACCATCTACAGGATGCTGAGAACCAAACATTAGCTTGAGATATGACTGTGTCCTTGAAAGAGAAACCTCTACCTTTTATACTCAGCTGAAACTTATTCTCTTTTCTGTGTGTCTGCCAAATTAACCCTCTGAAAAACAACTGCTCTCGCTTTGTTTCACGAGGGGACCTTGAGCCTATTGCTACATCACAAAAGAGTGAATGACCTTCAAGAAGAGATGCAGACCAGCTCTCAGATGTGCAGCTAGGGTGAGGGGAGAAGAGAGCTTAGGTGAAAAACACAATAAGGAGACCACTATTCTTTTTGCCACACAGTTCTTATGTATGTATAAACGAATATGGAGGAAAGGCTACTACTTCCCACCTGACTATTGTTCTTTATTGTCACCTTAAGCATAGCATCTCCTGCTTCCTTCTCTCCGTCTGAGCATACTTTAAGAGCAGYGCAGAAACCTCACTTGTTCTACAAAACCTAAGAGAAAGCACCTTCTTAAAAAAAAATACATTTTCAGTTTTGCCCAAATATACCTAGCCACCGCCTTAATCATTTTTTCTGTACTTCCTACTCTCTTCTCCTAATTCCTTTCCACTTATCTACATTTCAATAACACATCTTTGGTCAGGCAGCATCTTGTCATTCAGTAGCAAAATGTCCAACCCTGAAACAGTTTGGGAAATGGAAGCTAAAAAGTTGGTGACGGCATCAAGGATGCTACAGATTCATTAGGACAATTCTTTGCCCAATGAACCTCGATTCTGGAGCTGGTTTCCAAAAACCATCCTTAAGGAATCATAAGTGCAAGGGAGTTGGAGCCAGCTGTCAGAAACAAAATCATGTGACCACTAGGATATGCTGGAAACAGAGACAAGAGAAAAAAGAGGAAAAAAAAAGGAAGAGATCATCACTGCCTCTGCTCAAGTGCCATTCTCCTGTTCCTAAAGCATCTTTTTCAGCCATCCATGTCTCTTAACGTGCACAGCTTGTAAGATCCCTTGAAAGGGCACTGCCCTGCAGCTGAACGCAGGGTATATGAGAGTACAGAAAAGACAGTGTGCAACATTCAGTATCCCAACCACTTCTCTCTCCTCCCACAGTTTAGTTTAAGCAGTAATAGTAAATGTTAATGCCTACAATATTGCTGTGGTCATGATTTTCACACATTAACGTTTTCTAACTCCACCTGGATCAACTTTTACAAAATGCTTCTTTGAAGTGCAAAGATTACCTGTGTAATACATAGTTTTTCGTGTGGGCTTAGTAGTTAGAAAATTTGTAAACAAAAAAACTGATTTATTATATTCAAGCACATGGAGAAGAAAATAAAATAGGAGAGTTTTAGCTACTTTCATCAACAAATGGCATAGTAACACTATGCAAAGCCATATTATTACATCTAAAGTGTTTGTTTTCCCTATTCTAGACTGGATTAACCTGGGTTTTTTGCAAAACTAAGTTCTAAAATGGCTGGCATGCTTTAATTCTGTATTTTGATAACCTGACAATTTGGGTTTTTTTAAGTTTTAAATTCAAAATGCATTTTGCATTTAAGTCTTTTGCTCTTGCAATTTATGCTCAGTATTGGTACATACAGCAAACATGACTATTTTATTCACAACACACGCTAAACACAGCAAACCAAACAAAATAAAGTCCATCTGCCAAAACCAGCAGCGTGTTCATCCTCATTGAATTTGAGTCTTCACTCCAGTATTGAAAACAGCCACAAGACACCAGCTAGGGCTCACACCTGTCCTCCATAGCTGACAGGGTAGTGCAGTGCACATGGAATATGAATATGAACCCTACAGCTCCCATCTGCCTGCTTTGTCCTCCAACTCCCAATCCCAACATACCTGCATATCTGTACACATGTTCCTCTTACTTCAAAAATGTCTACAACACCTCTTTGCGTGTACTCTTTTCTCCTACATTTCAGCCTGCCCTACAGTGCATGTCATGTTTTTTGCACATGCATACACAGCAACACGTTCAGTTTTCAAAATAGGTTATTTCATTAAAAATGCCAAGCTGCAAAACTAAAATAAGGCTGCTTTTGTCGGTGACACTAAAACGATGTTAGAATAAGAGAAGAAATCCATATACCATTCAAACCAATAATCATACCTTGATTCGTCGTATGCTAACCACTGCCTCGGATACTCTCTCAACAGCCGCAGGGAAGAACAGAGTTACTGTCAGTCTTACTGCACCATACAGGGACACTGCAACAAACACTCGACTTGCAGAGATAACATTGCCAAGTAGTACGTATGCCATGAAAGTCATGAACACTGTTATTTTGCTTGCCACAAAGAAAGAGGCTAAGTTCAGTCCTCGAAGGTAGGAGCTTTTCATAACCATGGCAATCTCCTTCCTAAAAGTGCAAAATATAAACAATCACATCAATCTCTCTCATTACAGTTGCCCTCAACAATAGAATGAGGAAAACCCACTCTCAGGATTTTACTTTTATATCCTTTCTCCTCCCCTTGCACCACCCCAACTCATATGTAAAGAACTGTAAAGAAAGTATGTTATATGGTAAATAACAAAAGAGAATTTAAAAGGCTTAGAAATTGAGTGGGGAAAATTATTATATTTAATATCTTGGTACCTATAGAAAATAATTATTTTTCGGAGACAGAAAACCAAAATACTCTTTTCTTCTGCTTTGGTCAAACTAGTATTTTAATTCAGATTCTAATCTGCTTCGAATCTTTCTGGGTTGCATACAAGAGCAAAGAGGAAAAAAACCTCTGTATAAAGGCCAAGCACCCACAAACTCCTTATCCTTCAAATATCAAAATCCAGTAGAGTTCAGTCACAAAACTCCTGATAAGATCAACACATACTCTCCAGTTGAAAAAACAGGGCAACTTCCAAAAGACCAAGAGTTCACCCATGGCCCAAGTATCTGCCATTATTCAGCTGCTGCTCCTCAGGCTGGATCACAGGATTTGCAGTATTTCCTTTGATCTCAGTCTAAATCCTTCCCGATTTGGACCCCGCTCCTGGCTTCTTTTGCCCTAGGAATTCTGGTTCATAATTCAGAATACTGATCTGTGAGAGGCCAATTGTTCTGCCAGCCATTACCCGAGCTAAATAGTGATTGAAGTACTGCACAGACACATAAGTCTCCCTCCAGCAACTGAAAAGCTGCTGATGCGTATGTTCTCAATTTCCACTTCAGTTAAATTTCAGTTTCCACTTCTAAATGACTCATCAAGTCCAATCCTCAAAACGTTACTGCACTATCTACAATGTGGATGCCATCAGGCTTAACTTCTTACTAAAATAAGAATATAATTCTTATAAAAATAGTTTTTCTTGATAGAGAGAGCCATAACAACTAACTCCTTCCCCATATATTCCAATTTTATCTGCTTGAAATAATATAGAACATAAAATCTTGAAACAATTCCTAATTTCTCTTCCCAAATATTCTGGCAATTCTCAGGGAAAATCTTGATCATTTTGATTACCTCCTACTTGGAACTATATACTAAGATTAGAAACTCAAGTTATGATTATACAATTTGAAGTAAATTAAGTCCTCACTTAACGGAGAGAAGGATGCAGGATGCACTACCTGAAAACTAGTTAAGCAACTTTCCCACTATACTTGCCAAATTGGCTGAATTGACAGACTTTCAAAGAGTTTCAAAGACTTATTTTTTCAGCTTAAGGGCTCACAATCTCTGATCTCCTCCAGAGTACAGTGAAAGAACATTTGTATGTAAACTATTTGAATTGGGTCTAATTCAATTACTTCTACAATCCTGGATAAAACTCTTTTCCCACCCTCTAATAATCCTTAATAATCCTCTCACTATCTGTGGATAATCAGCAAGTTCTTTGTGCTACTCTCCATAAATATCAGATAAATTACTGCCTACCTGCAGGCTGTATATAATATACTACACTGTCTTAAGGCACGGAGTTATATAAAAGGAAACTAATATGGACAGCCACAGGAAAAAAGAGCAATGGAGGAATTCAGATGTCGTCTTAGCAACTGTCAAGGGCCACTGTGGAAATATTGGGCAATAAATCACCTGGCTGAATTTAAGACTTTTAACTACAGTTTTCCACAGCGTGGTTAAAGAAAAGAAAGAGGGCTCCAGATGTGTTTTGGAAGAGCTTATTTCTCTCCATCATTAAAAAGGAAGCCTCTAATCCTAATGAGGTGTTGAACTTGGAAATCTAACATTTAGTGATGTGAATACGCCCATTGAGGAAGCTTTCAATAAAAAATTTCCTCTCTGGCTCCACACAAGAGAGCAAAGCTTTCAATCAATCAAGAACATTCAATCAGCACAGGATCCTATAATCTGAAGGAGGAAAGGATTATGTGCGTGGGAGGAAACATCTCAGGGAACATTAGCAAGTTTGCAAGCCTGCACATGGATGTAAAGGAAAAAAATTCCTTTAAAAAAAAGGAATTCCAAATAAAAAAAAAAACCCAAAACAAAAAAACAGAGAATCTACAGCAGGATAACAACCTTCTCATATGCTGGTGAGGGACATAACATGAAAATTAAATGATGATAAAAATGCACCTCAACTCCTACAGTTATCCTTTAGCACTGAATGCTCTTATACTGTCAAGTAAAAGCGCAAATATTGATTGAAAATCAAATTTATGAATAAGTTTTAATCAGATGGTGAYGGACCTCTGAAATGAAATGTCTTAGGATACCAAACTCAGCTGGCCTTGCCAGTTGAATAACTGGAGAATTTCTGAGCTGCAGTCTTTCTCCCCTCCACCCTTCCCAGACGGCTTGAGCAATACTTCAAAACACAGAAAGGAAAGCAGAGTACTACCTGAGGATGCTATCATTTAGGACAGAAAGTCAGATTCCATATATTTCTCAGAAGGGAAATGTCTGCTTATTGGTTCCTTGCTATTAGTTTACATAACTGTGAGGATGAAATTGTTCAATTACAACTACTACAGTTTATTAGTTGCTGTTTTTAAACACAACCGTAAAAGGAAGCATAAAAACCCCAAAATTTATAAATACCAAAGTTTTTTTTTTCTTATTCTGTCCCCTTAGGATATATTTTCATTCCTTCACTCTTGCTATAGAAAGTTCAAAAAAAAAGCCAGAGAAGTTCAAGTAAACTGCCCTTTAAAGCACAAAATAATGTACTTATTGACATGTAAAAAAATGGAAACAGATATAGATCATATACCAAGCTGTATCTTTCCAGGATTACCTTCTTAAACCATTCACAAGTTCCGCAAATGATTTTTCCCAAGCATACATCTTTATTATCTTCATACCACTTATGACTTCATTCATGGTCCTAATCCTGACATCTGTTAAGGCAGCTGTCTTGCTTCTGTAAATAGCACAAAGTAAAAATTCTCAGATTCTCAAAAGAAGAGAGACTATTCACGATCACATAACATACTCATATTAATGAAGTTTTTGCTTTTACTTGTGAAGAGGATTCATATAATTGTAATTGCATTAAAGGGTCTTCCTAAAACAGTATCTTAAAGCTGACACACAGCAGACAGACTTGGTATGTCTGTATTCCTGGTATTCCCTATTCTCAGGAAACTGTGAGTTGATTCAATGTTCAGAATTATATGTCAGCTTGCGCAAACACATGGTATTCCTTAAACAACATATTTGTGTACAAAAAAAAAACCTGAAATAGAAATATTTACAAATATTAAATTTAGAACTAAACAAAAATCAAAAAATTACTTTTAAAAATGGTTTTGAAATGCCAAAATAACAACCCTTCTCATAAAGCTCTTTTGATGCTGTTAAAGAAACTGGCCTCCGTTCATGTCTTTTTAAGATTAACTCTAGTTGAAGCAAAAATTACTTAGTAACAGTACATGGGCTATAACTTAGGAGAGGTAATCTAGATATGGTTTTGTTTAATAAATAAATATTATTTAAGCATTAATTGTAATTAACACTAAAGTAAATATATCTGTTTTAGTCCCACATTATGTTTGCACTAATGAACAAACCGGAAAATATATATAATTAAATAATAAAGTCACAGTTTTAATTAGGAAAAAAGCACTGAAAGTTAGAAGCCATGTAATGAATGCATAACCCATGCTAATAAAGCCTATTACAATTCTGAATTCATTCATGTAGACAAAAACACTTCGCACACAGTGAGCTATGGTAGGCCTTATTTTGATAAAACATACCTTTTCCTGCTAAATTACTTATTTTTGTATATACCAATGAAAGTTAAGATTCAGAGATCACATTTTAAAAAAAAAAAAAAAAAAAAAAAAAAAAAAAAAAAAAAAAAAAAAAAAAAAAAAAAAAAAAAAAAAAGCAGCTCTTTAGAAGGGGTGGCTGGGTTTTGTCAGCTTAACCTGTCCCCTGTAAGATTTCTCTGATGCTTTGGAAGAAATAGCCATGTTTAAAGCACTTAAGTAGAAAGAATTTCAGGCACTTGCGTGTCATTTTAAAAAAACTTCTCAGCACCAGCATTCCATAAATGTTGGGATGGCTGAAGCAGGGTATTAAGAAACACTATACAAGAAAACTGACAAAAGAAATGTAGGAACTTGGCCCTAATACAATCAAGGCTTCTTATTAAGACTGAGGAAGATAGCTTAACCTAAACCAACCATACTGACATGGAACGAGAATATCTTTGCTAAGTCCTCTTTTCCTTTTCCAAAAAGAAACAGTAAAAGAAAAACAATTCCTCAAAGAATGTAAGAGCTCATCCTTTCTTCCCCATACACACACCACCACTGCAAAAGGCAAAATTTAGCATGTGTCGTTCATGTCTCTGCAGCAGCAAAGAATTCTCACCTGCAATCTTTTGAAACAGTCACCTTTCAGACCTAACTTCCAGGCTTGGTCTCCAGATAACAGAAGATTGAAGATGATTCAAAATAGTAAAGTTAACAGAAGTTTCTTTTTTAAATGGTGTGAATCGAAAAGGCTGTAGTTCTCATAGACCAATTTTTCAGTTTTCCCGCTGAAATGTTATCATAGTAACCATCCTCTTTCAAATTGCTTTAAAATGTTCAAGAGGTTGGGGGGGGGGGGGGGGAGGTATTTTTCTTTGTTTTGTTTTTTTTTTTAAGTTACACTCCTCTACGTTGCAAAAAGCATACTTTGTACATACATACCAGAAGCCACAGTATCAGAGGTAATATATAATGGTTTAAAGTACACAGACTTCCAGTGCACTGATGGCAATTTACAGCAGAGGAAGACGTGTCCCCAGTTTTAAAAATATTAAGTTCAGAGTACATGCAGATCAGGACGACTGGGAAACACATGCTCACATAGGATCCTTACGAGCGCAATAGGAAAGGACCTGAAAATTCTTCAAGTGTCTGAGAAGTCCCCTCTATGATACTAATAACCATTCTAAATTAAGCAAGCTGCAGAATTCCYTTCTGCTTTCATGAGGCATATTTGGTGGGTTTTAATCATGTCTGACAACAGTTCCACATAGTTTTTCTCTTATAAAAAATTAAAAGGGCTTTAAATGAGAATATTACAGTTGCATGGCTAAGCAGTGAAAGGGTTGAGCTCTTGTGGATAAATATATATAAAATGGTCTTCAGTCCAATAATTGAACTATTTCTCAAATAATATATTAGGTCATGTGTATTTTGTAAAACTTCTAGTACTTGTGCAGGTAAAAGCAATACTGCATAATGCAGCGTATACCATTCCATAGGATACTGAGTCCATTTCTGCAAACTCCTACAGCACTGAAGCTAATGCCTGCCTCGTAAACTGGTGCGCATCAAGACTGGGTCACAAGTACAATGCTGAATAATAGCACAAATTAGCTGCCACACTGAGCGTGCCTGGATTTTAGCAAAAGCTTTAATCCTTAAATTACTTCTTCATAGGCTGATTTCTTTAAATCCATGCAGATTCCCAGCAATTGCCACGTGAACACACTCATCATTACAGAGCTGGAATCCATCTCAGTTTTCCCATTAACTCCTCCTGTTCACTGCACATTTCTATTCACAAATACAAAGATCTGTGCATACACAGACAAGCAAAAGTTTTGCTGGTTAACAAATTCTTTCCCTTGCATTGCATCCAAACAAGTGGCTGTTAATGAATGGGGGAAAAACCCAAACAACATTACATTGCCACTGATTAACTTTTAAAATACATACCTTCAAGAAGAGATTTTTGTCACCTTGTTGTCTGACCCTGGACAAGTCCCTTAATCTCTTTGTGCCTCAGTTTCCCATCTGTAAAATGGGGATAATAATGCTTACCACCATACATAAGGCACTAGTTAAGTGCTAAGTATTTTAACTATTGACTCAAAGCTCAAAACCTCAAAAACTTAAAACTCAAAAAACCCAACAGTGAAGTAGCTTGATACTTATGCATGCATATTACACATGCAGTGAAAATGCACGTGTAAGAATATATTGGAAGTGTTCTACAAACAGGTTTTATAATAAAAAAACTAAGAATTTGACAGAGAACACTGAATGGCTCATTATTTGAGAAATAGCACGTGAGCGTAATAACTGAAGATTATCACAGTGGTTACAAATAGAAGGAAGTCTACAAGTTGGTCTCATTTGTAATTCTCAGCTCTCTCTTCATACCTAGCCATGCAATGGCAATGCCAGTCTCAATACCTCTGGAAAACTTGTCTTAAAATACAACTTGAAAACAACAGTAACTCACTAAAAAAGTTTTACTTATCCAAAGAGCTAGAAGGAACCCATTCACCCTGAATACAAATGCAACAAAGATGCATAATGCCACTAAGCATATGCGTACACAGTAAAGGAACATAAAAATATTCCCATTTAGATRCAAAAGCCATTTATAAACTCATGATGTAAATAGAGCATGATTAATTACACAAGAAAAAGAAAGTTAGGAAGTGAGAACATTGAAGATAATTCAATATTCCCATTTGAGGCAAGTCTTTTTTTTAGGAGGAAGTCACAGAAAAACAAATTAAATTTGTCTAATAATGGAAAATTACTGCAAACTCATTTTATATCTCCACAGCCTAGAACCTGACAGTTAGAAACCTCATAGCTGGCATCAAAACCACCATCATAATTTTTTTCTTCCTTTCCCTCTCAGTTCCTTCCCCTTTTTCCTGAGAGCGCAACATCTTTGAACACAAAACCTTCAGAGCTTTCTGCTGCAACTCCTGTGTCACCCCAGTAAGTCAAACTTACGGCAGGACTGACAGTATTGCCTTTGTAGTAACCACTCCCTAAACATCAATGCAGGAAGGCAAAGCTCAAGGAGTTACACAATTCTATGCCAAGATCTACAGCAAGGTAGCTACAGAAGTAGCCCAACTCTTTTAATATACTGGACAGCTAATAAGTAGCAGATATTTTCAGCATGTCTGGAAGTCAGACCACTTCAAGTCCCTAAACAGGAATTCAGAAATCTCACATTAGCGACTGTGAAAAACATCAGCAAAGATAAAAGACAACGTAAAAAACCTCACCAGACAGAAGCTGACCTCCATCCAGTACTACATCCCAAGCAGTCCTCCACCTCCATCCAGTATGCACATTTTAAAACCCAGGACAGAAAATTTCTACAACCCAACACGTGCGACCTTACCTTAGGGAAGAAAAAAGCCTCCCAATGCAGGTCTGGACAGGAAGAAGAATAATCAGAACTGCCATTCCTGCAAGACATGATGGGCCTATCTCCATCCAGAGAAGTACTGTTACTGCTACAGCTTGAATTGGTCCAGCCCACAAGAAATGCAAGAAAATCGTTACCTAGGCAAACAGTTAAGAAACAAAAGTTAGTTTTTGGTCTTAGCTAAAAAATTAAACCCTAATAACACAAAGTTGAGAAAGCACCTTTGCCTGCGGCAGGTACTGAGGCATCCAGTGAGAATTCTGCACCAGATTCAGAGACCTAAATGTACACGGAGGTGCCTAACCTCCAGAAAGTAAGCAAATTACCACATTGATTTTGTTTTATCTTCATGCACCAACATTGCTCTGAGCTTAGGAAAACAGCAGGAAAATATTTCAGGGGGGGGAAAAGTATGTTTTCCTCCCATATTTTAAGAGAATATTTCTCTTCCTATGATGTTCGAGAAACAACTAGAAGAAATGTTCATAAGAAACACTTAATCACCAGTTGTAAACAAAAATTTCTTAACTCAAACCCCACAATTTCTTCAGCCCCTTGGAAGGACCTGTAATACTTCTTACCTGATCAAATTTGTTCACATCATTTGACAGAAGATTTACTATTTGACCAGTGGTAGTTTTTGCCATAGCTACGTTACTGAGACGAAGTGCCTAAAAAAGTCAGAACAGTCTCAGATTGTCACAGCTTACAGAGCACAGTACATCTATGCACAGAAGACTCAATACACAAATACAATACCGGGGCAAAAGCTGAAGGCACATCTCAGCTTTTGCCTGAGAATATCTGGGCACAGTTCAAGAACCTTAGATAGCATGTGGGTTAGGTTAAATATTCTGAAGAAAGTCCTGAAGAAGAGAGTATAAAAACAAGTCTAGGGAAGGACTGCGAGAACAAAAGTGCCATAACTATCTTCATGCCTGAAGTGATTAAAAATGGGAAAATACCAACATAGCAGGTTATTAACACTAAACAAAAGAGCCTGTAACTTTTCATTTGCTCTCCCCCACATTATGAGCATCTGTTCAAAACAGGAACAGAAAACTCCACCTGAAGACCAAATTAAAATCAGGACAATGTTTGGCCAATTGAAAGAATTCTGTTTTGAATGAGATTCCTGACAGAAGACAAAAAACCCAAGTTATTCATTTTACACTATCTGTTCTTGCTCACACTGCAAACTGTGCTTTCTGTCTTTGCAAATCAGAGTTACTATCCCTTTACAAATTAATAAATATTTCCCTTGTTAATAACGCTTGTAAAATCGTAAGATTTCTGAATTGTATTAAATGAAGTTTACCACATGCTATGAAAAGCAACAAGAGTAAATATCAAATATTTTTATAGGTTAATGAATAAGTTAATCAGTAGAAAACAGTATGTGATTATAGACTACCCCCCCCCAAAAAAAAAATCACATCTGGAAATACGCAGTCTGAACATTACTGCAAAGATCCAAACTGAAATAGCTCAAAGATGCAGATAACAGACTCTGCTTTCCTCTACACCTGCTAGAAAGAAAACAGTTTTGCAGCACAAGTGAAAAAATATACAAAACATGTTACACATTTTCCTGTAACAGGCATAGTTCCCTCCTCAAAAACACTTTGCATTTTTAGGTGGTGCACATCTAYCTCTCCCTCTCCAAACAGTTGTTATTAGGATTCCTTTTTGACCAATAATAATGTAACCTGAAAAGCACTAATTGTTTCAAAAATATTGTTCCAGTATTTAAATCAGGTGCAAGAGCATCAGACATCAAAGTACTATTCAAAGCATCATTTCAAACAAAGTACCTTACATTTCTTGCACCTCACTGTTGGGTTACAAAGGTATTAATCACAGAAAGAATCCCAACCCTAACTTCATTGAAACCAGCAGGCAGAAACATTTAAACCTCCACTAAGAAATTCCTCTGATATTCCAATAATAGGATAGTGGGTATATGAGACATGAGATATAATTATTTGAGAAAATCATTGCTTCATTCCCTGTCTTAAGCCATTTGTCTCTCATACATCTGAAATCCCCCGTGAAGCTGCCTGCAGGTAACGGAGCCACAGCACATCCACGTTTCTATCATGTTTACTCCACACCACCGATCGAGGTTGGTTAAGTTCCTAGAAAAGCTGTTAGATATCCATAGACCATAATAATAAGAGTTCAACCGATGCCTGTTTGAAGAAGCTGCCCACCAGGGTGTGTTTACAACACCTACTGCTACTTACCCCTTTAGAACACAGACATATGTGCTACTGGAGATCCACCTGAGCCACCCGGGAGAACACTGCGCTGGTGTCTTGCTAGTGGCCCACAGCCTGGGTCTCTCTCGGACCCGCCACCTGAGTCACCTTTCTGACCTCTTTCTAGCTATTTCAGACACAGGCAGTGAAAACAGTTTCAAAATGTACTAGCCCAGTTCATTTTGACCAAGACAGTCTCAGGACTGGAGTTCTCAGGAGGAACCATGCGAGCATCTGAGCCAAAAGGAGGGTGCTTCTCTGTGACTGATTTGTCTTCTCAGGGAAGAGACAGCCATTTCCAATGTCAGTGGCAATGCAATTTTAGTCTTTTCTTCCCTTCCTGCTTCAAAACTACTTTTGATCTTTCTTTTTTTTTTTTTTTTTTTTTTTTTTTTTTTTT
>JAYKAV010001875.1:81032-276620 GCA_035582835.1 Phoebastria nigripes | reverse complement strand
CAGCCTCCCATAAGTAGCCTTTGGTTTTAAAACATGAGATTGTGAGTCATGAGACAGATTCCATTTTCATTTTTGTTACAAGCTTCCTGCGTGCATCACTAATACTTCTTACTGATCACAAAACATCTTGGAGTTTGAATATTTGAATACAGGATTTTTGCAAATGAGATTTTAGCTTTCCAGGAAATGAAAAACGGTCTAAAACTTAAGAATTATGAGCATTTGAAGTTCTCTATTAAGGATGCTCTCTCATCCAACCCACCCATCCTTGCAAATCCAAGTTTTTATTTACTACAGCAATTAACGAACACCACAAAAGTGCTGGTAAATTAGCATCCAGATTCTTTCAAAAGCATGTATGAGGATAAAGAGAAAGTATGACC
Organism: Phoebastria nigripes; assembly: GCA_035582835.1. Lineage (NCBI taxonomy): Eukaryota > Metazoa > Chordata > Aves > Procellariiformes > Diomedeidae > Phoebastria > Phoebastria nigripes. The sequence goes on along the minus strand of JAYKAV010001875.1, from coordinate 276,237 downwards.
TATCTATAAGCCTCAGATAATGAAAACGAATGATAAGAAAGGTTTATCAATGTTCTGCTGTGACCTCAGCCTTCACCCTCAGGAGTAAACATTTATGAGATGAGGGGAGATTAATTTTCCATTTAATCACATCTCTAGAAATAAGGGTGCACATTCTGAACATTTCTTTTCCAAGCTTCTAAGCTAATATCAACATAGCAACAAACAACATCGCTATATACATATTTCATGAATTTCAAACTGTGTTATGATAATCAGTTTAGTAAATTAATACCTTAGAGAGATGTTTATGTACAAGAAAGCAGTGTGCCATGTTAGAGCCGAGTTCCCAGAGGATAATTTCCAAGGTATTAGAAGAGGGAGGAGAAAAAATATGTGCATGAAAAGCAATCAACACTTACAATGGGGCCATTTTTACTCTCCTCACTTTACTGCTTTGCCCAAAACCTTCACATGACCTATACCAGTTTGCCTGAAGTGGATGGTACCTATGTTTAATTGTTAAAATAACATGGATTTCTTTACATTCTAAAGAAACTTTACAGTACTGATCCTTCAATTAAACTTCTTTGCTGAGGTAAGAACTGGCAGGTCACTATTCTAGCAGCACTGAAGGTATAAAGATAGGGCATTTTCTCTTCCAGCATCCCGAGCAGGGACTTCCTGCTTGGAAGTGGAGACGAGCTCAATGGTTTGGGTATTGCCAACAGCTTCAGAAGAGGGAAGCAGACATTTACAACTGGATTGCTTGCTCTCCAGAGCACACCAAGGCCAGCATTTCATCCTGGATGTCGCTCAACTCCTTCCTGAAGATAATATCCATAACTTCTTTTGTTCCACTTTCCATCTGACAGCGGCCTTGGCTCCATCTGAAGTCCAGGACAGCTATTTCTTGATCAGGACACACAGCAAAGAAACCACAGCTTACTGAACGTACATCCCATCTCACGCTTCACTGGCTTTAATGAAGGACTCCAGTGCTCCCACAGTAAAACCAGTAATTGATACTAAAAAACAGCTCTACCCTACCTTTAGGATTCAGCTTGATTCTGAACCATCTCTCCTCTGCCCACCCCTCTCTTTCTTCCCCCCTGAAGTAGAAGCGATACTAAAGGGACCTGCCTGTGAAGATGCCGAGCATCCCCGCAGCCTGGAGAGGGCAGCAGCAGTACCACAGTACTGCTGCCTCGCCCCGAACCAACCTGACGGGTGCCCCGACAGAGGGGGGGGCAGCCTCTCTGACCTGCAAAGCAGGCAACTCACTAGCTCTACAGCATTGCTGCAAGAAAATATAAATAAATCCCACCATTAACCACAACAGGGCGGGGGGTGGAAATCGGACAGCGAAGCGATTCCCAAGCAACTGGGTGCGCTGAAGCAGATGGTGACAGCCAAGCACAACGTCCTCCCCTGGGATGAAACTGCAGGGCTGAGTAACTGCCAGCATCCCCTGGGAGCTCTGCCCCTCTCCTGCTGTATGCTCACGGCCTCTTACCGCTCCAGCACACAACCCTTCCACCAGCAATGGGGGGGCTCCTCTCCGACAGCACGAGCAGGCGAAAAATCAGCAGCTCCTCCTAGGCTTTAGGGTTATTTAATTCACCACCTTCACTAGGAGGACTGAAGCTGTCATTCAGGCACCATATTACCAAAGAGAGAGCAAAAGCACATATATACATTTAAGGTCTGATACATATTAGCATGCATTACGTTTCTACAAATGAGTAACTTCAATGGAATTGCAATCATGAACATAACAAATAACTGTATTTTTAAACTCCTCTAATGAAATAGCTGTCAAATGCCAAATATACCTGTGAACAGGTTTGCTTACCTTCCGATAAATCATATGGCACATAGCTACCCTCAGCTTCATGCCAGCCCGCTGTACATGATAGAAGTATAAGTGGTGCATTATAGCTAGAATAAGCGTGCACACCGACAGAGCAGCTGCGTAGCAATATGCAAAATTCAAAGCTACATCATCTGAGGAATCATAGTTTTCAAAATAATTAATAATTTTTCCCAAAAATATTGGCTGAATTATTTTGAGGGTTTCCTGAAAAAAAAAAAAGAAGAGAAAAAAGCATTAACAATTTTGTATCATACCATGCTACCCAAGTTTGTAACTGGGCAAACAAGAGCCAAGTACTGCCACAAGTCACATCCCCTACTATTTTGTCTTTATTGTGCTCTAAAATGTCAAGCCAATTTTTATCAACACATAATCCAAAAGAAATATGTTCCACATTAAAATTGAGCTGAATCTTTAAAAAGAACTCTCTCAATTACCAATAAAAACTTTGATGTTATAATAATTGCATGAATATGTATTACACTTCCATTTTTAAAGATGACAGTGTCTCCTTTACAGTCATTTACATATAGCAAAAAAAACTTTTTCTATGGGGCACCCCACTCAGATACATAAAATACAGCTAAGCCTTACAAAGCAAGTCAATGGCTTTACAAAGCAAGTCAATGGCTTGTAATGGCTCAAAAACATTGCACTGAAATCAGCTCTCTGTTCCACATCCATAATCCCGCAGTTACGACTCAATTTTTCAGTCTCTATGGGGCTGTAGCTCTGTTTTACTTTTCTGAGAGAGTACATGAACATTATGGATTCTCTGAACAGCCCAGGATGAAGTCACCAGTATGTACCATGCAATTTAAGAGGCCAAGTTTCACATTGCTGTTAGCTAAGAAGTGTGTTGTATGGCATTTTACACCACTTACCTCAATCATTGTGAAAATTCCAAAAACTAAATAGGATTTCCAGTAACAAAGAATAATGGCTTTTGTTAAATGTGGTGTTTTTCCTCTCTTTTTTGCTTTTTGCACCTCTTTATCCCAGTACCTGACAAACAAAACGCAAACATGCTGGAGGACAGAAGTAAAATCATAAGGCAATCATCTGGAATAAAATACTTTCAGACTTACAGCCAGATTGCCATGATCACTTTTATACAACAAAAAAAAAATATAAAAGAAGTTAACAGATAGTCATGTTTTCTCATTCACATGAACACATTGTACTTAGTATCATAGGCCTATTTGCTCTTGTATAATCACAAACAATCACCACTGTTGACTACTATCGTCTTTGACATTTGCAGATGAAGAACCTCTCAGTTCAGACAGCCACTCACCTTAGTTAAGAGCCTATTATCATATGATCTCCTGACTATGGAGTAAACTGAGACAGCATGGAGTGTCTTTATCTTCTTATAAGCTCTGCACTTCCCCAGTAAGGCTGTGATACACAACCCTTTCTCATGTCTGGCCCTTTCTTTTTTCCATCATGTGCTTTGATGAGGACGAGCAGATACGGCACAAGAGCAGAGGGAACTGTTTGCAGCAGTTTTGTCACTTAACACTCCCCACGTCTCTCTGAAGGCAAGGATTACAGCAGCAGAGTGGCAAAGACCTTTGCGTTACTGTGTGCTTGCCCACAAGTAGGACACATTAAAATCAAAGACAGTAATAACAAGCATGATTTTAACAAGAAAGTATCAGAACTTAAGCAGACTTCTTAAAGCATGCTGTTGTCAGACAGGATACTCTCCTTGCTTCTGGAGGCTAAATATTTTCTGCCAGGCCCTCTGACCTTGCTAATTTGAGGGCTGAAATGAGTCTAAAGTGTGAAAGCCAAATTATTTTGCAACAAGGCACACAAGTTTGAAGCATACAGTATGGATAAGAAAACAAAACTTTTTCATTTTTATCCTCTTTTTTGCTACAAGGATTATAGAGTTATTGTCTAAATGCTTCAGAATCAGAATTGCAACTGTGTAGATTCTGTGGGGTTTGTTGGACCAAGAGAAAAGGCTACTTCCTTAGGTGGCTATTTATGAATTATATTCTCTGCTTCTTGGCCAAGTACACTGAAGAATTAAAAACCACTCTTTTTTTTGCATGCTGCATTTTCTGACTCATGGAAAGTGTGTGCTTTTACTGTAAGAATCACTGGAAAGAGTCCATCTTCCTCCACAGCGAACTCCCTGAACTGCTTCAACACACATCCATGGAATTTGGCAAAGCTCTCCAGCTAGAAAGATGTTAAAAGCTGCACTCCTATGAGCCAAGGCCACACTTTCTTAATACAGGGGCCACCTTTCATTAGGAGACACCTCTTCCTCTAATTATATTTAACAAAAGATTATTTGAAGACGAAAATCTTCTCTACTGCAAGGTTCAAGACGATTTACATAAACTGTTATTCTTGGAAGATATTTCACTATTAAAAGAAAAAGAGATAGATCCTCCTGGGTTCACGATGACATGAATTGGTACGTAGTCCATGAAAGAGTATTTATAACAAAATAAAAACACCTCCTAGATGCAAGCTTTTAGATGTCCAAGGCATTTTATCCACTTCGCCAAAGAGTGGCATATTTTCAACATACATATATTTATATACACACATATATAAAGGGTACACAGCTGTCACTTAATTCAGTTTGTGCTCAAAAACAACAAAGAAAAAAACCTAAAACTTCTTCGCTACTTTTATTTAAAAAGTTTCCATAGCTATTCTACCACAGACCGGAAGACTTACATTAATTTATTAAGGATTACTGCAGCAACAGTTGATGAAAAGTCTTCTTTTCCAAGCATTCTGCAAAGTGTCATATTAATTACAAAAGACATAAAGGAAATACGCTAATACATTATGTGTAACTTGAAAAAATTGAAATGCTGCCATGGTAAACAAGTTCTAAATATTACTCTTAGCTCTTCCACATTTTTAACAGTAGACCTTGTTAAACTTTACAACAACCTCTTTTAATTTTAGAATAGGAATAAAACTCTCGCCTTCACCGGCAGAAATACAATGAAAGAGAACAATGATTTTTCTCCTTACCACTGCAATTCCTCTCCAAGCTTCTCTGAGGAATCTTCTGGCAGCACTTTATACATATCATCTTCTTCAAGCTTCCGTCTATGGCCAATAATAAATAAGGGATTCAACCACCTATTTAAATACAAATTATTAATAAACTGATCAGCAGACCAAGAGAGTAATTTCTTTACATATTAATTTAATTCTTTTACCCCTTTCTTCCCTCCTCTTCTCCTGCGTCACTCAACATCCACGCATTTTACTGCATTCTTCTCTTACCTAAGAACTAAGTCACCCCCATTTTACAAATGGGAAAGCATTTCCCATTTCCTAAAGCTGTTTATGCCCCATAGCACCTTACTCTCAGGCATCCAGACAGTCAGCACAACTCTTCTTGGCCTTAAGGCAACTGTTTTCTTACAGTGTTTCCTTATATTTAAGGAAAATCAGCATTCGTTTAAATATTTAGGAAAAAACAGAACTTAATCCAACTATTAAAATATTGACAGAGTTGTAAATAAAATCGTAATACATATTAAAAGACATTTTTTTAACTAGTGTGGCTATTCACTTACATGAGGAAAAAAATAACTGCTGTTCAACTGCCATCTTGACAAATATTAAAGGTCAGCAATTTAAAGACAACCATTCAAATGTAAAAATAGGTAAATAATGGATTATTACTAGAACTGATCTTAGCCGTGTTTGGAAATATAAACAAAAAGCACACTGTCACACTGTATACGTTCAAAAAAGGAAAATATTGTCTAACAGCTCAGTTTCCTTAGCGGACAGTTTTTTTAAAAGCTCAGTATTTTATGAGACTGCTTCGAAAACAAATTGTAATAGCGCTACAGTAGATTTGTTGGCAAAGGCAATATTTTGATAGATCAAATAATACTGTCAGGGAACAGCAAGACTAGCTTTTATGCACCTAGATCCTTCTTCAAGCCTGAAACGTAGGTCAAGGAGGTCCAAACAGTTCCAGCTGTGCTCCACAGAGCAGATGCATGGCAGAAAGCACAAAAGTGACTAAGTTGTTCATGAGATGGAGCAAAAGAGAATGAGCACCTCTGAAACAGGCATGGCTTAGCGGGAACAGGGCAGGTAGGGAAACTGCAGTTTGCCACTTAGTTTGCCTCTACTGAATTCATGATACTTGGTTTCCAGGAGAATCGYGGATTTTGGCTCTCAGGCTTGTTTCCTACAAGTACTTTTTCAGTTGGCCAACATGATCAGAACCAAGAGGTCAGGGATGGACCTGTTTTGGAAAAAATACTCACACTCATGGCAAGATGTTTGTCTGATGTCGATTGCCTGTGAAAGTTCATAACTGCTGTTTAGTTTCTGCTTAATTATTCCCTGACTTCACCAACACAGTTTTTAAAAGAGCACCTGGTGCACTAGGTGAAGTGTATTATTTTCTGGAAGGCCAACATGTGAGAATTCAAAACTGGGATGGTTTACAGTGAGGGCATTCATTTATTCACAACCACAACGGTGGTTATGAATACTCATCAACTAGCTTTGCATTTCTTGCTCGGGCATGTTCTAATTTAATTTTGTATACACTGGCTTATGAGAAATTTGTTGATCAGAGAGGGTGGAGGGGCAGGCTGAAGAGGGGACTCAGAGAGTTTCTTTGAAGACAGAACTCTTGCAAAAACCATTTTCACAGGCTCCATGGCACAACTGCATGTAACAAATGGGATTAATAGTGTTTTTCCTTCACTACTTAGCATGTTAGCACAGTGTTTGTGTGACTCATTCAAAGATTAAGTCTCTATCCTTAGAGTAGCATCTTTGATGCCTAACAGCCCTTTTTAAACTCTTGGAGCGAGTACTGAGGATCTGTATGATATGTGAACTGTTAAGTCCTCTATGTATGTTAAAGGTACAATTAGGAATAGAAAGTACTTGTCAGACAAGTCTATTCCTTGGACTGTATGGCCAAATAGTATCAGGGCCCAAATCACTGCCACAACTTCCCTACAGCTCCTGACCAAATGTCTCAAGGATCAATTGCTCCAACCAGCAGAAAAGCTTCTGTCTGGTTTAACACAACAAACCTGCTCCATTGAAATGTTTCTCCTTCAGCCTCAGTTCTTGCTGCCGACCACAGGTAAAATAACCTCAAGGCCCTTCAAACAATTTCTGCCTGCTGGGTGAGAGAGGATCTACTTGCGCAGGGACAGACAGTTATGGGAAAGATCTGCAGACTTCAGTTGACTCATGTGGCCGATACCAAGTGTTCCTCTTCTTGCAACATCAGTAGTAGCCTACAGTGTACTCCATAAACAAGTCAGAGGTCTCCTTTCTGACAGAGGAGGATAGAGAACAAGTTATCTTCCCCAACTCCTTCAGCATGAAAATCAAGATGAGGCAGCCCTTTCAAGAAAATAGATAAATCCTTCTCACATCCATGGAAATGGTTATGATGGCAGCTACTGCTGCCAAGGTGGTGAAAACAAAAATCTTTCTGACATTTAACTTTAACAAGGAGCATAAATAGGATATTTATTACAGAATCACAGAATGACTGAGGTCAGAAGGGACCTCTGGAGGTGATCTGGTCCAATCCCCCAACTGAAGAAGGGTCACCTAGAGGCAGTTGCCCAGGACCATGTCCAGACAGCTTTTGAAGATCTCCAAGGATGGACACTCCACAACCTCTCTGGGCAACCTGTGCCAGTGCTCCTGAAAAGTGTTTCCTGATGTTCAGAGGGAACCTCCTGTGTTTCAGGTTGTGCCCATTGCCTCTGGTCCTGTCACTGGGCACCACTGAGAAGAGCCTGGCTCCCTCCTCTTTGCACCCCCCCTTCAGGTATTTACAAACATTGATGAGATCCCCGAGCCTTCTCTTCTCCAGGCTGAGCAGTCTCAGCTCTCTCAGCCTTTCCTCTTAGGAGAGATGCTCCAGTCCCTTCATCATCCTTGTGGCCCTTTGCTGGACACTCTCCAGTATGTCCATGTCTCTGTTGTACTGGGAGCCCAGAACTGGACCCAGGACTCCAGGTGTGGCCTCACCAGTGCCGAATAGTGCTGTCCATTAGCATGTAGCAGAATGCACAGAGGAAAATAAAAAACACTTTAAAAATACATTTCTAAAAAACAAAACAATGCTCTTAATGTTACTCTGTAGAACACCATTCCTTTACTTACACTTTTCAAAACATGGTGAAAAACCACAACCAGGCCACAGGAAGAACAATACTTCTGTTGAGGGCGACTGCTCTATCCTAATGTCAGTTTGATTCAGCACTAGAGCCAACAGCAGCAGAAAGTGTTGATCACAGCCGTAGTGTAGCCCACTTGCAAAGTAACTGGATGAAAGATAATGGTCTCAAGTCTACAGGACTGCTAGAGTGATCTAGCTTATCCTTCGGTCTTAAACTCTGCAAAAAACTTACTCATTATACACCCACCTCCACTGAGTTCTTATGGTTTGTAGCAAATCCCTTCTGTCCCCCCATCTACACACCAATCAAGTACTGTACGCACTATGAGACTGAATTTCCAAATTAAGTAGCAGATGGAGATAATAGTGCAGGATAAACACTGCCAAAAATCTCAAGGTTTTCAGACTATTAGTTCCATTGAGACCTAGCGCAAATTCAGGGCTTCTCACATTTTTCTGTTAGTTAAAACCATAATTTTGAAAACAGTAATTTATTGCACTACCACCTTTAACATTAAAGGCGGCAAGGAAAACGCATCCAGAGCATGCAGAAAACTGTGGTAATTCATTTTGTGACTCATTTATTATAATGGACAACATGGCAAAGACTTAGCACAAGTCCACATGTTTCTGTAGGGTCAGTAAAAAAAAAAAAAAAATGCATAAAGAAAAATAAAAAAATCACCCATTATTGAGCTTTCTGACTACTCTCCCCCAAAATACTGATCTTCAAGAGCTACTGCTATGGAGGTCTTAGGAGTGCTTTTAACAGTATGTTGTGTTACTGTAGACTATACTCGAAGATCGTTAGTAGAAGGTTAAAAAGTTTTCTTTTCAAATTACACTTAGTCCTTGAAGAGCTTTTAGCCCAAGAATGAGGTCTTCTATTTGCCCACTGCAAGTTCTCAGTACGGCAAAACCAGTTCAAGTTTCACCATCTCACTGATGTGTCCTGAACTTCACACTGGAAGGTCTCCTTTCAGACAGAAGACTTAGCAGATGTTCATATTCAGTCATTAAAGTAAAAATTTCCACCACGATGCCACATGCAGATTACGCCCTGTGGAATTCTCTGCACTTAGAGCAGAATTGAGACCAACCTATTTCACACAGCCTGCTGTTACTCGAGTCACACACTTGTAACAAGCAAACAAACCAGGCCCTTCTAAATGAAGGCTCAGTTAAATTAAAGAGTGCTGTAAGAGGACTGTTAAAGGAAGCTGGCAAAGAAGGCAATGGCCTACATAGAGAACAACCCTGAAACCTCAACTTAGCCATAAAGGAAGACTACTCGTTAGAGTGGCAGGTCTTTTGTCCAAACAGAGATCAGCTAACACTGATCTCTTCAAGGGGGGGATAAATAAAAGCCCACAGAAAATTAGAATTCGTTCTGAACACAGAAACTGTGCAAGCTGCATTATTCTTTAATAAAAAAGCTAAAATAATAAACAGAAATTAAGATGGCCTAGAGAAAAGGAAGGAATATATAGACAGTGATGAAAACTATTACTCTTATCCCAAGGATGGACATAAAATGGACTCGCTACCAATCTACTGCCTGAAGAAAGAAAGAAGCAACGTGGTGGGAAGGAAAGACTCGCACCTCAGTCCCACACTTCTATATTTCCTTCTGAAGAAGCTGTTCAACTTAAATAAAAATAGGACCCCTTAGTCATCATCATCTCTTTCCCCAGGTACCTTCCTATTTGCTAAGAATTTTGAATAATTATTTGGTTCTTACATATCACCTCATTTTAGTCACTCTTTCAAAACACAGGGTTCACATGATGCCATTCAAAGAGCTTAGCCCAAATTTTTGATGGCATGAACTACACATGAAAAATGTGAATATCTGGAAGAATCCTCAGTACCTTCTGTTCTGCTGGGAATGCCTCTGTTCTATCAAGGCGATTAGCTGATCAAAGACATCAGTCTGGAAAGAAGCCCAGAATTAGTTCCTGTTACTGCCAGAATACTGATGTCACTAGGGATAAAGATTAAAAAATAAATTTAAAAAGTCACTCTGTAACCTAGCGCAAACCCAAGAGATAGCCAACTGCAAAACAGTAACTCACTGCTCTGGCCCCAAAAAGCTTTCCACCTCTACAGCAGTACCTCGGGCACTGATAAAAAAAGAAAGTGATTCATTTCTGAACCAGCAGATACACAAAGACCACAATATAAACATTCACTTCCTGCATTTCCCTACTCCTGGGCCCTGACATTATACACCCTGTAACATTACAACACAGTCAACCAGCCACAATCTACTTGGTTGTTCAGGCAAGTGCAATTTTTACCAGCTGTAATTAGAGCAACTGCACCAGGATTTTGGAAAGCCTCTAAGATCTGCAGAAAAAGCTAAGAAACACAGTGTTTTCTTACCCTCGTAAGAGAAGTGAGACCTCAAGGGGAGGTCTCAAGCCTTCCCCTTCTTCACGGAGGCGGTGTGTGAGAGAATCAGGCCCTGCTATCCGAAAGGCAGGATCGTTATGCAATCAGAATACTCATCCTACTCTGTTTCATACATGAAATACAATTTCCTAAATGAGAAAGCTTTTAAATTAGGTTTGCTAGCATCCCAAAAGRATTTCCTTTCAGCCAAGGAAGAAATACAGTATAGAGAGGTAGATTAAACTACTAGCCGTGTCCAGCTCAACCGGTTCATTAACCCAGGGATGGGACCTGCTGTACCTCTGGATTTACGTGTCCTGCTTGCAAACACTCAAAAAAGTACCATTCTCACACTGCAGAGCAGGCTTGCAGAGCTTTCCAGAAACCCATGCATATACTGCAAGTTCTTCATGAACTGAGAAAATTTGTCACAAAATGTCAGCCAAGAAGCATTTGCAATTACATTACAAAGCTGACACACATAAAAAATGTCCCAAGACCAAAGGATGGTGTCTGTCAGGGCCCTGGGCGCACCCACAGGCTTCAATTGCCCTGACCAGCCCCCCAACAGTTACACCGTAGCCAGTCGCTAACACATTACAGTACCTTCCTCTACACAAGTGCAAAATTTTGCTCTCACCAGTTTCACAAAAGCCCTCGCTTTATTACTGGCCAAGTCAGAAAAATCAGACTACATGGACTACTTTTCTAATTAGACAAATCTTTTCTTTTTGTCCTTCTTTATTTGTAATTATAGGCAGAAGTTTAACTTCTGGATAATTTTACAGCACCCAGTCAAAGCCACATCCTGTATACTCTCATCAACTAATTCCTCAAGGAGGCGGTTTACGAACTGCATTTTCCCCATTCCTCTTAAGCCTATTTGTGCATTACATTACAAGCATCATCTGTTTACACTCAATGTCCAGTTATTTTTCAACAGTTGCACAGGAGAGTCTTTGTTTACTCAAATTCTTCCATAGCACTAGGATTTCATCTCCTTGAGCAGCTTGGAAGCACTACTTCAACTACTAAGCTGCAAAATAACATGTATTTCTTTCTCTTTAATCACCTACTTTGGAGCTGGTTTTTTTTGTAAAATACATGGGGTTTCCTCACGGGACCTTTTGATTATGAAACCACGTCGCCTATCCTCCGTGGATTACCTCAGGCGTCTACCTGCTTCGTTGCACTGTTCATTACTCACCTTCATGACTTGAAGTTCTACACCAGCAGTGCAAATCCAACACTGCTATGTGCTTGCTCTCAGTCCAGAGGAGCACTGTTGGGATGGGATGCACAGACAGAAGGTCATACACAGACAGTCTCCAGTGTTATTTTGCAAGAATTCAGAAATATCACCACAACAGTTTGTAGTCATCATGTGATTTTTATTTTTTTTTAACCTATCTCTATTTCACATGCTCACCCATTCTCTTCAGTAAGCTGCCTTTTCCCACTTCCCCTTACCAAGGCAGTCATCTACAATTAATACAGTAAATAGAATAAGTTCTGGTATTTCTTCAGATGCTTTTCAATGGGTGTTTTGGTTGCAACTTCCCTCCCTGGTTTACTGCAGCTTAAACAGTAGATTTTCTCATTGCTTACAGTAGGAAAAAATAGGAATACAATGAAATTACTTCAAAGCCGTATTAACTCAAAAACACCCTTCAGGCTTCCAGTTCCAGTGCCAGACTGTATTAACCTTTGATACTCAGCTTCATCTCATCTTCCATGCTGTTGCTTTTTCACAGCACAGTGTAAGCAGCTAAGCTGCTGAACATCCACTTTCTGATGCTAACGGTAACTCAATTGGTATTTGATTGCACTTATTGCGGGCTATTTTCATGCTGCTCATATACATTGGTATGAAATACCTGATTACTCTAACATACTTCCTGATATTCCAGATGGCAAGAAGTACAAACAGGGTGGGGGTGTGGGGGGGTGGGAAGCATACTGCAGCTAACATTTTCTGCAAAGCCTGGAAGCAGGGAATGGAGGAGCGGCATCACCTGTACCTGTGGCATTCCAAAGACTATTATTAAAATATTGATTCCAAACCCAGCATCCACATGCCAAAATGAATATCCAAAATACCAAAGATTTGATGCAAAGGTCTGACGATTATGCCTTATAACAATAAATTTTAGTACAAGCTATTTATTGAAGTAGGGCCTAAGTAGTTACATAGAGCAAAGGGAAGAGTTCTTCAATTTCACAGAAAAGAATTTGTCATCCAAACAAGTTTCTAATCTCATGTTAGATAAGTACTGAAACAGCTTAGTTGGAGTGGACAGTTTCTTCATCACTTGAAAAATGCATCTAAAAACTGTGTTATAGCTCACATACATGTTTAATAGAAAAAAGCAACCAACAACAAAAAAAAGGCTCAAACCCTGAAACCAAAGTTACGCAGAAAGTCTAGTTGAGCATAATGGTCTCCGATTTCAATTTCCAAAAGAAAATGCAAACGCTGAAACCTAACRGTAGCAATTTCTGTATTAACATCCTTTCTGGCAAGTAATGGAAATAGGAAGAATTAAAATCACCTGTGAGTTCACACGGCTATTACAAGTGGTTGCATGCCAGGGAAACAAAAAAGATAGATGATTGGTATTTTTAACGTTCCACTCCCAAAATCTAATTGTGTTATCTCCCTCTTCCACTCTACTTAAGGCCTTGAAGAATTTTCTAGAAGTGGAGGAAAAAATTGATCTTTGGAAAAAAAGAAAAAAACAACAGCACAATATACTCCTAATTTTGAAGTTTTGCAGGAATTATGGGAGACATTTTCTCTCATAAATGATACAGCATGCTTTACGTAGGGCATTCCAAAGGCAAATAGCCTCAGTTTTTTGTTATACTGTAAACAGTTCATCTAATTGCATATCTAAGCAGATATTTATTGTAGATAGCAAATGCTAACATTTCGATAGCTTCTACACACACACTGTAGTTGATATAATCTATTTAGCACTCTTTACCCAGGTATTTTAACTTCAGTAGCTCATAAGCAATGATTTTCAAAATTTTTTTTTTTTCTGCCTAATACAGCTATCTTGCAATGAAACAAGCAAAACTTACAAACGAATGCAGTAGTTCAAGAGACTGAATGATTCAAATTTGACTACAGGATATTAAATATCTGATAAATGAACAAACAAGGCATTATCTTTAAAAAAAGTTGTATGTGTGATCCTYGGTCTTCTTTCAAGCAGGAGGAAAAAAGAAGCAAGTATGATTTCATTCTTGGGCTATTGAAAATGTGTTTTCCGTTTATCTATACTGAAGATGCTTACATATTTCTTTAGAGTTTCTTACAGTACCACAATCATCCTGCACCAATAAGTCAATAAATGAACTAAAAATTAGCTACCTCAGAGATCTTTATGCAGTGGCATCTGTTAGGAGTCATCACCATCACTAATTTCAGGCATTGCCCGTGGGAATTCACCAGGTACCAGGCAAGATCCCAGGCAAATCACAAAGCCTGATGCTGCTTGCTATTTTCATTTGTTACCTGAAGTAAACGTAAAATCCCCACAGGCAAGTCTATTCACTGACACAGTAAGGAACATGGATCAGTTGTAACAGTGGCACTGCTGGACTCCAGCTGGAACTTCCAAGAAAGGCGATGAATTCTTTGCCTAACTTCTTTCAATGCAAGGCAAGATATGCTTTTGAAGAGAGCCAAGTCACAGGACTAAAGTGCAGGTGACACTTAGGCCTACTCAGAAGTCCAACTAAATCAGTCAGTGGCCCTTCCGATTCTAAGCTATGCAGTGAGAGAGGAGGAAGAAGTTAAGGAAAGCATGTAGTTACTCACACGGCTACAAGAGAGGTGCGTGACATGACGCTATCTGGTCAAACAGCTACATACTGTGCAGTCATCACTGAAAACCTTGGGACTTACATATCTGTGCTTACCCCATTCTGTTCACGCTTAAATCCACAGGTAAAGATTTTTTTTTACTCTTCTCCCATTACACTCTAAGTCAGAGCAGCGAAGACGACTTAGTGGTTTTGTCATTTTCCCTAAAGCACATGCTTAGTAAGCCAAGAACAATGCTGTCAGACACCAACAGGTAATGATTAACCAATCGTTTATTCCTTGGAATCGTAACTGTGCGGATGCCTTGGAGCAAGTTTTCAGTTTATGTTTTAATGCTGTTATTGTAATGGCAATTGCCACATGTCAAGTGATGACGTAAAAAGGCATCCAGCCTTAGGATGCTGACAGTGTCCAGTGCTCCAAAGGAGCCAAGAACTTGTCATAAGCACAGCAAGTCTGTGACAGATAAGTAATTACTATTATTATTAAAAATAAATTATAAATATATGAAATTTAGCAGGACTTTAATTTCTTTTACTTCTCTGAACAAAAACACCGGATACCCTTTCCAGGATGTTCCAGCTTGCCCTCCTTCTCATGTTATTAACGGGCCAAAAGTTATCCAGTCTTTTAAAAATTTAATCATAGCACATGTTTTGTAACTTTCCAATGAAGCGGATTCAATGCCTGAACAACAGAGTGCATAAAAATTCAACTGCTGTATAGCTAGAACATCTTTGATAAATCAATGGAGCAAATGCTAAAAGCAAATAAAAATACACCTGCTACTTAATGAACATGCAAGCTCAAAGATGGGTTAATAGTTAGAAAAGAGAAATACTCTCACCGTGTACAGTTATTAATTTAATAATCCCCACCCCCCACAGTGGGAAAAAGATGTGAAAAGTGCTATTCTCAACTGCATAAAGTATGGAGTATAAGGCTTTTTAAACTCAAAACACTTTCTACAATGGAATAGCTGTTTAAACAAGAAAAACACTGGACTGAATTATCTTTCTTGGACAGACCTAAAAAAGAAAGCAAATCCTCCTATCCATCCTTCAAAGCCCTCATTCTCACCAGCAAGCTGAGCCAGCAATTAAAAAAAAAAAAAAAAAAAAATTTTCAACAAAACATAGAGGAAGTAAATCAGAAATACCCGAGCACTGCTAACTCTGTAACTGAACTACCAGCCAGAGCTTAAAGAAGTTCGGTGAGCGTGGGAACTTGTGACTCTGAAGGTCAGTAGTTACAGCAATATCTGGAACATCCAGAACAACAATTTGGGCTTTGATAATCCTATGTTAATATAGATAATTCAGTGAGAGATATGGAAAACAAGAATATTTTGCAGCTGCCCTGATCTTCATACTTCTGTCATAAATAGTTTTTTATTGTTGTAACATCCAGACTAACATTACACAAGGGATGCATTATAAAAATAACAATATTCACACACAATCCAGATGCTCCTCTTTCCCATGAATGTACTACTAGAGCGTTTAATGTTCATCAAGCTCATACTTGTCAAAGTCACAACCCAAAAGCAAGAAGACAAGCTTTGAACAATGGGAGAAGAATGTGTCTTCAACCTACACACTCATTACCTTAGTTTTATAATTCAATGAAAACACGACTTCTTTTCTCCTGTGAGTTTGATCCTGTTTCTGCCAGGCAATAATTTTAGCTTTTCTTCTGCACCACTGGCAACAAATGAGAGGGTGCTTCCTTACAACGGCGAAATTGCACTTTTGGAGAAAAATATAAATAAAATAAAAATAAGAAGGACCCTTGCCCAGCTACCTGCAATGCCCTACTTTCTACCCTCATTGACAACAAGTAGCCAACACCTGGGATTTGGAGAGCAGAGCAGGCACACTCGAGCAACCGCATGGTGGTGGTTGCCACTACTCCCAGGACGGCCCTCCTCAAGCACTGTTTTTCCAGTTCTCCAGCTGAAAACACCTCAGAACATCCTGTGTGAGACAGCAGCTAAAATGAAGCAGTGCCAAAGCAGCACTCACACAGCTGTCTGTCAGATGCTATATGCTTCATAGAAAGGAAGGATAATTCTTAAAGCTACCCTTTAGTTAGCTTTATAGCTAATGGTGTTTTAATACTTCCTTGATTTTATGTAAAATAGTATTAACTTGCAGAAAAGCGACAGCTCCTGCTTACTCAATTTAAGCCACTGCAGACATCATTTCAGCTGAAATTTTCACTCAGAAAATAATAATACTTTCTGACTAGTAAATAACAAGGATATACTGGTATTTTTCATGATCACACGCAGCACAGGTAAGAGAAGAGACTTTAAAAGGATGTTTCCACTGCTGTGAATTACACTGCTATGAAAGCCTGAAAAAGAGTACATAGGGCAACTTCTAAAGCTTTCCATACCCCACTAAACCCTTTTTCAAAGCACAAGCCCTACAGTTGTACACTACCATCTGACTGCAAAGCATGAAGTCCCAATCGATCTCTGGACTTTCAGCAGGCCTGTCATCCCACAAGCACAGACTTCCACCTACTCTTCCCTTTGCACAATGAGAACCTACAAACGTGTTTGGGGTAAAAGGAACTTTTCAGGTGCTTGCCTAAAACTTGGGAAATTTAAGGTACTTCCTTGCTGCTGTTGAACACTTCACATGGAGATCGATACGAAAGCCCTAAAAAAAGGACAATGGGAGCAATCAAAAAACTAGCTACAAGCACTGCACACTTCCTTTTTCACATCTAGCTGGGTTGCTTTTGGCAGAACTACCAGTAACACCACAAGATCCCAGCACAGGAAACGGAACGGACCAGAAGCAGCCCTGGAATGCTAGGTGGCCAACCAAGGTTCATCCCATTCTGTCTGGATTTCCTAGCAAAGCTGTTTCCAACATGGGCACCCCTGGTGTCAAAGAAGAAACTGAAAGTCAAAATGCTGAACACAGGGAGTTCTGCGTGAGCATACAGGCTCCTTTTTTTTTTTTTCTTTCTTTCTTTCTTTTTGCACAGAGTACCTCTGAGGACATATCCTTGACTGAGAATTTGTTTAGCTAAAATTTGTCGGGGCTTTTAAAATCCCCCTAGCTTACAAAAGGGATTCCTGCACCTGCTCACAGTTGCTTACAGGATCAAAGAGTGTTTCAGAGGCTTCCAAAAAAAGAGCCTCACGTGCCATGCCCTCTCTTCCCTTCCTGTCCTCCACCACGTAACACAGTATGTGCACCCCGGCTCAGGCTACGGTAGGGGAAGCAGAATAAGCGGTACCCCTGCAACTGCTCTCTTCCAAGGGGGATCTGCTAAGACAGACAAGTGTGATGCCCTCCCATTTCACTTCGCACGTCTTTTCCTATTATATTTCAAAGCAACTAAACTGTTGAGCTGTAATTCCTCACTGCTTTGAGTAATTATATATACCCACGCCAAGGTCCCCACTAATAAGAAAACAAGCACTAACTTTGCACTAGTAGTCATCTGGTCCCATAAAAGTTTGTGGCGACACAGCAACACCCCCTGCCTTCGCTCTGTGACACCCTATGCCCCCCTAGAGTCAAGGCAGCCGACTGCAGCTGAAGCGTGGGTGATGAGCAGCCAGGCTGCTGCCCTGCCATCCCTTACACCGGGAAACTCTCACGCAGCTATGCAGCTCAGAAACCACCTCATTCACGGAGGGGGAAAGCCCCACGCCGAAAGCGAGATTAGCAAGGCTTGCCGAGATGAGCAATACCTGGCCGCGATCCGTTATGCAAGCGGGGAAGCAGAACAATGCCAGCCAGCAGCCCTGCAGCCGGTCCCGGGCCGGGGGACCCGGGCGAGGAGGCAGAGGACGCTCCCGCCCTCCCCGCAGCTACCGAGGGAATCAAACATGTGCTCGAAGAGGGCGACGGGGCCGTGCTCGGCGCCGCCCGCCCGGCTGAGGGCTGCCCTGGCCCCAGACGGCGGCCGGGGATTACCGCCCGGCCCGGGCTGCCGGGTTCACCTCAGGAGACCTCGCCCCGCCTCGCCGCGCCGCGCTCCCCGCAGCCACCTGCCCGCGAGGGGCTGCCCCGGCCGGCAGGGCTGACACGCCGGGCCCGCGGGGGCGAGCGGCAGGTCAGGGCCGAGCCGCGGCTGCAGAGTCACTGCCGGCAGCCGACGGAGGACCGCGGGCAGCGCCGGCCGCCGCCTCCCATCCCCCCTCCCGCCCGCCGGCGGGGCGCCCGGACCCTCCCGGGAGCCGCGCTGAAGTGCGAGCCGGGCGGCCCTCAGCCGGGGCTCCGCATCCCCCCACCGCCGGCTGGGCCCCGCAGCCGAGCGGCCAGTCGAGGGAAGCGAGCGGCGTTAAGCCCCGGCGCGGCGCCTTCCCCGCCGGCGGGCGCCCCGGGGCGGCACCTCACGGCGCCGCTGCCCTCCCCCCCTGCCCTCGCCCGGGCGCTCACCAGAAGAAGAGCCGGGAGCAGAGGTTGGCATCCCGCAGCGGGTTGGGCTTCTCCTCGCGGGGCACCGCTTCCATGCCGCCCGCCGCGCCGCGCCGCGCCAACCCGCCCGCCCGGCGGCGGCGAGGGCGCAGGACCAGAGGCGACTTCCCACCGCGGCAGCCGCCACCGCTTTGCCGCCGGCTGGCGCTGTTTCCGGGAGAGCCGGCACCCCCCGCCTCGTCCCTCCCTCCCGCTGCAGGACGCCTCCTGCCGGCCCGGCTCTCCCGCAGCGCCCGTCCCAGCGCGGAGGCTGAAGCTGAGGCGCCGGGCAGCGCCGGAGGCCGCGCTGAGGCGGGAGCCCACCCGCGGCGCTGCCGCGCCTCCCCCGGGAGGGCCGGGGGCCGCCCCGCGGCGCTGCCAAGTTCCCCGCGGGCGGGAAGCGGGGCCGCCCCGCTCCGAGGCGGCAGAGGCGCCCGCGCGCCGGGCGGCCGTCGGTCACCTACGGCCGGGGGGAGGCGGCCGCCGGGGCCGGGTGTGCTCCGCTCTTCCCGCCCTGGTTTCTCGCCTGCGTGTGCTCCTTGCTGATGAAAGGCGTCTCCTCAGTGCCTGCAGCACCAAGTCGGCGGCAAGTCCAGCTTCACAGGACCGAACCCCGCTAGAAACGCTTGCTTTCACCTCTCCTTTCTAGATGTTGCGGATACTTCAATTAAAAAAAAGACTCCTCGTCGTCTTTCCAGCTTGGGCATGGGACCTGAAATAAGGGTCTGTATGCAGGATGGCAGTTCCTGCAGCACTGAGGGAGCTGGAGATGAGCCAGAGACAGGTCTGAGTCTGCAGACCCTCAGTGCTATCTGTAGCTCAGGGTAACGATGTTTAGGAGACTTTGGTGGTACAAAGTAAAGTAGTTATTTAATTCCAGGAGATGGTGCCTCACAGAAATCCTTGAAGCAATTCTCAAAAGTTCAGCAAGTGATCGCCATACTCCTCTCCAGTACCGTCACCGTGGCCTGCCGTGGGGAATATGACCAAAAGGAGTAGAGGAAACTGCGAGACCTAAGAAAATAGGAATGCGGGACTTGTATCTGAAGTAACCAAAGAACTATTCATCTCCATGAAAAAATAGTTGGCAGAATGGGTCCCTGCTATGCTGTTATTTCTCTGCAGTCTCAGAATCACAGAATGGTTGAGGTTGGAAGGGATCTCTGGAGGTCAGCTGGTCCAATCCCCCTGCTAAAGCAGGGTCACCTAGAGCCAGTTGCCAGGACCATGTCCAGACAGCTTTTGAAGATCTCCAAGGTCTCCACAACCTCTCTGCATAACCTGTGCCAGTGTTCGGTCACCCTCACAGTGAAAAATTGTTTCCTGATGTTCAGAAGGATCCTCCTGTGTTTCAGTTTGTGCCCATTGCTTCTGGTCCTGTCACTGGGCACTACTGAGAAGGCCCTGGCTCCCTCCTCTTTGCACCCCCCTTCAGATATTTACAAACATTGATGAGATCCCCCTGAGCCTTCTCTTCTCCAGGCTGAACAGTTCCAGCTCTCTCAGCCTTTCCTCTTAGGAGGGATGCTCCTGTGCCTTCATCATCTTTGTGGCCCTTTGCTGGACTCTCTCCGTATGTCCATGTCTCTCTTGTACTGGGGAGCCCAGAACTGGACCCAGTACTCCAGGTGTGGCCTCACCAGTGCTGAGCAGAGGGGAAGGATCACCTCCCTCGACCTGCTGGCAACACTCCGTCTAATGTAGCCCAGGATACCATTAGCCGCCTTTGCCGCAAGGGCCCATTGCTGGCTCGTGTTCAACTTGGTGTCCACCAGGACCCCCAGGTCTTTTTCTGCCAAGCTTCTTTCCAGCTGGTTGGCCCCCAGCCTATACTGGTGCATGCGGTTGTTCCTCCCCAGGTGCAGGGCTTTGCACTTCTCCTTGTTGAACTTCATGGTGTTCCTGCCAGCCCATTTCTGCAGCCTGTCGAAGTCCTTCTGGATGGCAGCGTGACCTTCTGGTGTAYCARCCTCTCCTCCCAGTTCTGTATCATCAGCAAACTTGCTGAGGGTACACTCTGCCCGATCATCCAGATCATTAACAAAGATGTTGGACAGTTTTGGAGCCAGTGTTGACCCTTGGTGTACACTGCTAGTTACTGACCTCTAGTTACTTCATGAGACTAATCACAACCCTAACCTCCTAGACTATTTCCCCCTCCAGCTGAGCAAGCTGCAAGACAGGCACCATTCTTATGTTCTGTTTATTCATCTCATGACCAGCCCTATCTCTTCCCACTAAAATGCATTGCCAGTGAAACAATTAACAGGGCTGGCATCTGACTTTCGTTAYAGGCGTCGGAGCTGACACGTTGTTGAGATAAAAGAGGGGTAGGGTCTGGGCTACACTGTATTATTGAAGAAACAGCATCAGTTCATGCTTGCAAGAATGTCATAATAACCGTAAGTCAGACAAATCAAGCTTAAGCTTGCTGTCAGTGAACACTGATGGGGCTGGCAACAGCATACRCTGCTTGAGCGTAGACGATGTGCCACAGAATTTTGCAAGCAGTAAGTAGTACACTTGTCAACAACTGTCTATAGATCCTTCCAGATTAAAACAAGGAAATACACTTACAGAAATGGTACGGTGGTTTGAAAGGACAGGCTTTAACGAAATAATGCTTATGTATTCCAGAACCTGAATAATTAATTTAAATCATCTCCCAAAACATATGAAGAAAAGCTCTGCCCATCAGCAAAATCTGGCAGGTTTAGATTTCTGTGAAGCAAATTTGTCTAACTAGATACTCATAAGCTAATTAAAAGGTATGACAGCCCAATGCAAGTCCCAAAATGTCAATAAAGTTTGGGTCAGGCAGTGGGAGAAAGGAAGATGTAAATCTTAAAACTGACTTCTATTCATGAAGCATTACCTTTGTGAAGTGAAATATCAGGCCAGTTGTCTTGCAATGAAAGATTGTCCAAACATTTCTTAGTTTGGGCAAGGAAGTAGAATACTGGTCATGAACAAGTAATTTATTTTAAGAATACTGTTAAAAGTATTTAAGTAAAATATTAAAGTAACTTTTTCCAGTATTACTGTAATGGTAGGAAAAAGGCAAAGAACAAACCTTAAGAAGTACATTTTTCCTTTGCCAGCATTATCAGTGGCAAATGTTGACACTACTGAATTTTAAAATAAATACTAGTGCTTACTTCTAAGTCCAAAACAAAACACACTATGAAGTTTTGGAGAAGGGAAGACTAAGAGGGAAGGGGGAAATAAAAGTCAACCAAAAAAATATCCTGAAAGCCAAATTAATCTGTAACTTTATCTGTCAAGTGTGCAAGTAACCATTAGAAACTGATGCAGTAATAAAGAAGTGTGAAGCAATTAGCAACAGAGATGCTCAGGAAAATGTAAGGCTGCACATGGAGAGGAAGGGGAAAGGAAAATAACACAGTAATGAAATTAATAATCTTCTTTATGTTTTTTGGGGGGAAAGAAAAAAAATRCCAATTTATCCATTGAATATTTTGCTATGGCAACAGTATATTCACAATATGGAAAGAGCAAGATATAGAACAAACTAATCAAAGTGCAACTTAGTAAATCTGTAATATGGATAGCAGGCTAGCAAAGCCAACTACTCAAATAGGGTAATGGCCAAATTAAGCCAATGGCTTCTGAATTAAACCCGTTATGCATATACATTGTGCTAGGGAAATCAATTAGGTGATCACAGAGGATGTCACAAACATGCAAACACACAAGATTCCCTATTTATTCAGTGCACAAGAAAAACAATAGTCACTAAATAAGCATCTGTATGACGTGTGGCCTTAAGCCCTCTTTGCTCTACTCTCTTCTCATTCTGGATACAGTCAGACTGACAAGTTCCTTCATGTGCATTTTCTATGGCACTTATCACTAGAGTACAAGGAGTTCACAAACATCTGCTTTTCTCAAAACACTTAGAAGATGATTGGGCAGTTTCAGCTAATTTCCAGATGGTGAATAAAAGCATGTGGATCTTAAGGTGAAGTATAGCCACTGATCCCRATTACGCAATAGGAACCTAAAGCTTAGTCTTTCAGAGGATGTAGCACTATAACTTTTCCCTTTCAGGCAAGTGGCCATTGATTTCAGGGCTGGACAGTTTCTCCATATCATACCACAGGGCCTCGAGACAGGTACCTAGAAAACCAAGACGACATGTGCATGAGCGCGTCTGAAAAGTCTGGATAAAAGATTTGCTGAGACTATGTGGTATCTCTGAGGCAGTACTAGGGACAGAATCAGATTCAAAGCTGTTTGAAAGACATCAGAGGGAGTAGTTTCCCAAAGACAAGCTATGGTAGCAGAATGTGAAGGCTTTACAACAGTACATTGTTTGAGTTTAGTATTTTTGATTGAAGCCAGGCAGAAAGGCAGACCATATGCCTGCCTGACAAACCAGACAGGCAGCCTTGTTTCCTGCCGTGCCACAGGCAAGAAAGCAGGCTGTCCCACTGGCYGTGAGCCCAGCTTGTCACTATCCAGTGGCCTGACTCATCATCTTGCTGACGTATCCACTGGAGAATAGTTTCTCATCCTTCTGCAATACAGACGTATCAGCCTGTTCTTGTTCAGCTGC
Source organism: Phoebastria nigripes (assembly GCA_035582835.1). Classification (NCBI taxonomy): domain Eukaryota; kingdom Metazoa; phylum Chordata; class Aves; order Procellariiformes; family Diomedeidae; genus Phoebastria; species Phoebastria nigripes. The sequence goes on along the minus strand of JAYKAV010001875.1, from coordinate 252,978 downwards.
AGAACAGAAATGTCAATGCTGCAGAACCAAGCTGTAAGTAATTTTGCTGTTTTGATCTGGTCACCAGTATATAATACCAACAGTCTTCCTCAGATGCTCTTCCTTTTTCTTCCTGTTACCCCACYAGCCATCTCTATTTTCCCCATATCTTTAACTACCTGTATCAATTTTCTACATGCCATAGTTTCTAATTTATATTAATTGACTTATTCATTCTCCTCAAGTTATGGTGCAATTCAGGTGGCTAAGCATCAGTGCTTTCTTCCATTTTAGACATGGTAGGGTATTCCACTCGGCCACAAGTTACCACTCCAGAAGGTTTCAGGTCTTCCATTAATTGTGTCGTATCTGCCCATCCTATGCTGATGTATCATCTGGTGCCTTATAAATGACAGTAGGCACCTGTGTTTAGGCAACTGAATCTCGCCCTTACCATCTTCACTACGGAATCAGTCTGGCTTTTAAGCTGGAGTCCTCTCTCTCTTTGACTGCCACATTAAGGTTATTTTGGCCAATATGATTCTTCCTAAAGAGCTTTTAATTTCCATTCACATTTTTCTATCTGAATGTCACACGCACACATACATGCACACACAATATTTCTTTTAACTTTCATAGTTTATTTCTTCTGATGTTTGGATGTTTAATTATTTGCTTTACACAAAACTATGTTACAATCATTTATCCATAGCAAATAATTTCTATTGATTATCTGCTAAAATAAGATTCAAAACAGTTACTTTCTATTAAATTAAATATTTGTTGCAGTAGAAAACTATCAGAAAAGGTTGTACTAAAAGTTAAAATTGGCACACCTACCACCTAACGATTTCAATGAGCTTACAGCAGGCCTTCAGCAGCAGCTCCCTGTGCTATTAGTTAAAACACTGATTCATGTGTATTTACAATATGGCTGTCCTGAGCTACATAGCCCTCTCTTATCCATTCCTAAGCAGCTAAGAGCTTATTTCACTGTTSCAGTGTCACCAGGTAATAGACATTAAACTTTCTGCTTCTATTCATTACAGTTCCAAGTCTTCCGTATTTTTCTARTATTGATAATACAGCTTCCGAAGAGCAAAGTCTTTCTTTACATTTTCTATCAACTGATACATTGCGGAAAATCTTGCACTTTATTTGCCTTCTTCCTATCCTGACCTCTTGCTTTTCTAGCTTAATACTAGCCAGCACAGCCCAGGATAATCTCCAAGCAACAGTGAATTACAGTAACAGAAAAATTAAATTGAACTACTTTCAGGGCAATGGTGAGTCAGCAAATATAGAAAACAAACTTCTGTGAGTATTGTGCAGACTGTAACTGATGGCCTAGGGAAATAAAGACTTCCCATCCCTGACATTTAAAAAACAGATTAGATTAATCTCTGTCACGATGTTTGATCAACATAGGCAACCTAGTCCCAGGGTAGGAAGTGGATTAGCTGACCTCCTGACATCTGTTTTTTCTCTGAATGCCAGTGTCCATGGACTCATTTGACTAGGCAAGATTCCCAGGGTGTTGCCATGACTGCCACACAACAAAGGGGAAACTTATATTTTAAAAATTCTTCTCAGAGCCTGGAGATGAATGGTAGATCTCCACTTCAGTTCATCTAAGTCTGGTTTCAGTGATACTGGCTCTTGCTGTACGGATGAGGATCTTAGGTATAAGAGTTTTGTCTGCATTTTTTAAAGCAACATTTAGGACATACAACACTGAGAAAAGCAAAATTCAAGTGGCTTCAGTAAGAAGGCTCTGATTTCAAAAGTGACTAAGAAGACATGTAATAAGCTAGCAGCAAACAACATGCTTCCACTCAAGTTAGTAAAACCTGTGCTTCTTTCAGTACTTTTCTTGATTACAGCATTCCCATGCACTTTCCACATTTGTTTACATGAACATGGTTTCCATTGCATGATCTCTTGCATTTGGTGTCAACCTAAATAGGCAAGAGGGAGAGGAGAGAGATCAAAAGTGGAAGCATAGAAGTTCTCCCTTGCCTAAGGAGTAAAGAAGGAAAAAGCAATGGTGAGCACTCACGCATTTACAAGCCACACAGCAAATCAATCAGCAGGTCCACCATTATGGCCCAGATGTTTCTGCTTGTTGTTGAAGCCACTCTGCTTCCGTGCTAAAATCAGAAAAATAGATATTGTACAGATGGTCAAACAAAACTCCTTTCTTCCCAGAAGAATTCCTTTCCCTCTCGTAATAACACAAATAATCAACAAGGTCAAGAAGAAAAGGCACATAGGTCACTTTGCAGAATGAAACTTCACCGTCAAGATCATGTGGATCCTGATCGTATTTCATTTGGCATTGCCAGACTTAAACTTAAGAAAGTTATTTTTGGCAATAGCCAGGGGACAGAAGACAACACAGACAAATTCATACTTTACTACATAGATCTGAGGTTTTTTCCTTCTGTAACATAAAGCCACAGAAAAGCTTGCTTAAATTGAGTGGCATAGCGTGGCTTTTGCCCTGCTGGGGGTTTCCAACTATGATGGGATGTTGGACATAATTAAAATAATTTCTTTTGTTACAAGACAGTACTTCTGACCTCAAAATAGAAACTGCAGATGGTGCCACCAGAGGTCTTCAGTCTATGCACTTTCTTCAAATAACAATGAACCTAAAAAATATGATACCTTTTCTGAGATGCCTTGATTGTATTTGCTGCCATCAATGGACTAAGCAAAAGCCTAATGTCATCCAGCATCCTGGAGGAAGATGGAAAAAAACCTAGAATACTGCTAGGTCCAATAATATTTAGAGGTCACAAAATTAAACACTCACATAAGTTTTAATAGCAAATGGAACACACGCTGCACACTGAGAATTTCATTTCTACCTTTAATAAGAACCTCACAATGCAAAGTCAAATACAACTGTGTGGGCATACACCATTAGCTTTAGATACAGGCACAGAAGATGACCAGCCATTCTAGCAAGATGCTAAGGGCAGGAAAATAAAAAAAAAAATAAAAAGGCTCAGTGTTTGACAATTATTCATTTTTCTGCTGAGACAGGAGAGGATGGTTTACTCGGTTCTCAATACTTTACTGGAAAGCTAGTGACAGATGGGAAGGGGAAAAGGTAATTCTGTCCTAACAGAAATAAACTAAGGCCAGCAGAGTGTCGATATGTCAGGGGATGAGAAGGGAGCCAATTAGTCGCATGTAAAAACATAAGCCATGTTCAAAATATGTCATATCTGACCTGGATATGAGGCACTTACCATCAAGTATAGACAGTCAAATCAGAACACAAACAATGTTAAATGACTGCAAACATAGTTATTCTCAGCCTTGGCCAACGCAGTCTGTCAACACTGTTATCACTCGGCCTTCCTTAGCTCTCAGCTGCTTCACCAGGGTCTAGCATGTGTAGRTCCATGGACTGGATTTTTGCCTGGGTCACACAGAATTTCCACCTTTTCTGGAGCACCCAGAGTTCGAGAAGAAACAGAAGTTTCTCTGACACTTCTGGGCACAGCTCTCAGCAGACCACCAGTTACCTGCCAACGCAGCGCTCCCAAACAGCAATTTTTTTGTCCATATATTCTTGGCCCACATATCCTTGGCCCACATATCCTCCTCATCTAGTCACACACCACTGGGCAAGGCTCTTCTTCCTTAATTCTTTCTTGGCAGCCTGACACTGATCTTGGGTATTGCAAGCAAGGATGGACTAGATACCAAGAATACAGGTAGCTTTTTCTGAATTGCATGCATTTTGTGAGTCAGAATTTACATTATAAGATTTGTAATGTAATTATTGTACTATATTTGTGCTAAATTCTTTATTTATTTGGTTTACTTTAAAATTATAAATTTAAGCCCAAATACTACAGAAGTCTACACATATTGACTCACAGTCACCAAGGATATTTACATACCCAATGTTTTTCTGTGTGTAGATTCTTACAACATCTTAATCGCTGTTGCATCTGGGTATCTTCTAGCAACGCATTAAATACCATGACTAACACATGTCAAGCGTTGTTTATTCTTGCTCTCAATCTGTTTTGATTTAGTGCAGCTTCAGGCTAATAAGCCCACAGCTGTGTTTAGGTTAGAGAAAAAAAGATTGAAGCGATACATATTGCTGTTAGAGCAGAAGACAGTGAGGTCTTCCTTAGTGCTCCCGTGCCATGACTATTTGTTTCTCAGCCTCAGACAAACCAAGGTGGAAAATTTTGTCTCCTACACAGGGAGGCTTGCTCTTACAGAGGGATGTTCTACTTCCTCTGTGGTGGGAAGATGTTTACCTTGGTTGTTTAGACATTTATTTAGATCTCTGAGAAGAAGGAACAGTGCACTTGGAGGGCAAGAACTGAGATCTTGCATTTAACAATAGTTTATGGAAGGCAAAGCAGAGAACAGACCACAGATATGTGTTCATAGTACTCTGTGTTACCTTGAGGATGTGCACCTTGTATTCTGCACTTCAGGGTATTTCCTATGGGCTGAGGGCTTTACGTCCAAGTGCACAGAGTGGGTGTCGTCCAGAGGGAACAGGCAGGTGGGTAAATGTAAAAAAGAGAGAAGAATACCATGGCTTCAGATGTGTCACACCAAACTAAGTCACAGTCTCCTATTCTATGGGAGATAAGAGAAAGAGGTACTCATGTTTGCTAATATACAAAAGGTTAGCGTTGGTGAGACATGTGGCAGCACTCCCATGCCATGACTTGAACTGGCCAGAGGTAAACTCATGCATATGCACCTTCTGTTCTCACTCTTAAGCTGCGGAGCATTCCTGGGAATCCTGTGGCCATGTTTGCATTCATTACATTTTAATTTTTTTCTTTGTTAGCGCCCTGATCCTTGCCAAAAAATTCTTATTTCTCTGATCAAATCCTCTGCCTGCATATTCATTCTGATGGCCTTTCAACCTTTACACCCTGGGCCAGAAAGACATAAAAAGGCTGTGGATGTTTTCAGGAGAGGAGTGGTAGTTCCAGGCACAGCACAAGGAGAAGTAACCATGAAGTTAGAAATGTCAGCATAAGAACAACAGCTGTGGCAGTAAGGACTGCTAGGTGAACCACAGAGAATAAGAACAGAAGAAGGTCGGGGGGCAAGTATTCTCCAAGGCTTGGGGAGGATGTGGGTCCAAACTGGTGCCAGAGAAAGAAGCAAGGAAAATGAGTTATAAGGATAGAAGACTGAGCATGATAAAAATAAGAGAGAGGTGAGGTTAACCACGAAAGGGGGACAGGKAAGGAGGATGGTTGTGTCAAGTACTAAGATGACCAGCAGATGGTGAAGTGTGGAATAGCTGCCTTGTCCAACAAGCCAAGTATATGCATCAGGTCCCGACAACAACTGAAATTGAAGACCAAACTGACAGAGAGGAAACTCTTTTACAAACCCCTCCCTTGTGACCAGGGGCAAGCAGGAACAGGTGGGATAAATTTGTGTGTATATTTATAGGCTCATATCTCTGTGCATGGGATAGCTTTAGGCTATATCAGCAGTCATAGCTGTAGTTCTGTTTCTGTAACTAAATGCATTTCATACCCTTCAAAACACACCCCACAGCAGCAAACTGTTACACCATCATCCCTCTTGACACAGAAAGTCGGTGCCACCATGTGTCCTCCTTTCTTCTGCAGACCATCTTCAAAAGAGATGACCAGCCATCAGAGGGTTGCACAGAAGTACCACCCCTCTCTCTGGCAGTAACTGAAAGGCAACACAAAAGCTTCCCACCTCCTAAGTGCAGGCAGCACCACGATTATCCTTTCCCAACAGGAGGCTCTAACTTAATTAGTTTTCCACAAACCTGCCATGYTGCTAACAATGTAGATGGGATCTTTTTGAATCCCCCCTCCAACATGGCACCTGCACTGATGGGTCTTCCTTCCCGCTCTTCTCAAAAACAAAGGAAAATGGAGTGTAAAAATCCTCAGTGAACTCTAACAGTCATTTTCCTATCAGGTAATGCAGAGTTTTCATGAGGATTGGATAAATCACTGTCTTTGTACTTTGATGCTGAGCTCCTTGGGGACTGACTATCCTTTTCATTCTTTAACTGTCCAGTACTGGCACAGTGCTTCTACTTCGGGAGCAGGATTCCCAGGAGCTACATCATCACAGAAAAAGAATATGAATAATCTTGCCAGCTTTTGTTCTACACATTAAATAATGACCCTTTGAATGAGTCATTTAACCTGCCAAATTTTTAAAGAGATTTTCCTTCAGTAATTTTGTAAGAATGGTATTTCCTTATAGGAAGGTCATTCTTTGAAGGAAGAAGGCCCACCCAGAATAAGACAACCGTGGCATTAGTAATTTCTGCATTGGAACGTTTGTGAGTAGCTGAACTGGGTAAGTGCTCTCCACTTCTTCCTGCAGAGTTTCTATTCAGCAGGAGTGACTCCGTACACCCAGCTGTTTTGTTGGACRTATCTGCACATAAATTAGAGTGAGAGCACCCAAACAGGTAAATAGGAGTAAATAGGACTTTTGGAAATGAAAACAAAACTAGCATCCTACTGAGCTCCCAGTAGGCTCCAAAGCCTGTTCCCATTCTTTGTACAATCCCTCAGGTGAGTCCAAATATGAAATACATCACTAAGCATTCCTGCAGCTCTTAGTTATTCAGAAAGATTTAAGCTGCTGGGAGTCCAGATGAGATACAAAGTGCCACATGTTGTCACTTCTATGTGAACTAGGTGACCTTTCAGATAACGTACTTTTCCCTAAAGGTGTGGCAACATTACAAAAGAAACATGGAAATACAGTTCTCGTTGTCTTTGCCACAAGGAAAAAAATCACACATCAATGCAGTGGTGATATAATATGGCCTAATTCCATAAATGCCTGCCTGAATTTCAGTTACTGCTGATGTTGCCTTACAGTAGCCAGTAATCAAGTTTAGAGTTTTCCTTCAAGCTGAGAACTATTACAGGTCATAAAGCAAAATGCTTAGGCTAGGCACATCCTTATCTCCCTAATGGAACATGATGCTAAAAGCATCATTTGCAAAGTGTGTTTAGGGTGAACATAATTTGTACGAATGACAACAAGGGACCAATACAGAGGGCAGAAAAGTACATGTTCTTTAGCAGATTGCAACTTAAAAAAAACCCCACCTAAATTTGGTGGCAGCTGAACAAGTGGAGAAGAAAGCAGAGAGAGACCTACCCTACATTCCTATGGCCGAAGAAGAAATCTGTAGTAGCAGGGGCTCCCAAGTTTGTGGCTTGACAAGTGAACTATCACAGCTCCCAACACTCATATAGGGAAATTTTAGCTGCCATGGCAACCATTTTTTTCTGGTTGACTGCACTGTGATAAATATTCGATTAAACCCTTTTTATTTATGTCCTAATCTAAAAGGTTTCTTTAGTGAAACAGTCAATTTAAAGGTTTTGCTACCTAATCATGCAGCAACTAGCACAGTTCAGCCCTGGCTTGGATGAATGGCAGCACAATTAAATAATAATAAATGACAGAAGATAGAGAGTCAAAGCAGTAAGGGAAGTGGAAAAAGGAYGCTCTTTTGGTGGTTAGGTGGATGGATGAACCTATGTGAATGATACTTTTATTTTATTATTTGATGGTAATTTCACAGAAAAGGTTAATTTCAGGTTGAAGAAAGCTTTTTATTCAGCCTGTGAATCTGAGCACTTTACATTTTTAATCTTAAAAGAAATTCCAGACTGAACAAGTGATTTCTAATAGAACAATCAAAACATTTTATTTAACATAAAAAATAATATTTTTCTTTTCTTTTGCTGTTATTCTCAATTTGGATTTTTTGGACACAATTCAATGAATCCAGAACAAATTGTCTTGCCAGAATTACTTTTTTTCCATAAAAGACTACTGAACATTTTGCAATGTATTTCAAGAAAACTATGATCCGAGGAACCTTCAGAAAATTCTTTTTTTTTTTCTTTTTTTTTTTGTATTTAGCATATCTTAATCCCTGCATATCCTCTTCCCTGTCTTTCTTTTTATGCTGACCCAGCAGTAGAGATAGTGCTCCTCTACCTATCCCCATKAAAAATTAAGTTTAGAATTTGTTAGACCCAAAACTTTTAATTTAGATTTTATTAGGCCTGAAGCAATCTCTCATTGCATTTCATTTCTCTGGGCCCACATTTAAATTTATCACTACTTGGCTTTTTATCAACATCCCCTTTCTGTGACTAGCAGGCATCGTTTCTCAGCTCCTCTAGGGCTACAGGTTCATGTGTTCTTTTTAAACTGACTCCAAACCAACATTTCTAAAACTTGTGGTACRTGGGACACGTGTTTTTTTCTGAATTAAAATTGGATGTCGCATGGCAGATATYCCTGACTTACCCTGCTGGTAAGGTCCTTACACAGCGGTCCTGCCCCTCAGCTCCAGGGGCCACTAGGTCTTGCCAGGCTCACGCCTCTTCTTGCACGAAACCTTCTGCGAATTGCTGCCCTAAGTAGGACCACAAGCAAAACAGACAGACTCTGAGCAACCATGGAGAAAACAGAAGGTAAAATGTCAAAGAGGATGATGGCTTTTCAAACCAAGGATGTTATATTTTCTACTGGATTTAGGCAGTATCATCTGGTTTAAAGATCTCTACTCTTCTGATCCTATAAAAGAGCATTTTTATCTTCTAGAATCAGTGCATTTATAGGCTGAGGACGCAAGTAACTGAAGACTTAACTGAAGCAATATATAATGTAATTCAACCCTCCTGATTTCATTTATGTTTCTTATTTGTTGCTGGGATATAAAGCTTTGATATTTTACAAAGGGTACCCAGAGTAGAATTTTTCTAATGAATGTGGTAGTGACAAGATTTTTTTCTTAGWTTTTAATACTTGCTTTTTTACTCTGCACTCTCGAACTTTCTATTTTTCTTTCCCTTAAGGGTTTCTCTTTTTAAAATTTGGCACAGTATTGGGGTTTTTCCTTTCTTTTGCCTCTTTGAAAGTCAGAGGTCTGCTTTGTTCATGTTCTTTCATAAAAGGCATTATCAATAACATCTGCACAGGCACTGGAATAATTAACCTTTTCATTTTCATTATAAGCAGATTTTTATGATTACATAGATGCATTTCTATATTAGTCAGAGGATGCAATCACGATTGAAAGCATGCACTGCACATATTCTTACACAGACATAGACACAACCCCTTCCCAAAACAGCTACACACAACTGTCTCCATCCAGTTGGTCTCCTCTCCTGCCCAGAAACAGATCTGACATATGAAAGATCACAGCAGACAAAAAAAAATCTTAAATATATAAACGTGAATGTATTTTTTTGAAAATTACAAAGAAATAAGAAGCCACTTATCCCTGCTATGCCCTCATGTAGAACTTGATTACCAACTGCCCAATTTTAATGGGTACCGCAACATCCGTGGGGACATGCTTTAGAAGAACCGTTTCTCCCTAGCTATGCCATCTTGAACATTAGATGCACACTTCATGCACAAGTGCTTTAACCAYAGCGTGAAAGATGAGCAGCACCAATAACATCTCCAACAACCATTTTAAAAAAGGAAGCGGTACTCAATTAGGTAGTTTTCCCTAGGAGAGCACTGTGTATGCTGCAGAGCTTTCACAGTCACAGGGCCCAAAGGTGGAGCATCGTACCTGTACCACGCTCCCCACCTCTCCCACAGGGTGCCTGTACCGCACACTCCCCTTGTGCTCCATATACACCCACTGACCATGTCACACAGCTGCCTTGTGCCTTTATCCATCAGGGTCTAATAGCAAAACGGGAGGTAAAAATCAAGAACCAGCCCTCCAGGCTAACAGCTTTCCATATTGTCCCCCAAGGGTTTTCCTGGGGTATACCTGGCAGCCCTGCTGGGGTCACTGACCTGAACCCATTCCTGCAGGCCCAGCCTGCCCAAATGCTGGTGTGGGGCAGGACYTTTCTGCCCCCCCACCCCATCCCACAGTGAGCCATGTGCTTCCCTCCATCCCTGGCTTTTGGCAGGATGCCTGGATGCCCACCTCTTTTTGGGTGCTCCAGATTCAGAAGAGCTCAGACTACAGGAGGGCAGAGGGCGCATCCTTTTGGGGGACATAGGCAAAGCCAGGAGAAGGGAGTACTTAGGGCAGTAAGGCCCATCTGCAACAAGATGTGTTTGCAAYCCAGCAAAAGCCAGTGACCTCGCTGACATCCAGGATGAATCATTTTCATTCTGCTCACAAAGGCCATGGGCAAATGTAGACCCTTACAACTGGCACCCAAAGAATGGCAATCCCRTGCTCCCTGTGGGCCTCCCTGGGCAGTGTAACATGGGGACTGTCGCTCTCAGACCACCATAGAAAACTCAGAAATTTGGCATTGGATAGTGGGCCTTGACTGCCAGGGGTCTGAAGACTCCGCAACATCAGATRAAACTTTCCTGGCTGTACCTTTCACAAAAGACTCTTGAATTAAATGTGCTTTTTGCCTACAGCTTTTAGCTCCAGCCAACTCAGCCCAGGCAACTCAGCCAGCTAATGTGGTTAGACCAACACACAACTATCTAATGAGAAAGCCCCAAGGATAAAACAAGATATCTAAGCTCCCTGCAGTGCCTCGAGGCCCGTTCCTGTTTTTCACCTTCACTGCAGAAGGAGCTCACAGCCTGTTGCAGGCACAGCCCCCTGCCAACACCAGGCTCTGGTATTCTTCCAGGACAAACCCATGAAGATTTTTTTTCTCAGACATGGGAGAGCAAAGTTTGTTTTCTGTCAGAGATGGTGCCTTTCCACACCGCCAGCTCTGGCAGGCTGCGTGCATTTCTAAGAGTCCTGGAAAGTATTTTTCCCTCCCCCAGAGCAAGCAGGCTAGACTGAGGGGGCAGCTGCATCTCTGGCAGGATGTCCAGCCAACACTGAAAGCCTTGTTTGCTAATGCTGTTCTGCTGGGGATGCCTTTGACAGAGCAACACTACTTCTGTACTAGTAAACTAAGCAGTGCCGGGGACACAATTTTAGGCTATATCTAGGTGACACAGAGTACACTGAATAGTGTTTCCTTCTTGTGCGTCCAGTCTAGCCAGAAACTAGGTAGGAGTAAGACAGCTAGTGAGTGGGTCATCTTGTGCCACCTTGTCTCTCTGAAGTGTGTAACCACTGCAGTTTTTGGAGAAGATGAGGGCAGAGCCAAGCTTTGAGGGCTCTGAGATGCAGGCTGGTTAGAGATGGATGGGAAGAGACGGCAAAGAAGTATGGGGAATGTTTGACTTTTGTCTCTCATGTGTTTCTGTGTACCAGCTGTGGACAGTTCTGGTGCCTACTGTGGTGCCTGTGCTGAGCCACTTGCTACTGGCTGAAGAAATAAGGGAAGGGGGACCATGTCCAGGCAAACACAAGACCTGAGAATGTGATGTAGTTGTTGCATTAAAAGTGACATCAGCGTAATGGCAGCGGCTAACACACACCAACTAGATGGTGAGCAGCCTATGGTCATCGCTCAGCTCTGCTTCATGAAGTGGACAATTTTGTCTTCTGTTTTATCTGCTATTGCTTGTGACATTAGTACGTTCATAATAAGCTTAACTCTTCCTGTTGCATTTGGTTGTACAGAACTCTGGCCTTGAAGGCGTTCCCAGGAGTGCTGTAATAGGCCAGCGGTCCCTGGATTTGAGACTGGCAGGGGTATGTAGGTGCCTGGGCACTACATTAATTTAGATGATATAATGTAAGTATCTGCATGACTAAGTCCGTGGGCTTTGCAAACATGAGCAATGGTGATTGATGATACTTGCACATTAAGGCAATCCACTTGATTTCACTGCAAAGCAATTGCAAAAAAAAAATCAGTTTGCTCCTGCAGGATTAGGATCTTAGTACATATCCTCGTGAGTGACTACAGGACACTGTGTGAGATGCAATAAACTTCTTAAGTACTATTACGTTATCCTCCACAGGCCCAGTCTGTGGCACGTTTGTAGCAYGCCTGAATTGAGTCCATTAGAGATTTTTCAACACAATCACCATAACAGAATTTTAAAGAAGAACTGGGCTTTTTAAAGGCATTGTTTTGTTTGCATTTTAAATAGAGAGTAGTGCTACTGCCTATCAATTTAAAGCACTCCATCCATTTGAAACTGCATGGAAAGCATGAGATAGAGACTTTAAAGTAGACATCATCTACATGAACCCCAAGCCTGAGTTTCCAAATACAGGTCAGGTCAAACATCTTAGCAAATCTGTTGGTTTTACTCCATCTGAACCCTGAAGTAATCAAAAGATTTAAGACTGTCTCCTGAGGAAGGTAAAAGCYCTGCTCCTATTCAAACTATTGAAGAAACAGGGGAACTGGTAGACCTGCTGTTCCTTTTTTGCAGCAAAGAATGGGACTTCTGTTACTTTGAAACATTTGGAAATTAGATTAAAAGATTTTGCAGATGATCCAGTCATTAAAGATGCAGGAATTTTTAATTTGTAAAACTGGCCTAGTGACAATGACTCCCTCAAGACCTTGGTAGAAAGAAGCAGTTCCAGCAGCATGGTCACGCTGCAGGCACCTTTTGGAAGCTGAAGTATACAGAGGCACTGAAGCATTGCCACAGGACAAAGAGCCCAAATCTGCATCCAGAAAGTGAACCCTGCACAGATTGCTTCCACACTGTATGGCAGGAGGTATTGATTTCCTCACTCATGTGGAAATTATAAAGATGTTGTGTCATTTTTGCTTTAATGTGGCCCTGAAGAATCTCAAAAAGTTTTGCACACTGCAGAAGGAGTTTGTGTCCCACTAAGTGCTGCTATCAGTTATGAGGGGAGAACAAACCAGATGGAAGCTTTTCTGCTTTACTGATTTTGAGGGATAAAGATAACACAAGCCTAGACTCTCTACATCAGCCTGTGTTTAGATGGTTCCTCACACCAAAATTATTTCAGCTTTTTATCCTGTTACACTGAATAACATAAAATATACAAGAACTGAAAGATGAGAGAATGTTAGGTGTCTCCCTATCCCACTATGTCACTTACTTGCTAGGCCCCAGGGTCAGGTCTGATGTCTTTTCCAAAATCATGAATCTTGCATTGGCAGCTGTGTGGCTGCCTAGGGCAGCAGTTGAAGTGTTTCTCCATCCTACTTGCTCCGTAATCCACTGGTCACATAGTCTGCAGGATTCACCTAGGAGCTGGGGGTTTGGATTTATACAAGTCAAGGAATGGGACTTCCACTTCTTTGCTGACTGCTTTAATTAATACATTATTCTTCAGAACTGATTGCTGCCTTTTTCCATTTATTCCTCTTCCCCATCTTTGCTAAGGAAGCCATGAGCCAGTCGTCTGCATCCCAATGTATAATGTATGTAATAAGCACAGAACTGATCCAGGCCTCACTGCGGCACTTCTGTAGCCCTTAATAGGATGCTTAAAGCCAGCAGACAGTTAGCATTTTAGACCACCCTTTGGTACTCTCTATTTAGTCTCACATATGCCTTAACTCTACAGCCTTCTGGTGCTACAAATCCCATTCGTAGTGCTTACTTCTCCTCAGTCAATGTGTAACAAACAACTGCATGGGCACCTGCATGGGCACTCCTGACTGGGTGCTGACTATTGCACAACCCACGTCCCTTATTGGATCCAACCCTTCATTTTGGGTTCATACCAGCATAGCATTAATATTTACCTCCTTCTTCCCATACAGTCAATCCACGTTCTCTTTCTTTGTCCTCTCTCTCAAGACCTTTTGTCGTTTACTTTGAAGTTCTCTGTGAGCTTTGAGTCTGTTTRATTTTTGGCATTCCTAATGTTATCCCACTGAATTCTGAACTGCAGAAAAGTAGTTTAGCAGGCTAAAATGGTCTCTGGTACTTACTTTTTCCTATTCATCCAGTAGGTTTGAAGCTGTTTTTTCCCTTTTGTATAGCTGCAGGCTACAGACTTCCTCTACATTCAAGTCCCTAAACTTAATGCAGCTGATTTTACTGGTAAGTCCTATGAATTCATCACCACTCCTGCTTTCAAAATCAGGGAGCTTAGTTGCAAAACTACCTTAATTTCTCCCTTTATCTTAAATTGAATCATCTTGTGACTACTTAATTTGAAGTTTTACCCCAGAACCAGATCTTCAATAAAGCACACATTTCAAAACCAAGTTTAAAATTATATCAGTTCCTAATGTTTAAATTACTATTTGAAGAAGAACCTGTCATCTCTCACAGTCAGAAATAATATGCTCTACTGCTACTAAGGAAACAGGAAATACACATTTTCAATATATATCTAGAAAATCTGTGAGCATAAGGAGGAGTAAAGCAGCTCAGGTAGCTAACATTTTGAGATTACATCTATCTATGTCTGCCAAGGTTTTACATTACAGAATGGACATATAGTAAAGGACTGGTCAAGAAACAGGGAGAGCTGGCACAACAGGATCAACAAAGAACAGAGTTAGGAAGCAAAAGAGGCTAATCAAGAAAGACAGAAACCACAAAGGAATTTGTTGCCAAAGCATCATGTCCTTTGTGGATTCCCAAAAGTTACATTCCACCACAGTGATTCCAAATTATCAGAGCTATTTACCTTTTAGATACAATTGCCAAGGTTTGTGTTCCTCTGCAAAATTGAGTTAGGTGGTCTTTACAAGCGTTACCCAAGCAGGTCATCTTTTAAGGCACTTTTTGACTTAGATGGTTTCTTGTCTAGCCACATTTTCCTTCCTTATTTTTTGCAATCTTATCACATTAGTGATATTCATATCACATTAGTGATATGGACTGCCTTCATATTTTCTTTTTCTCAACGAGGGGTATATATCCCCTCAAATGAGTATTTCACTCTTAATTTCTGTTTCATTGTTTGTATGTGTAGTCACATCCTTATCTTAGTTTTATCAGAGGAAAGTACTCAATGGCAAGGATGCAAATTCCATGCTTTCATTTAAAGAAGATAAAAGATATATTTTGTAAGCATGACTTTCAAAACATTTTCTGTCTGCCTATGTTCAAGAAGCAGTGTTAGTATTCAACCACCTGAAGTGGGTAGAAAATATGAAAGGAAAATAAAACAGGTGAGTAATGCCAGCTTTGTGGAAGGTGTTAACACCAAGGGCAGTTCCACTGACCTCGGTGGAGCTATGGCCAAATGAGGCTCTGCTCTTGGAGCTGGACTTCAGATGGAGATCCGTGAAGTATGTGTGTAATGCAGCTGAGCATGGTGCATAGACAAAGAATTCTACACTTTAAAATGTGTTTTGTCTCTCTTCTCTGAATGAGATTTTGTAAGTTTCTAGAGCTGAGGAGGTGGCAATTCAGTAGTTATTCTTCTCTCATGATTGCCCTTCTCAGTAAACATACAACTCTTACTTCCATCAAATCCCAAATAGACCAGTGATTTAAGAAGATTACAAATCATCAACCAGGAGTCAGACAATAGGTATATACCTGTCAAGAAATGCATTGTCTTGTAAGAATTAGCATGATGAATTGTATTGCGTTGGAACAATAATGAATACAAGGAGAGAATGGCAAATCAAACAATATTTTTTTTGCAAAGAGCATGTTTTTCACCACTACTGAACTGTACCTGCTATTGATAGGAAACAAGAGATTGTACTGACATCTGATTACAGTTGTCTAAACCAAAAAGTCCTCTACTTTCTGAGCCCACTGCAAATCTGTTGAAAGGCACAGGGAGAAACACTGGAACATTTGGAATGCATGTGTAACATGATAGAGGCTTTGGCATGGCATCACTCAGAGAGCTGTAAAATACCTGCAGAAAGTGTTTCCACTTAGTCCCTTCCAAATCTCTGAGAACCATCTGCTTTTTGGAATTTGGCCGATTCCAAAAAGCAAATGATAGCTAACAAGTTTGGCAGTGCCATGGAGATACAGAACTTTCAGAAAGATTGTAGTTGCCAGCCCAAATGAAAAAGTATTTTTTGTTCTGTGCTCACRAAAGTCGTGTCAACAGTCTTATTTTGCCTTACATCTGTACACAGTCTCTTTTAGACACTCTTTTAGAGTTCCTCCTCAAAAATGAAAAAACTTCTAGATTGAATTATCTCTTGGCTGTGAGTAAAGAACTCAATATTAAAGAAAGACAAAAAGACAATTTATGCATGCAAGATGAAAGATGATTGAGACAAGGAGGTGATGTTGACTTGGACAATATGAATGTTTTCAAAGCTCTTCCCCATGATGCTGCTCTGCCAGACTGAAAACTGTAGGACCGATCAGCTCAGTCACCTAGGGTGAGGATCAAAGTTTGGTTCAGGATGTCCAGGAATAATAAATGCAGGCAATAGACTTTTGGAACGTAACAGAGAAGCTGTTATTCCCACTATGTGTTAAGCATGGGCTTCAGCCCTAGACATTGTCCCACTGAGCAAACCAATGCACATCCATATTCAGGAATGGATCAACACTAGCCAGTGATTGTGACTGATTGCAGAGTCCTCCCCTACCCTATCCTCCCCTCTCCTTCCCTCCCCTCCTTTTCTTTTCCCTCCCCTCTCTGCTGTTTCTTGCCCTGCCATCAGCTTGTGTTTCAGGAGGGAGGAGGTGGGGAGAGGGTGAGGAAAAGGAGAATTCCCTCAGCCCAGGGCCAAGGACCAGATGGGAGAAGGCACAGCTCTTCTCACTTGCACTCTGCTCCTGGACCCCTGAGAAGCCAGCTCCATATGGGAGTACGAAGTGTTCATTCCTGCCAAAGCTCAGCCACCTCTGAACAACATAACTATCAGTTCTCAACTATTCCAGCAAAAACTTCCCAGTGATATCGTTCCACATTCCTACCCCCATCCTTCCCTTCCCAAGCCAAATGAAATAATAACAATAAACTACAAACATTAGCACAATGTATAATCACATATAAATACTGTCATCCTGCTAATGAAATTCCTTTAGCCTCTGAGCCTGCAGACCCCACACTGCTATAAGAAATGGCAAAGTTTTTCCTCAGATATCACCACTTCTGTCATGACATTGCAGGAGGTATTGCATTAATTCTTGTCCTGAAGTATTCTGGAGTTTGGCTTTTCAGTCTGTCTGAGAACTTCTCAGGCAAATATTGCAAACATTGCTGGGACATGATCAAGTGCAGATACAGAGGCGTAAAAACCACTGTTTACAAGAAAGCAGTTACTTTGCTCTGGTTGCCAAAGTAGACAGCACCACAAAATTTCCCATCATAAACTGTAACACCATGACAATGGTTTGCTTTCCAAGCACAATGCAACACATTTGGCTACTTACATAGAATTAAGCAGAGCACAGAATGGGAAAGGATGATCAGTAAATCTARAAAGGTACTTCTGGCATAATTCCAGGGTTTAAAATCTTTAGGAGGAATATGTTTTAATGTTGAAAGGTCATTGAACTACTTGTTTTCCAGCTGGACTGGTTTTACTCTGCCAAAGCAGCTGTTCATGTGCAAGACCTATTTGTCTAAGATGGCCTTGTTTCTTAATTTCCAAGGACTATTACTTTTACCAAGACTTTTATTGTATTTTTAAAAACTTTATTATTATCTTTCATTTAGGACAGTAAATGAGCAAGCCCTTCTTTGACATAGGTGGCATCAAATATTATTTTCTTTTAACAGAGTAAATTGTAAAATAGCCCATGGAGATTACTCAATTTCCAGTTCTGGAAAATAATGCTTTTAGAAAGTGCTCAAGAGTCATAATTGAATATGAGTTTCCAATGGAGTACTGTGGAAAATAAAGTTAATCAGATTATTTTGGATAAAAAATAGAGTTGGCCCTGGAACAGGCAATACCAGATTATAACATTCCATTTTGGTGCCCATAATTTGACAAGAATATTGAAAAATTGGAAAAGATGCAGAAAAAGGCCCCAGCAAGTATCCGGAAGTTCAAGAAAATACTTAATGCAAGAGACTGAAAGAGCTTAATGTGTTTAGTTTATGAAAACCGTAACTGTCAATTATACACTGACTCCAGTATAACATTATTTCATAGAACACCTCAGGTTGGAAGGGACCTCAAAAGATCATCTCATCCAACCTGGTCCATTTCCAGAGTAGCCAATATTAAAAGGCTGTTTAATAAAGCAAAAGAAGAGACACTGAATGATGAAGACGCATTTAAGACATTGAACAAACTGCCCTTGGAGCAAACTGCTCAGTAACACATTCCTGTCTACATCTTCATCCATTAAATCAGAAGCGAATGCCGTCTCCAAACTTAGACTTCAGTCAGACTAGCCTCAGTGAAAAGGGGAAATTGGTGAAATCTAACCCATGTTGTGACATACAGAAAGATGAAAAAATTTTAAGGGTTCCTTCTTGCTGTAAGGTGCTGCAATATCAAGAGCCAGTAATCCATATGAGAAGCAGCTAGTGAGTGATGAGCAGGATGCAGCATTGCAATTCCCTTCCTCTTCAGTGCTTCCCTGCTATGAACAGAGAGCTGAGAAGGGCTCAGATCCCACTGAACAGCTTCCGGGCTACTCTCAGTGCTGCAGTCATCTGCTGGTTTTTACAAGACGGGTGAAGCTGGGCTCAGCCCATGGAGGGCTGTGATCATGCTTTATTGGCTCCTAACAATTTTGTCAATAAAGACATTAATGTGGTTAGCAGTTCTCTCAGTCAGGTGTGTGAGTCATGGGTGATGGACTGCCTGGGTATGTTTTTAATTAGCAGCAAAGCTGGATTTAAGAAAAGGGCTGTAGCT
Organism: Phoebastria nigripes; assembly: GCA_035582835.1. Lineage (NCBI taxonomy): Eukaryota > Metazoa > Chordata > Aves > Procellariiformes > Diomedeidae > Phoebastria > Phoebastria nigripes. Next base: position 234,361 of record JAYKAV010001875.1, on the reverse strand, counting down.
GCTGGGCCTAGGTCCAGTTGGGTAGTAAGCTAGGAACACACTAGCAAACAAAGAGCTGTGCCACACCTTTAGCTCCTCACATAAGCTCTCCACCTAGTCCATTTGGAGGTGTGAGATAGATCTATGTAGTCACTTCACTGCTCCTGGCAAGCTTGATGGTGTTGGCTCAGTGGGCTGAGACATTCAGAAAGGCTATCAGAACAATACTGGCTTTCTTCAGTTTTACAAACTTGGGCTCTGGGCAGTGTCAGCTGCTCTCAATCATGGCTCAGTCTGATGCATTGCTACCTGAAAACTGAAGAGGTGAAGGATTTCTTGAACATTGCAATAAGCTTCCCTTTGAAGGGAAGACTGGAGACCAGCCAGACCTGAAAGCTAATTCGTATGTGTTGTATGAAACACTAGGTTTGGGCTTTCTGGCAGGGTAAGCAGTAGTGCTAAGATTCAAGAAGGAAAAGTAGAATATATAACCCCAAGAGTCCTTTCCTGCTCTAGAGGAAATGGTCTGAGGCAAACACAGCTGGAGCAAGAATGAAGCACTTTGGGCTGCTCCCAGAAGCAATCCAAAGAATCTGCAAGAAGAACCTATCCAAATCCTGCTATTAGACCTTGGTTAAAGTGATGAAGAGGTGTGTCTGGCATGTCATGGATTTGGGATGTCAGTGGTGACAAGCAAATGTGTTAATGGCCCTATTGAAGATGATTTCTCAGTGACATAAAAGTGCTAAACTCTACTAAATTCTGCTTTCAGGACCATATGAGCAGGTCACAGGAATCGATGCCTGGATGTGTAGGCATAGTTCTGTGTTTTGTGCATCAGCTTTAGGGGAAATCACCTAGCCTTTGTTGCTAGACAAGGTGGTACTAAAGGGCTTATGTGAGCAGGAGAGGTTGGCGTTGCTCAAAGGAACTTGCATATCATGTTCAGTATCTCAGTTTCAGACAAAAGGAGTACGTATGTGTCCTTATGAGCAGATATGTTTCTACCRCCTTTAGGGAAAGAATGATTAGCAGCGTAGCAAAAGTCATTAGAGCTGCACACTGGCAGTAATTCGGAGGGGGGTTGCTTCCCCACCAAACCAGAATGGGAAGTGGGCTGGGTGGAAGCACCCTCTTGAAGGAGGTGGGGAGATGAATCAGTGCAGGAAGGCAACAACACTTTTTTCCTTCTTGCCTAAATCCCGTGTGAAGTGATAGCATCCTAGAGGGCTGGTAGAGGCAGAGAAATGTGTTTGCCACACTCCTTATGAGATAGGCTAAAAAGATGGGGAGAGAGTTTTGCAATCTGATTCTGTGTTGCAACTTTAAAGAGCTGTGTTATCAGGTGGAATATTGCGAAGGCACAAAAACCTTTTCTGATCTGCAAAACATAGTATTAGGAAAGTCATTCAGTAGCTCATTTTCATTATGAATTTTCATAACATCGTTACTTTATGTCAAAATATTTTATGCAATTTTGATTTCTTTGGCACTGTTGGACGTTATCTTCAAAATTTACAGTATTATTTCTTCATGTTAAGCTTTTTTCTCTCTGTGTCCATACTCAATAACACGGTGCAGTACTCAGGAAGGGTTATTTGCATGTACTTCTAAATATATTCGTTCAAAACTACTAACACAATCAGATAACATGAACTATGCATGGACAGGATTTCTGATCCCTCAGTTCTACCATGGTTTCTGCCATTAATGCCCAGACATTTGGATAATGGCTTCTCAGGGCATGGCTCCCTGGGGGGTGTCGGGGCAGGAGCCGGCAGCCAGGGCCCATCCCAGCCCSCAGCCAGGAGCAGAGCAGCCGGGGACACCGGAGCAGCCCTAGCCCCGGGCATCAGGCACCTCCCTCGGGATGGGGACGGGCTGAGGCTGGGCTCGGGCATTGGCCCATAGGTGGGGGTCTGGGTCAGGATCAGCGGGGCCCGCAGCCAGGTGCAGGCTGGGCTGCACCGCAGCGGGGTCTGTGGCTCTGCTAGGGATCTGGCACCAAAGTCTCGGCTTCAAAGCAGCTGCCATAGGACGGTGTGGGCCCTGGCCATGGCCCCCTCCTCAACAAGGGGTGTCCTCACACCTCGCACAGCCCTGGGGTCAGAGGTGCTGGGCGTGAGGCGCCCTGGCCATGGGGGGGCCCTGGGCGATGTCTGATGAGTCCCAGGCTGGGTCGGGAGTCCCCATGGAGCTATTTCCAGGGTCGGTGCAGCTCCCTGGCTTGGGGTGAGATGGGTGATCCATCCCCAGCAGCTGGTGGGCCTGGGCTGATATTGCTGGGGAGTCATTATCAGGTCCAGGGCAGGCAGGGGGGGCAAGGGAGTCAGGCCCTGAGGAGCTCTGAGGGCACAGGGGGGAGTTGGGGTTGCCCCTGAGGGGCTTCAGGGCTGGGGCAGAAGGGTTCAGGTGCCACTGAGGAGGTTGGGACCCAGGGCCAAGCTGGGGGGCTCGGGGCTGTGTTGAGAGTGGGCGCTGTGGGGAGCCTTGGGGCAGGCCTGCAGCTCTCAGCTGGGGGGGGATTGGCAGGGGCTGGGCTCCATGGTGCTCAGCACAGAGCTCAGGGTGGGTGGTCCGAGCTGGCTGTRGGGCAGCGGGGGCTGCCCACAGTGGCGGCACAGCAGGCCCTCACCGGCCAGGGCCCGTCCCACTGCCCCAGCCAGGAAGCAGGGCAGCTCGGGAAGTGGCAGTCCATGGTGACAGTGACCAGGGTCAGACACAGGCCAGTGATCGCCAGGCAGGTCCATGGCGATGAGGCAGGTCCAAGGTCAAGCTGGGAAGTCAAGTTGGCAGGTCAGGGACAGGGTTCGGCTCCGGATCAGCGGCCCATGGCCCAGCACAAGCTGGGGTGCCAGGCAGCAGGCACTGTAGCTCCAGCAAGGGCAAGGCTCTGGAGCCTCAGCTTAAAAGCAGATCCCACAGGGCAGAGAGGGATGCCTGCCACGGCTTCCCCGCAGCACTGCGCTGTCTGGGAGCCTCTCCCCACATCTCCAGCAGGAAGGGAGCCTCCCTCGGCTGCACTGTTTATAAGCTGGCCCAAGCCGCGGCAGCCAAACCTCCAGGAGAGGAGGATGCACTCAGGGCCCTTACATGGGTTTTCTCGAGGTTGAGTTCACTTGGATGGCAGACTAATGCTTTTTTTCAGCATTGTGATTTATTTCTTCAGTGTTTATGTTTATCTGTAGCACTTACAGTATTTCTTACCCTCTTTGCCTCTTTCCCAGCCTCCTTCCTTCTTCATCTGTGTTGCAATCATTTCACTTTGTATCTGCCATCTTTCAAAGCATTGAACTCTTCTGTCCACGGCACCCTGGTGCTTGTTCGTGTCTAATACTACTGCTTCCAGTAATGCTATCAGTATACTGTAGCACAGGCTAATTCTAACAGTAGCTGGGTTTGATGAGTTCGCTCTGTAAAAACCGTGTTGTCTTAATTGAGCCCATCACTTCATCAATGTCTGTTCAGAAGTTCTCAGCAAAGCACAATGACCTTGAATTTCACCCTGACTTTCAGCACTGATCAAACATATGACTTGTCCTACCATATCAACTTCACTGCATTTTAGTGTTTTGCATTTTGTAGTTTTATGTAGGTGCAACCACTTTGGCCTTCTGCCACTTACTGCAAGTCTAGGCAGAGTGTGCCAACAATAACAATATGCTTAATGATAGCAAATGTCTTTAATCCAAATATGTTTGCTAGTGTCCAATGTCAACAGCATAAACTAAGGAGTCTAACACTAGATCATCCAAAAGTAACACTTTCAAATCCATCTCTTATCCTTAATGTCCAGTTAAGGAACATGAAGAAAAAACAAGGTTAATCACGTGTATTTTTATGCTCCCACCAAACACTGATTTGAAGCAGTTGTTCAAAATCCCACCCATTCTTAGGCAAATATTCAAAAAGTGCTCATGTAAATAATGTACATGAGTAAGTAGTTTGCCCATTAAACAACTAACATAAAATGCTTAAAAATGTAATAAAGCATAGTTTGTATCTATATAGATATTAAATATATACATATATGAATTTACATATTCATGTATATTCTTAAACACATGTATACCTAGCTTGTATGAAGTTAGTATAAATCCTGAACTGGGTTACCTGCTGTATTATATTCTCAAAGCAATTCTCCTAGTGAAGAGTATATGAAGTTTCTCTTACTGTTCTACAGCAATATAACAACTGTACTATTATTAATAGGATTATACTATAGTATGTAACACTAATATTATAATCATATTATTGTATTGTGACTGCAGTACTCAATAAAAACCAACAAATTTGGAATGAGCATAAGACTCTGAGATTACCTTCTCTAACTGTGTAAGTCACCCAGCACTTCATGAGTAACAAGGTGAGCAGCAAACATCTCAAACTGCAACTGCTTCATACCACTATAACCTGATGTCCTTTTGCTGTAGCAAACTGTGAAATTTTCTTTTCCCTCAACTTTCCCATTTCCAGTGATTTCATTGCTCCTTGAAATTCCTCTCTAGGTGATGCCCTTTCGGCCTTTGCCTGCTACCCTGTTTACCCAGAGTTTCTAGGGTGCATGCATCTGGAAGAGGTGGCAGGATTTGCCACTCAACTGGAATGCACCCTTCCTACTTTCAACACCATCTCATACTTCACTGCCAGTTCTCAGGAACCTTTTTTGTGTTTGTGTTATTGGCCCAGCCATACTGCCATACAGCTTAGCCGTTGCCTCTGTTGAGTAGTGATGTCTCCAGACTTTTTGATTTCTTCACCACTTTACACAATGCTTTTACTGCTTCAACTTCTCCAGAAGTCTTGAGTCACTTATTTGGTCTCTTTCACTTCTAGTTTTACTGCTTGTCCAACTTCTCCATGGTTGTCTAGGCCTCTCATAACTTCCTCCACAGTGCTGAGGATCAATTTGTGTTGTCCACCTACTCTGCAGAGGGATATCTTTGGCATTACTAGTTATTTATCTGGCACATTGTCTCCATGTTACCTTAGCTACCTCCTTTGCAGAGCTCTCCTTTTTCTTATCCAGATAACATCAGGATTGATTTGCACTTAGTTCTTTTTTTAATTTTACCATAGCTTTCCCCACAACTAATTCAGTTTAGCTAAGTGTGTATGTCTTCATGAGGGAAACATATATTGTCAGCAGTCAGATCGGTATCAGCCAACATACCAGCCTTGGGAACTCCTCCGGCTAGTAGGTTACAACAATTAACATAGGCTGAAGTAGAAATCGCAAACTGGAGGCTGCAGCTTACCTGTATAAACATTCTTGCCCTGCTGCAAAGGTGTCAGCTGTGTTTAAAAACTGGCATTGGACTGATTTAAAAAGAGAATATCAGTAGTAATGACACAGTGTTCAATGGAACAGAGCCAGCAATATGTCACATGATCAGCTAGTGTATTTGTGGAGTTTTGGGAAAATGGTTCAACAAAGGCCTGTAGCAATGCTTTCCCTTTTCCAACTCTGTATTTAAACACTCCTTAATCTCCCAGCTATTTTCCAACTTTTGTCTGTTCAGTAACAGAGAAAAGAAGTTTTGATATAATGGAAAATGCCATTAACAGGTTAACTTTCAACTTTGCCTTGAACTTCTTAAATGACTGATTAACTTACTTCCTGACAGTTTATAGAAGAAATGAGGGTTGTAAACAGGACTGCTTACTTCTTTCTTATCACTTAAGTATCTGTTTAATTTATTCATCACTCACGGACTAACTGCCTAGAAACAATGCAGGGTGAAGTGCTTGTAACCATAAATTCCACAAAGTCATGCACTAGATGAGAATCAGGATAAAGGCCAAGAAACCACTAAGTCCTCCTTAAGCCCTAAAAGTGTGGTCTACATTTCAAGTGGTGTCTACAGGCACTTTCCACTAAAGTAAGTGGCTTTCAGTGTCCCACAAGCATGACACTCATGAGTGAATGTGTACTGGATGGGACCATTGTATACGATCATCTAAGACTGAGAAGTGGAAATGACTTAGGAGTTTGTATTGCAGTTTATCTAGAAACAGAAAGGTGAAGCCCCTTCCTAGCATGATACAGGTTTAAAAGAACGAGGTCTTACTGAGGAGGCACCGGTGCCTTTGGCCCAGGTCACTAAGAAGCAACCAGGTAGCCCTGTCCTGCTGAGCCTGGCTAGCTCCTTACAGGCTGTGTTGAAAAGGCACACTGCTATGCATAGCAAAAAGCAGAGCAGGGAGGGATGGGACAGTGTTTGCACCTAGTCACCTTTGCCTTTCCAGACCAAATGAGCAGCTTCTCAGTTTTTTTCTGGATCAGTGAGAAGAACACTCAGGGAAAGTCCAGAACAAGGCCGGAATTTAGCATCAGATGTAAAACATGTGTTTGAGCTTCTCTGAGCACTCAGCCAACATCATTGTCACTGGGCTGGTTTGAAAAAAAAAAAGGTACCTAATGATGTCATTACTCTTGTAATGACTCTTCTCAGTCTCCTCTGTGAACTAACACAGCCTTTGACAAACAAACAAACAAACAAAACCCCAAAACTCCACCATTTTGTATGGCAGAGGTAGAACAAAAAAATAATATTAGCTCTCAGGAATCTGCTTCAAAGATGGACCCATTTCTGTATTCTCCTCTATACCCTTTCAAATTTAGTGAAAAGATATATGAGGGATTACATGAAGGTTGACCCTCGGCATAAGAAAAATATGTTACTGCATTATTTGAAAGGAAGGAAAAATTGTTTCCTGTCTGTGTAATATTGTCCTCATCATTAAAACAACCTGCTATATTATAGTGTTGCTCTGTAGCAAAACCACTTTCCATGTCTCTCAAGCTGGCTGTGTTAATAAAAAGCTTTCTATTTGCCCTTGATGTGTGGGATGTGAGCCTACTAATTACTCTGAAAAGAAACTCCTTCTTGTAGTGTAATTCTCTGGTCTGTATAATGATACTTTTGGGTCCTACTTCGCAGCGCTGAAGGCTGGTTAAAGTGGAAGTATCAGATGATGGTTCAACAGGACAGTCTCAGTAAAACTCCTCTTGCTCTTTACATGGAATGTCAATGATGTTTTAGCATCCTTGATTACCCCTCCTTGAGCTCTGAAAAGTCTACAGAAAAACTCCCATGCCGAAGTTCAGTGTGGTGTTTATCACAGCTGTAACAGAAGCAACACTAGAAGCACCCAAAGGGAAAAAAGATAGACTACTCTCATGGTCAAAAGTGATGGTTTATGCCCAATATCCAGGGTGATCTCATGTCACCAAATGGTACACAGTAACACCAAAGAGAAGAGATGCATGCTCCTTCTTCAGAGAGGAGGCCAAAAGGACCAGAGAATGAGGAGAGCCATGAATAAAGCTGGAAGTTGGCATCTTAAAAAAGTGAAGGCCACACATGTCTGCAAAACCGTGTGTAGGTCCCACACCAGTAATGATAGTATATTCGGGAACTGGAAGTAGAATAGCTGTTTCAGTGTGGTGCTGTCAGTGCCTACTACTTTAAAGATGACATTTTATTAAATCAGTGATATTCTTTGAGGATTTTTCATGGCATGAGGTTGCAAGAGCTCAGTCAGTGGTGGGACAGATGTTTCTGCGCTATGTTCATCGTGCAGAGCAGACATACCATAAGAAGCAGTAAATTTTCTACACTGACCAAAGAAGAAGTCTCAATGGGGGCTGCACAAGGTTCATTCTGCTGACTACTGCAGCTGCATCACTGCTTAGGGACCACTTGCTCTTTCTGTTGTTGCTCTAGATTTGCTATTCTAGAAATACATCCACAGACACTGCCTCCAAGATGCTACTGTTTTAGAGCTGCTTGTATGGTGGCTAGTTATGGCTGAATTAATTTCACAGCCTTTTAAAAATTTATTTTTCAAGTGTTGTGTGATCCTTCTAAAATGTTATGGTAATCTGTTAAATAGCGCTGTACAGTTTGGACTCTGAACTTATTTTGCTAGATGCAATGGTTGTAAGTTTCCAATTAACTAAAAATTAAGCATTAACTGGAATACCTTAATTGAAAAAAATATGAAAACATTTTAATTAATTTTTACAATTAGAAATTAGTAAGTAAGTACTAGTAATCAGCTCCCATAAAGTTGTGCCTTGACTTTCTTTCTAAACATTTGTAATGCCTAGGGCCTTTCTTAAATCACTCAAGCATGACAATTTCTTTCAGCCACATTAACTTTCTGCAGCAAGTGTTACTGAACTTGTTCAAGTATAATTTGCTTATGTTATGCCTTTTTGCTTACTCACATGACTAAAGTACTTTTCTCTCCACGCAGTGGCATTACTAAGTCTCTGCGTTACAGAGAAACATGCTAGGAATACAGATTATAGCTTTCATATTTTGTTTCTGTGGGCTGGGAGCTGCTATTGCTGCTACTGCATCGAATGAGTGGAAAGTCACTAGTCGAGCATCATCTGTTATTACTGCAACCTGGGTTTTCCAGGGTCTTTGGATGAACTGTGCCGGCAAYGCACTGGGTGCTTTTCACTGCAGACCTCACCTTACTATCTTCAAAGTAGAAGGTAAGTAAGTGTAATTTAACTGGAACGTATGCAGAGCTATGTGTATAGCAAGATGTGAGCCTGAGGAGAAAAAGATTATTTTGGCTTGTGCAAGCGATTATGATTAAAGCATTGTGATGAATATAAGTAAAGGATATTGTAGGCAGAATATCAGAAACAACTTTGTAGGAATGATATGTATTCCAAGAAAGACAGTAAGCTCTACTCTGTGGTTGGTAATATGTGATAAGTGTACTGGACAAAGTTCCAGTAAATACGCTATCAGTAACAAACCACTGTTAGCAGAGACATGGACTAAACTGTCTTCCAGCTCTAATTTCTGTGCAAAAATAAGCGTCCTGCTTGCTAGATGGGGAGTGGAGGAAAGATAGCAAGGTCTGTGACAGCTATCGGTACTCTTTTTAGTATCTAAGGAAAATAGATAGCAAAGAACCACGTCCACAAATACTATGCAAATACTCACATGCTGGAAATTAAGTACGCGTGTATATACTTGCTGTACCACAGGCTAATATCTTAACTTTAAAGATCAAAGGTGTGCTGTTTCAGAATGTCCATTTTAGTGGAAAGCATTGGATTTGGAAGCCATCTATCAGAGCGTAAAAACAAATGAGGTCTTCTTGCCTTGTATCGGGAACGGGTTTTCTCAGAGACAGGGACTAACTAGAAGTCTACTACGCAATGTGTTTTCTCTTCTGCTCTGTGTATAAAGCAGTAGATGAAAAGGTTTGTTTTCTATTTGTTGTTAACCCTTGAGACAGTAGGCAAGATAGTGTTTTCAGTAAAACTGYGTGTAAGCACTCATGAGGGCAAGGGCAGAGGGACTGCTCTCTCCTGGATGTGGGCAGCACACGGGCAAGATGGAGTCAGAAAAGTAGAGTAGGGAAAAAAGGGCTAAGACACTGGTATTTTAGGGAACCAGAAAAGAAATCCAGGCTAGACAGAACCAGTCTTCCAAAGCTTTTATGAGACCAGAAAAAAGCACAATTATAAGATATTAACAGCCAGTGGCTGAACGAGATATAAAATGTACTGTTGCACGGTTGTTACCATATTACATAAACAGGGTCATGCGCACACACACCTCGCACACACGTGGAAACATGGAAATGCGGAGATGTTACAGATCCACACCTTTTCTTGCCTTTCATGCCCCTGCCACATCAGACTGTATGCTGGGACATACAGATCGACTCTTATACAGACAGAGGATTTTGAGATAAAACTCAGCATCATTTCTGTACACATTTTATCATGCCCTGCTCCAAACCATCACAAATTGTACGTGAGGGATGTGAATGGATAAGAATAGTTTTACTTCTTTTAAAGAATGCTGTTCATTAAAAATGACTTAAAAGGCATAGAAACTCACACATACGCTTTAAAAGTGAATATTATATCTTTGCTAATCACCATTTATGCATTATTTCTGCCAAGATTTAAAGAAAAAAAAACAACTCTTCTTCTCAGGCATATGAGATCAAATTTGTTAAAGCAATGTAAAGTACTTCAGTAACTAGAAACTACCATTATTGCTATTATTAGTAGTACAAAAGCTGCTTTCAGAGTAATCAGCAGTAATCCATTTGCCACTTTGTATTGTTACTATTGTTTTGACCACTGGCAGATTGAAATGTGAATAAACAAAATACACATCATTATGTGTGCATCCTTTAAATATATACTTAAGCATCTGAGTACGGTTTTGCTTATTTGCTGTTTAGAGTAACATAGACAAGAAATTCACAACAAATTAAAGTAGCACGCTTTTGTTAAAGTAAGCGAGTAGCAAGCTGCTGTACTGACATTTAGGAAGTCTAATTTTAACCTGCCAGTGCACGCACCAGCGAAGGGTAATGTTACATGTAGCATAAACACTACTGGGAAAGAGTGAGGTATTTTGTTTGGAAAACCTGCTAAACATAAACTCCTGGTAATCCAAGGAAAACAAGAGTTCAACATTGAAAGAGCTTTGCACTCTCACTCTGTCCTACATTGTAAAACAATAAAACGCTCAGATTAAAGAAGTAATGAACTCCCATCTCTGTCCTCAGAGCTTCAATATATCATCATTATTGGTGTACTGACATCAGGGTGGGCTGGCAATATAACTTTTTCTTCTGCACGTTTATGATTTTATGGAACCTATTTGCAATTTGTCCTACAGCCAAAGATAACTCTGTTACACAAGCTCCTTACTCCATTCCTACCTATCTTCAGATTACCCCACAGAAAGTATTAGCACTAAATAACACAAGTCACTTCTACTCCAAAGCAGATGCATTTGATCATTAAAGTTTTGATTGCACTTTGGGGGGGATTCTGCAGGAGATGCTTCTACATAAGCTCTATGAAGTTTTAAGATTTTTTTTTTCCTATTTAAATCACAGTAAACAAAAAACCAGACTCCAGAGGTCTTTCTTTTAGCAGGATTACCCTGTGGTCATTGGCAGTATGTAGATATATACCAGAACTAACTTTCAGCTAAAGGACTAGTTGTGCTGATAGGAGCGTAGCCAAGGCAATAAGACCTCAGCTTCTGCAACCCAGCCCACCTACAGATCTTGAGGGTTTCATGTTTCTGGAAGCCTGGGTTAGCACGGCACACTAACGGTGTCCAAGCTAGCTGGGCTGTTGCCAAATGTACGTGTACATTCACAGGTACAGCCACAGTGTACTCCGCTGCAGTGACTGAAACATTCAGATGAAAGATCCTGGAGGAGTACGACGTATTTACTGTAGCACGAACAGTAATAGTGTTGTAGCTACAGTCATTTAAGGCAATGTTTGTGGGAAGAAAGAGTATCTTTTATTAAATCAGCTGCTTTGGGAGAAGTATGCACCAAAGTCATTAATCAGATCTGACACAAATACAGCAAGCTTCAAGCTAAATATTATCTGGGAACATTGTCTCTTCAGTTAACTTGGTTATGATTATCAGTGCACCAGATATACTCATGGAAATTATATGATCAAAACCAAGGGACCATTACACACAGGCGTAAACTCACACAGCCAATAAATGCCAGAAATTAAAACTAACAGAGAGACAACATTGTTTAACAAAACCACTAACCTCTGATTAAGCTCTCAGTCCTTATCAATAAGAAGGACCCACAAAGTACCTTCAGCGGTTGAGCCTGGGAACTAAAGCTCCTAACTCCACTAGAGTCAGACTGAACTCCACTGTTGTGGACTTCAGAAAGATACTGACCTTTTATAGCAGAGTTTCTACCCACCCCATCTCCTGCTAGTGCTTGCGCCTTAGTGCTCCACAGGCAGTAGTTACCTCTCTTCTCATTCCTCTCATGTTTATCATCCTGAATTCTTACTGTCCCAGAATTCTCCAGATTTGACAAGAACTAGCTTTTAGTTGTCTGTCCTAGCACTGCTTAGATACTTTAAGTATTTTGCTTTTGGTAATGCTAGAGCGAGCTGTTTCATTCACATAAAAAACCATAAGTTTAACTAGCAAACTGAATCGTGCCCTCATCCCTTTCCTGTGACACCTCCCTAGTCCGTCAGGGCTTCTTCAAATAATTGGTTCAGCAATTGGCATGCCTAGCCTACGGCACTGTTTCATGACTCCTCTGCACTCTCTGGTTTCCATGCCATGCATTCAGGGAGGTGTACCAGAAAGTAGAATTGTGCTTCCTTGAACCTTTGCTTGTTTGAGCCCCAGATCTTCTGCTGGCATCCCTTAGTCTTGCCAGTGCCTGTTTTGATGGAGCCAGGTGGGGCAAGCAGTGSTATTCTGATGGCAGCCAGTATGGAAAGGGCAATGCCCAGGCATTCTGAGTCACATCAGCAGTCAGATTCAGAGCTGCCATTTCATGAAGCTGCCACTGTAATACAGCTAAGAGGTAGAAGGAAGCTGAAACAAGGCAACTACTATTGCAGCTCCTGTACCTAGAGCAGCCTTGCTTAGTTGAACACCATTTGAGTTCATCTGGGTGTGGAGAGCAATGCCAGCCATGCTTCGGGGTGACACTAGCAACTTTCCCAGAGGGCTCAACCTAGAGCAGGAAAGGACTGACATGTGAGTTTCCCTCACCAGATAGAAACTTACTGCAAGGGAAGACACACTAGCCATTTGATTACTGCCAGTCAACAGCAAGCCAGCCAGATACCTGCATGGCAGCCAAGGCCAGCCTTCTCCTGAGCCTATGAGGAGGGAACTTCGTGATAAATCCCCCAGCAGCCAACGCCACTGCTCTGTACCCATCACAAGTGGGGTTACGTGGTGGGCAGGCTGAGTGAGGGCCGGGGCCAAAGGCTGCGCTCCCGCTCCCCGCTGCCTGCCAGATCCCCACGCCCTGCCCCCACCCTGCCCGTTGCCCGCAGCCCGCTCCCTGTCCGCTCCCCTCCCGCTCGCTGCCCGCGCCCTGCCCGCTGCCCGCTCGCTGCCCGCCGGCTGCCCGCTCCCGCCCGCCGGAGGCGAGCGCGCTCCTCTCTCCATGGTGCTGCAGGCGCGGCCCCGGGGAAGCGCCGGCCGTGCCCGGGGGCGGGCTCCGCGCCGCCCTGGTGGGGGCAAGAAGCTCCCTGTCGTCCTGGAAAGGCAGCGTACCTCGCCCCCGGCTTCCCCCTGGGTGAGTGGCCACAGGAGAAGAGCGGTTTAACTGCACCCAGAGCCGTGGCAAAGCAGCAGCAGAGTGTGCTTTTGGGAGGTCAAAAGGGGAGAGGGCCAGGCCGACAGTCATGGGTGAAAGGCCGCAGCCATCAGCAGGAAGGGAGAAATCCATCGGGGAGGTTTTCTGCAGACTGATGGCCAGCCACAGAGGACTCTGCTGAGGGATACTGCAGGCAGTCAAAGGGACAGGGTCACGGGGGTCTGATATTGATGTTAGAGGATAACTGTGTCTAAGAACTTTCCTGCAGCAAGCAAATCCTTCTAGAAAAAATGCTAACTGAAGGGAGGTGGGGTTGATTTGTGTTCAATAGACTGAGCCCCCCCTCTGTTAATTTTTTCTGCCCAATGAGTACAATATCCATTTGCTGATTCAGAAAAACAAAGTCAAAACAGCATTGGCGAAGTTGCATCAGTATAAAAACGATCAGTAGCGCAAATTTGGGAATGGTGACCATGAGACATGGCCAGAATTTCTCTCAGAGTTTTACAGCTTAATTCCAAAGTACTCTCCATTTCTCAGTAGGCAGAAGGGTCATTGTGCTGGTTTTGGCTGGGATAGAGTTAATTTTCTTCATAGTAGCTAGTATGGGGCTATGTTTTGGATTTGTGCTGGAAACAGTGTTGATAACACAGGGATGTTTTGGTTACTGCTGAGCAGTGCTTACACAGAGCCAAGGCCTTTTCTGCTTCTCACCCCACCCCACCAGCGAGGAGGCTGGGGGGGCACAAGAAGTTGGGAGGGGACACAGCCAGGACAGCTGACCTCAATTGACCAAAGGGATATTCCATACCATACGACCTCATGCTCAGTATATAAAGCTGGGGGAAGACGAAGGAGTTCGGAGTGATGGCATTTGTCTTCCCAAGTAACCGTTACGTGTGATGGAGCCCTGCTTTCCTGGAGATGGCTGAACACCTGCCTGCCGATGGGAAGGAGTGAATGAATTCCTTGTTTTGCTTTGCTTGCGTGTGCGGCTTTTGCTTTACTTAKTAAACTGTCTTCATCTCAACCCATGAGTTTAGTTTTCTCACTTTTGCTCCTCCGATTCTCTTCCCCATCCCACCGAGGGGGAGTGAGCGAGCGGCTGTGTGGTGCTTAGTTGCTGGCTGGGGTTAAACCACAACAGTCACTGTTCAGACTGATTGAAATGCTGATTCCAGCACGGGGACTTTTGTGTATGCAGAGAAATAGGGTGTTAAATCTTGGCAACAAAAGGTTCTCCGCTCTCACAGTTTGCCTCTCCATTGTAGCAAGCCTCTTTCCAAGCTCATGTCCTCCATTCTGACATTAGATGACTAGGTCTGTTCTCCTCTCAAACAAGATAGCCTGAAATGCATGTTTGGTCCCTAGAGGAAGCTGGTAATGCACTAGAGGTCATGAGACGTCATGACAATATACAGCAAATGTTTTTGGAATCTGTTATATATTGTATATTATTGCCCACCCTCTCCGCTCCCCCCACCCCCAAAAGTGAAAGAAGAAAGTAAATTAAACAGTTTAGCCTAGGCAGGAGTTACTCTGAGGAATAACGGGTCTTATTAGGGTGGTTTCAAGTAAAGGGAGGAATTGAATCATATGCAGCAGAGCCATTCATGAAGCAGAGCGTCATGTTTGACCTAGCAGCCCCTAGCAGAACAGATATGAACTGAAGGAGGGGGCTAACTCTGAAATATCCAAGAGATATTCCCCCAGGGAGCTCCAGCAGCAGCTTTGCAGTAGATCCAGAGCAAAACCCAGGGCTTCCATGGGAGTGGTAAGTTCCAGAGGAAGCATCCAGAGCTGAGGAGTCTCCCAAGAGGCAGGACAACTCTGTGAAACCTGGATTTTTGGATCTCAGAGCTGAAACATAGGTTAGAGATTTTGAAGTGGTTCACAAGGAATCCTGCTGCCAAATTTTGTTTTCTCTTTGAGCTCTTCGTTTCCAAGATTTTAATCTGTAAGGTCTGAAAATTCATGAATCTAAACCACAATGAATCACTATTTACTGCTCTTTACTATGAAGACTGTCTGGCTCTGGCCAATTACTTGAACCAGAATAGTCCGGAGCTATGGGGCAGACTGGAAAGAGGTGTGCCTATGGGGGGATCTGCAGCCAGAAAGATACACAAAGGGAATCCAAGAACTGCAGGACTAGACTGCATGGGGCCAGCTGGAAAACACTGAGGGCAGAGGCCTTCACAGCCAGCTGCCAGTTTTGGAGGAGAAGCTAATGGCAGGTTACAAAGGACAGACTCTGACACTGCTTTAAAATCTGCAGGATTCCAGGAAAACATAAGGCATTGCAGACCAGCCCTCCTTTTTAGCTCTTGTTTACACCTGGCAACTTGACAACATCTCTGCAATCCTCTTTTTGTGCTATAAGCCTTCTGTCTTCCCACCTCTGTACAAGGGCAGAGGTTATGGTGCTGAGATCTTTTTCACTTTTGTCAAGACCTGGGCAAGAGTAATGCTGCTTGTGCTTCTCTTCAGTCATCCTTACAGATTTTTGCCTGGTGGACAGCCCCATAGAGGTGGTCTTCATTTGCAGAAAATCAGTGAGGAAATCTGGAAGGTGCAAAGCACTGCTATCTGCTAGCGTGATTCCCATGCAGCTGGTGCAAGAATGGGAATGCAAATCTTGCTATTGGGGCATTAATAACAAAGCTCTTTCATCTTCTAATACTCACGCCAGGATAGATTGTTATCTCTGCTTTGCTTTTAGCTTTCTTTGATTACTCCTACATAGCAGCAGAGAGTGTACTACAAAATGAATAGGACTCAGCAGTAACTGGTATGCGGCCAATGTCTTAAAATACCTCTGTTCAAACAGGTTTTGTACCCTGGTCTGCCTTGCAAGCACTGAGGTGGGTGAGGAGAGCTTCCCTGTAGCGTGCACTGAGGAGCCTAGGGCCAATGTACCTCTTCTAATTTTTTTAGCAGTCATGCTACAACCAGAGCTTCATTCAAAGTTACAGAGATACAATCCATTTCATTTTTGAAAGTCCCTGCAGCAGGAGGGGAGAGGAGATCTGGCAAAACCAGCCGTGGTAGGCAGATGGGCGAGAGAAGGAGACTGAATTACAAATCATTAAAGCTGATGATTTTGGAATTCACACTGCTGTGATTTAAGATTTTAAATCTTTAGCCTTCAAGCACATATGACATTTCCAGGGACCAGTGCAAGGGGCAGAAGAGAGGCTGTGCGGCGAACTACTTGGGAATGGGTATGGGGGAATGAGTGTAGCCAATGGGCATGAGATGAGACATTGTAGAGAAAAAAATCTATGTAYGTAAAAACCTCTGCTGTGGCTACCACGTGGAGTTGGCTGGGCAGGTGTGAGTTAAGTGCCAATTTGGTAGAGAAAACAAATCACTACACAGACAATAGGGGTATTAAATCCCAGAATGCAGGTGTTATTCTATGTCTCATGGTACTTACACATATTTTTGCAATGTCAAGCAAGATGCCAGATGAGCGAAGCCATTTTAGTGGAGCTTGCACATGGGATTCCTCTCCATATCCCACAGGCATCAAGTCCTACAATGTCCAATTATCCTTATAAGCCTTCCCTGGAGTGGGTGCCATGGGGCTCTCTGGTGGTTTAGAGGCTGATTGATGTATCCTGTTGGGTGTTTCACTGATTCAAATGAGATCAAATCCTTGGAGCAGAGGTGTTACCAGGGCTGTTACTGAGGGCTTCAGATTCCCACTTTTTCAGGGCACTTATTCCTTGACTCAGTCCTGGTGCCAGTACTGTGAGGGGCCTCTGGCTGTGCCCAGCAGATCCCTGCAATCCACTCAATCTTCTCTTTACAGACTAGACATTGAAGCCCAGGGCTCCTGCATGGCTTTCCTCTCCAGGGATGCATTTTCTAACACAGCTCAGATGGCTGTGCCTTAAAGCAGGGCTTTATAATGTGCAAGGGCACTTTCTTTTCCCACTCCATGCCCCTCAGTCCATGGCCTCATTTGCCCAGCACAGCCATGCAGCAGCTCATGGACCTGCTGACCAAATGATCTTAGCATGGCGGGGCGGGGGGGGCAGCCAGGGGTGCAGGAGGTGAGGCAGAGGCCTGGAAGTTGGGTAGCTGAGAAGGGTCCCAAGCTGAATGTATGAGGTGGACAGGCCTGGCAGCAGGGTACCTGGCAAGGAAAGGGGCGCTTCTGATGACATCTCACTATAGAAGTGAAGAAGCAGCACCTCCCTTTTGATGGCATTCAAGATTTAATAATGGTTTTTGTGTCATTAAAATCTTCCTGGATTTTATTACTTTTTTTTTAAACACATATATATTCAAAACAAAATTCAAGTCACCAAGCCAAGCATTCAAACCTTCATTAGTTTCACTGTTAATAATAAGCCAGCAAAGTCTTTCTGTTCCAGGGGATGCTTTCTGTTGGAGATAAATGAACCAAAAGGCATGAAACCAGGGTCAAAGAAAACAGAACAAGAGATGTCAAAAAGAGCCACCTGATGAGGTGGCACAGATAACCAACAACACTGAGGAGACGTCTACCAGAATTTGTTAGTGTAGACCCTATGAACTGGCATTTAGCCAGCTGAGGTCACTCAAGAACAAGGATGGTGGCTAAATAGGATGGACCCGTAGAACAAGATGGCCGTATATCTACTTCATGCCGGGGACAGGACTGAYAGGGGATGAGCGAATGTGCTGGCCTGGAGAGAAAGCTGGAAAGCCAGATTCTTGTTCTGCCCCTACAGTGACCTTTTATGGCAGACACTGTTGCCTGCCCAAATATTAAAAAATCTAGAACTTAAACATTTATGGTCTTAATTCGGCAAAGCACATATTGAAATGCAGGCACACGCAAAGTCTTCTGAGAACATTTCATTGATCTCTCACCTTAAATACCTTGTACTGGTCACCCAGAGATTTGCCCCTTAAATTTCTAAAAAAGGATCTGAAACAGTTAAAAAAGCAGAGGCATTGAAGACTTCTAAAAACCATGCTCAACAGTCTACTGATGTGATCGTTTCACAGTTATGTTTCTTTTTTACTGTGTTAACTTTTCTAAAGAAAACGTATGTTAGTCTGGAGGTAATTAACCAAGCTCTAGTAAAACACGTCCTCAGGATTAACCTGCTTAAAGATAGAATTTTTAAATTCCACATCTTGAGCTAAAATTTATGTTGTACTATTGAACAGTGTTCCATAAATCAAAACTTCCATGTGGTAGATTTTAATACTGTACACCATCAACTGGATATGTCATTAATCTTATTCTATAAGATCATTTTAGGTTAGACTCCAAAATTTCCCTTCTAGCCCCCCATTTTCCCAAAAGTTAATTACACAGACTCTACTAGTATTTGAAAGAGTACAATTATATAACCTGACAGTCAAAATGAGAAGCAAAACTGAATACTTGAAGATTCTCGTGAATTTGYTTTCATAATAATATATACTGGTTTTCTACCAGGTCCACTCTACCAATTTTTATACTTGCTATTATTTTTGTATCCAGCTAAGATGTGAGGCTACTTTTCTGCAGATACCAGTCAGACTAAGATGTGTCTCGGGCTCACATTCAGGGCAACACACACTGATTCATATTTCCAAAGGAAATGAGAGCTCAGAAGTTCTAAATTTCCGCTGCAGATGGAAATCTGCCAAAATCTTCTGTTATTTGGAGACTGCCTTTTCCTTCTTCACAAATGAATTTCTAAACAATAACACAGAATGTCACATAAAAGCCTTTCTATTGATATTTCATCCTGTAAGCAGCAAAAGCAGAAACCAAACCCAAGCCACTAAGAAACAGTGAAAGTGACTCACTAGCCGTATCTCAGTACAGTGTTTAACTGGGTGACCAGGAGAACAGGACTCTCCGGAGGTATAAACAGCTTCTCCACTGCAAGCCCACCATGAGCCCAAGCTGCTGCCCCAGGCTGGCATCCCATCCCAAGCAAGCACCACACCACRTACTGGGCCCTGAGTCAGCTACCTTTTGTTAATAACAGAAGTAGTTATCTCACAAAGTGGGGAAAAGAGGTAATTTAATTAACGAAATAATCATTAATGGCATCTAGCTTTTCCATAGCGTATTTTTAATGGAAATGTTCCAGCTTACAAAACAGATGATACCATTATATCCCGGAAAAACCAATGCAATAGCCAATTTTACTTTAATTTACACCACCTTTCAACATCTTCATGCTGCAAGTAGTTTTGCCTTACTCAGTGACTATTACAAAATCTCCAATATCATGATTACTTAATATTCTCTCTAGAAACTCAGTGGTTTGCATTTAATCTTCACAGAAATTCAGCATTTTAAAGTGTCAGTAACTCCTGAGCCTCTGTGTGCAGCAAGGCTCAGGTCGGCTCGGGTCCCCTTCTAGCAGACCTATTTGCCTGGCTTGGTGCAGGGCTGGGACCCCACAGGGCTTTTGACCCTCATGAGTGCATCCTCGTTCAGATCGAAGCTCCCTGTGAAGACGTCCTTTCAGTGCAAAAGCCAAAGTTTCTTCAGCTTTCCTGTTGAGCTGGGTGTCATCTTGCTAGGCTACAAAATCTCCCCATTGGCTGTACCCGGAGGTGGGATTTGTTGAAATCCTAAGGTGATGCGACCTGACCAAAAAAACACACCAGCTGAGAAGTCACCCAGAGTCGTAGTCAGAGCTCTGGACCTTGACTTTTAAAACAAGGGCACCCACCACAGCCAGGGACAGGGTATGAGTGGAAGGCAGAAAATTTGTTTTCCTCCCTGCCAGGGATTCAGGTCAATTCCTGCTGAGTCAGAAAGACTCGCTGCCGTCCCAGCCAACTGACAGCAGCCAGGGCTTCTCACCCCGCAGACCCAGAGGCTGAGCAAGCACCGCAGGCTGGCACTGCTCACCGAGCTCTGCTAGGGAGGTCACTGCTGTGGCACTCTGAATATGGCATGGCCATCCTGCACATCCCCTGCCAACCCCACAGCCTTCATCTTCTTTGCTTTTCTCCCTCACCCCTATTCTCCCAAGGGCATCTCCAGCTGAGACTGCCACAGGGCTCCTATTGTGTTTCTGTCCAACATCGGAGTCCGAAAGGCTGCAGAGGGACCATCACATTACCGCTGCCTCTGTATATGCGTTTGAGATGGGTACATCTTTCCAGGAGGTGTAGGGAGCCCGGCTGAGGTACAAGGTGGGATAGTCAAAAGCAAAGAAATAATCTACAGCTGGAAATGTGTGTCCCTGAGGGAGCGGGAGGCCACATATGGTAGAGCCACCTTCCCCTAAAGCAAATGAGATGCAGAGTGGTTGGAGATGGTGAGGTTCAGTGCTGGGGTATAGCAGGGAGTGAAGGGGCTGTGCTTCTCCAGCTCTGTGCATCTCAGCCCCTTTCCAGACTGTGGTACAAGACAGGGCTCACTCTCAGAGGGTCAATGGCCAGTTGGGTCTCTGTGGCTAGGACACCCTGCACTGCCACAACCTTGCTTTGGCCTGGCCTTTCCTGGGGATGCAGACACCCCCAAACCACGACTCAGCTAACTCACTTCTGAGCAGCGAAGGTCCCCTGCCCTGGGTGGTGATGGTGGTCCCTCTCAAGGGGCTGTGCTTGGCACAGCTGGGGAGAGAGGCAGGAGGAGAGACGGGCAGCCAGCATCCCTCCCTGCAGGCAGCAGTTACCATCTGTGGGTGAACTCCTGCCCGGACACATGGTGCAGGGGTGCGATGGGCTGCAAGGGGGATGGCTGCATGGGGTGGTGAGTCCTTCCCCTCCTTCCCCTCAGCACGCACAGAGCAGAGCACTGTATGTGCTACAGGAACAAGCATCAACATTTCCAGCCAAGGTACTTAACACAAATCTGTTTGCCAAGTGGCTTTGCTACCTTCTTTGGTTAAAATTAAGAGAAATGTTGTTGCTCAAAGGAGAAAACAAGTGGGGATGTTTTCCCCCCTCACCCTTCCTGTCTGCAAATCCAGGCATCTCTGGTCTGCAGTTCCTTATAAACAAAAGAAGTAGCTTTTGTGGAGCCTGTTGATAAGAGATACTCCACACCACCCCACATCCCACAGATTTTTATTATTATTTCTATGTTTGCAACAATATGCAAATGTTTGAGCACTTCCTAAGGTCACTCGTTAGTTGTGCTGCAGTGTGGTGATTGCTCCGATTACTGCAGAGACCTAGGGGCAAGCCCAGGGCAGAGTAAGGCACGACTGGTTGTCTGGGCCAGTTGATAGGATTTGCAGTTGATTAGCAAGATGTGACTGTGCAAGACTCAGATGTGCCCCGGTGAAAGGAGAGTCAGGGAGACAGGAACAGCTTTCTCTTGCACTCCTCTCTCCTGGGAACAGTTTGCAAGGAGACAAAACGCTTGCAGCCAAGGAAAGAGAGTCCAGTGTGCAACAGCTGGGGCACAGGGCAGGCAGAGAGCTCTTGACAAAACACATAGGCCACAGCCACCCAAAATACATCAGACAGCTTGATGGAAGCAGATCATTAGGGAAGCAGAAAGTGAGCTTGTGAGGCGCAAGGCTCTGCCTTGACCTGGTGGTGACAATTCAGCCACCGCTTTCAGTACAAGAGGGACAGGGTAAACGCTAACTGCTCAACTGGGAGAAATTAGATCATTTCCAAAAACTTCTAGCATTTTAATCAAAAGAATGAGCGGGAGCCCTTATTTAAGGAATCTAAGTGCTTTCAACCACCTGTTCTTTACAATTTTATCACTTTGGATTGTTTCAAATAAAAATCTGTGTCCGGCAACAGACTTCCATGTTGTGCCCGCTTGCTCACACAGCCTTGAAGCAAGATGGTCATAGTTGATAATGCAGAAGGGAAAGCACTGCTGAACAAGGGAGAGGAACTAGGAAGCCAAGAAATATATTTTAGGTGTGCATGACTCCTGAGTACCTCTTTAAAAGAAGAAGGAATGATGAGGAAAAGTCTGTTTCCAAACAAGACTCATTTCTATTATGCATGACTCATGCAAAGTGATTTTTAGAGCCAGAGACTTTTTCACTGGCATTTCTCACTTTTCTCAGTAAGCGAAAGAAATAACATTACTTCAGGGTCTGAAGTTCACTGGGTTACATCTGCTTTCACTCAGTTCTACCAACAGCAGTATTTTCTAAATGGATTTATTTCTTTTTTCTTTTCTCTCAACATCTTTGCAGCCTTACTGTCTCCGTCATGCCACTAGCAGAGACAGGATCATAAATTAGTTCAGTGCTATGTCTGACCCCATACTGTTGCTCAAGTAATGTTAAGTTTTTATAATCTATCCCCTCCTTTGCCTCAAAAGGTCTACCTTCTCCTTTCTAAATAATGTACTGGAAACTCAACAGAAAAAAATTTCCACAAGCTTCTAGTCAGCTATCGGGTCTGTGTAGATGGACCAGCAGAGATCAATCCAACATCCAGGATTCTCTCAGTTGGGATCAGGCGATGCATGACAGATATGCATGATAGATTGTACTGTGTTGCAAAAAAAAAAAAAAAAAAAGCAAGTCTTTATAAAAAAGAGCTTGTCTGTAAGATGTGAGATGGCTTCTGCTTGGCCCAAGCAAAGCCTCTGCTGCAGTAGTGTGTCCAGTTTGGGTACTACACTTGAAGCAAGATGCAGAGCACTTGGAAAGCACACAGATAAGAACAACTAGAATCCCTCAAGTTTACGAAACATGACCTATGAGGAAAGACTGGAAGAGTTAAGACTGTTTAGTCTAAAGAAGAGTAGATTAACCATAGGCACAAAAATAGCCTTCAAATACGTAAAAAGTGGCTGCAAACAGGAAGAGCATAGTCAGCTCCCCATGTCCAGTGGCAGTACCACAGGAAATTGTGAGCCTGGATTACCACAAAGACTATTAGCAGTTTTAGCATTATACCCTAAAAACAACTGTCCTTTTCCATCTGTCTACAGACAGACTAGATCTAAGTCTTAGCTTAATTTTGTCACTGTGTGGTTGTTTTGACTCAGCTCAACCTTATACCCCGTGGTCAGTTCTTGCTGCCAGAAGTGAAATATGACCCCTGAAGTCCTTGCCTCTTCTGTCTTGGACTCCCCCTTGCAGCCTGCTTAGGTGGAAAGCTGTAATTCAGAAAATATAGTTTATAAAGTATCTAAGGTCCACTGGTTAGTAGCCTTTGGTCTACGAAGGTCTTTTAGTGAACTTTTGGTCTGCAAAGGTTGGTTGATATTAAATCCTCTTGCGCTTTTTTTATATACATTTCCTACTTCTTGTCTGAATTTGGAGTAGGTGTTTTGCTCTGTGCTTGCAGAGCACGTAGCTCTGTGTAACACATTTGATGCCCAAGATTTGGCCTAGATATTGCTGAGAGATCTACAGCCCTGAGCAAAGGCAGCACGCTCACATTCATCCCATTTCACTTCTCTGTGCTATTTTCACTGCCAAACAATATTCTCCTAACATATCTGAAACAGCCCAAAATGGAGGAGGTGGGGAGACAATATAGGCCAAAATGCTTGAAGTACTCAAGCTGTATGTTATCTTCCTTGTATCAAATATAAACAGCATTTAGACTGGAATCCGAACAAAAACCATCCAGTTAATGGCCAGCTCAGGGAAGAGTCAAGCGAGGCTGGCAGGGAGAGGCAATGCTTTGAATAAGCTTCATGTCTTCTGTAACAGCTGAGATTTGCCATGAGATTGCAATCTTGTGTACATAACAGAGAGTCACACATTAGTAATCTTGAATGGTGTGGGTCCCATAGTTCTCCTGTTTTCCTACCTGGGAGATGTTGTCTTGCTTCATCAGGCACCTGAAGTTGGGTACAGATGAGGTGCTAAAATTGCTGCACTGGATCTTAAGCATAGGTTTAGGATTTATCCCAGACCACTTTAGACATCTGTGGTGTAAAATGCTGTGTGGGAGCTTGTCACCCTGTGATCTCCTTATAGTCAACAGGGACAGGGGATCCTGTCCCCTTCTAGGACAGGATCCATCCTATCCCTGGGAGACACCTACACCAAGTCAGAGGGGCAGTCTAGACATGCCGATTGACAGTAAAGCGGATGGACAATTAGTGGAGGTATGGACATACTGGGCAGGATTTGACTGAATCCCACCCTGACTCAGCAGATACTGCAGGTGAATCCTACCCTACCTCAGATCAATTGGATGTAATTTATACCCACAACTTTCAAGCCAAACCAGAGTGCACATGGAGAGCAGCTTCCTCCTTTCCTTCTGCAGCTAATTTTCCCCATATTTCACATCTCTTCCTTCTCCCAGTCTGTGCCAAAAGGGAGCAACACTTTTGCCCAAAGCTGCTGCAGGGGTAGAGCACTGCAGCCCTTAACATGTCACCTCAGATTGAGGAGTCCCTCTCCATCCCACATTATTAAGTCTTCATTGAATAGACTTCTTGTTGACCAGGACTTAAACTGGCCTTGATGTGCAAAGCCTTGTTGCCCCCTCTTTCCACACAGCCCGGATGCCCCAATGAAATCCATGTCCTTCTTTAGCCATAGTGCAATGATGGGCTTGAGTACAGAAAACAAGTCTCTGATAGGCATTCGCTGACAGTCTGGATCTCACTCACGCAAGAGATAACGCCAGCTATTTCAAAAACTAAGCCTGCCATTTATTCTTTTCATCAAGCTTTTACATAAAACATGCTCTGTGAGCGCACGCAAAGTCAAGCTGTCCCTCATCTTCCTTGTGCAGAAATAATGCTATCCTTCTTGAAAGATGCTTCACTAATACCAGGCTGGTGGAGAAGTAGTTACAGCGGGCAAAAAGGCTAATCAAGAGGAAGGGCTGGCTAAGCTCAGTTGTTTAAGGCTATATTGTTGCCAGGCAGCTTTTGGGAATCAATGGACATTTCATAAAGTGTTAAATACTTAGAATGCACTGAGACAATATAAACCCTTTCCAAAGGAGCCCTTTGTTGAAATTTTGGCAGTATCTCTCTGGATGGAGTCAAATAAATCAGTCATCGGATAAATCAGTCATGCCAGCTATGCGAGTGATACCAAAATAAACAGAATGTTTTAGTCAAATACATGAAACAAAAGGATCAGCAAATCTTATTTAAAATTCCCCCATGTAATTGATGCATAATTAAGCTTCTAAACATGAATGCAAGTGTGCTGATCCAGAGTATGTGACGATGAAGATTGTATCTTTGAAAGTAAATGGGGATCTCCGGATGCGATTAGAAGTAATTTTTGAATTGCTGGTTCCAAGTTCCTACTGGCAAAATCCAAGAAATTCAAAGCCTGAGTCATTCCTAAATTACTGCAGTTTTGATGCCAGGGAAACTCCACAGATTTTGATGGAGTTACACCAGACTCAGACTGAATCAGGCCCTCAGAACTTAGTCCTATTAAAAATGTATTGTCAAATATTTGTAAAAGAAAATGTCAGGATAAGTTTATAGAATCATTATTTTCATATAAAGTACTTTTTAAAAGCTACTTCTTTTACCAGTGTTCTTACCCTACTCCTTGGGATGCCTGTCAGTCTGGCAAAGGACCCAAGTCCTGGGAGGGGAGAAGTAGGGCATGAGAAAGAGACCATCGGTTGTATCAGTGTGACCAGGCGGCATCTTGTGGGAGGGAAGAAGCACTGCTTTTAAATGGGTTGAGGAAATTAAAAATGTTGTGAGGAAGCTTTTCTTATCTAGTTAGTGTTTGTTTCCTAATAGCTGCTATCTCAGCCCAAAATATTACACTTTGGGTGCCTAATGTCAGATAAGTAAGCAGACTAACTGGCCTTGTGCATAGAGGATGCAGTTTTCCCTGGTTTTGGTTGTCCAAGCCTCTGGACTCAAGTCCGGAAGGGATGCAGGGGCAGATTCTCCTTTACCTGGAGATGTGCATTTAGACACATCGAGTCTCGCAGCTTTGATGTGAATCTCCCACTGTCCTCCCATCACACGCTTTCCTACATCAGTGCTGGCGCTCCCCTCCTGTGCAGCCGTGGCCACCTCTGTCCTGCTCTGACCCTCCCTACGCCAAGTGCAGCTGATGATCGTCTCCTTCAGGCAAGGAGACCTGCAAGAGGATGGCTTGTGTATGGATGACCCATACCCAAGTATTAAAGCAATTAATGCATTTCAGCTCAGGTTGATGATGGGATTCCTAACAGAGGCAGTACAGAGACGTCTCTGAGAGGTAGGATTTCCCCTCCTTTCCATTACTGAGCACTTGTTTCCATGAGATACCTCTCCCAAAAACTAAAAACACGCCTCACTTACTAAGTCCCTTAGTAGGACATATCCAAAAAGTAACAGCCTTTGTCACATTTATTCACTAATGTTGTATTCAACACGTGTATACAGAAAGGACAGGCCATCACCTCTGTGCACACACACCAAATTCCACTGAAAAGAGACAAGGGAACAAGCTTCAGATGTATATTCTTTGGTGGAATATCCTCAAAGCAGAGAAATTTCACATTTCCTCATGGAAATGTAGGAGCCTTGTTGAGATTTGGCAATGTGGCCAATAGCAGTGCTAAAGTTTGACTTACATTACTTCCCTTTCACAGTAGCTTGTATACTATTGAATTCCATATCTACATTTTAATTCCAGCAATAATGTTGCATTCTTTCTCTTGAGGGATCAGACTGAAGTTAATACTGTATTTGCATCGGAAAGGCAGTACCGCTTTCATTATTACCATAAGCCACAAGGATTTTAGAACTGACAAGGACTAGAAGGAAAATATTGCTCCATAGGGTGCTTAGGGCATTTGTGAATCCGATTCTGCTTCATGAGATATTTTCACTGCTCTGCTGATGGTCAGCTATTTTCACATATTTTGGGGATTACATCTCTCTCATGCAGTGCTCCACAAAGGAACCAAACACAGGCATTGTGGTCTGTTTGTACTTATCAGGAACTACTGAAACCAGAACAAATATTTCTTATTTATTATTATTATTATTATTGGCTTCTAGGAGTACATCTTGTAATTGGCACTGTGCAAACACAGAACACAAAGGACAGCTCTGTCCCAAAGAGTTTATAATCTAGTGAGCAAACTTCAAAAGAAGCAGGTAGCTTTATGCCATAAAGGAGGAGGAAGAAGGAGGTGGAAGAAGAAGATCAAGCTTGTTTGATCACGCTACTTCACAAAAAGCGAAAGGAAAAAAATCCTTTGGATTGGTGGGGTTTGTAGGCTCTTTGTCAGGCTGTTTCTCCGGGGCGCTGGGAGTTACTCCACCAGTCACTGCTCCGTTTCCCAGCTTGGAATCATTTCTGTCAAAATCAAGAAGGTACAGCACCCCAGCTCTCCTTTAGAAATGTTTTATGGTTTATAGTTATTCAGCATCTTGAAGAAAAGGATCAAAATGTCCAGTCAGACCCCACCCAGAAATGAGACGGGAGCCAGAACTGTTGGCCGCAGCATGACCGCCAGATAGGAAACCACCTCCGCGATGGCGGCAGCCGGGGGCTTGGCGGCCCCCTCCTGCTCTGCAGCACCTGCGGGACTGCGGAGGGCACCTTCCTCTGCTGGGCTGTGCAGGTGGCCAGCCCGCGAACAGCAGAGCATTAGACATGGGAAACTGGATCCAGTCGTCTCCAGCTCTTGAGTTTCACACAAAGCCTTAGTGCATCTTAGGGCAAAACACAGTCTGTATGATGAGAGGGTGGTTTTGGGTGGTTGATCAACATTGGCGCTAGAGAACACGCTTGTGAAAAAGGGACTAATTATGAAAGAGAGAAAAACTCGGCTCTGAAACTCCATGGCCACTTTCTCAAATTGTTTAATGATTTCTGTGTTGGCAATAGCACCAGAATACTTTTCTGGTATCAGTACAAGAAAGATTCAAATGGTACCTCCACTCGCCACCTCAGACAAGTCATATTTTAAATTGATTTATCTGTTTTCCAAGGAAGAAATAATTTAAACACACAAAGGGTTTGACTGTTTCTTTCCAGTCTATTTCACACAGATAATGCTGTGTAAAAAGAGGGGGGGTTGGATTAAAATAATTAGAGTTTCTTGAAGAGAGGACATAAGACAACAGAGATTACCTGGGAGAAAGATGTCTCTAACTTTTACTCTGTTCAAACAACAAATCTGAGGCTGAGAAGAATACGTGTGGGGAACATTTATATACATGGATAAAAACTGATGTCTTGATCATACAGATTCTCAGTAACCACCATCGAGGCAAAAAGTCTCAGTGGTGGAGATTCCCCATGCTGTCCCTCCAAAATGATCGAGGAGGTTGTCAGTTGATACAACCTAGGAAGAGATAAAGATAGTAGTCCTCATCGATAATGGGCTCTTAATTGCATAATTTGAAACCTTTATCCCATAAAACAATTTGGATTTTCCCCTTCGGTACGGTTCACGTATCTCACACTGTGATCTTTTTTTTTTATGTGTTGGGAGAAATGAATCTGCAGGCACGGGAAGTAGGTTTTGATGTAGACACCAGTCTGGTCCTAACCATCTGAGCAGGAATGAGTTGGCCACTTATCCGAGCCTCTGTGTTACATGTAAGAAGAAACAGATGATTTCTTTAAGTTTGTATCTTGCTTTTGTGCTAACAATTCATTTATCATTGTCCATTAACACGTATATGACAGAAGCTCTTATATAGCCAGTTACAGCTGAAACTAGGGTCCAAGAAACAACTATTAGGGGAAGAACTTTATGTAAATGCATCAAGAATTGGCTTGGTGGCAGGATTAAAAATTTTCATGTGATCCTCTGGGATAAATGTCTAAAAATTTGATTTTGATATCCCCAAATTACTGTGCACACAGAAAAACAAATCTTTTTCACCTACAGACAAAAAGGAGAGGACAGTGTCACATTACCCAGGCACAGGTGTTTCTTCTTTCTCCAGTTCCTCTCGCTCTTTATGCTGGCATGTTCAACTGGACTTTACTTGGAAGGAGGAGAGGTTTTACAGTGGATAATCCTTTTTGTCCTTGAAATGCCCGAGAATGTGAACCTTGTTGTTTGTCTTTTTTTTTTCTATGAATTTAACTCCTATTTCTAGAGATTCAAAAGTTCATCGGTAAAAACCTAAAATCGGTCTGTTAGGATGTTCAGTCCAATTGTGACTAAGACATGTAAGAGTATACAAACCTGGTAAGGTTTCCACAACGTGTAAAGCATTATCAAATGTTGTTTACATGTTTCATTTGAAATGCTGTCTTGCACAACCCTTGGATGTTAACATATGTGATTAAAGTTTAAACTTACACCCAGCACTTGTTAATCTGCTTATAGCTTCGTTAAGCAATATCAGTGAAAAGGTATACACCAAGACTGATGTAATTAACCTGGGTTTATATAAGTCTGGGGCATGACATCTCATTTAAAAGGGGACTAGCACCTCCTTTCGTAAGCCTGGGAACTCCAGAGGAGCCTTAGCTAGGAGCACCACGGTGTGTTGTCTAGGGCAGCACCCGCGCTCAGAGAGGGCAGGGGCTGCGGGAGAGCTAGGCACAAGTCTAAAAATAATCTTGCAAATAATGTGACAGAATTGGGAATACTTTAATTTACACACACGAAGTTTCAATAGCTCGTGCTGTAGCTTGGCCAGCAATAGCACAGTTCCTATTTGCTAGCTAAGCTAATGAAGGACCGAAAAGCAGCAGGTTCAGCACAGATCCCTGCAGACCCCTTCTGAGGGCATCGTGGACAGAAAGCCACTGATGATTCAGCGGGTGTTTGGGGTCTCTGCTTTAGGGTGATTTCAGCAAACTTCATATTGTTTTTATTGAGTGTAAAAAACTCAAGGTATACAACATTTAAGTACAGCTTCCTACCCAGAAGGCCTTCTGCTCTATCAGGAAAGAAATTAGATTGATTTGACATGACTTATCTGTATGGGCTGTTATACACCTCTTCATTGTCTTGCAGGTACTTACAAATAGTTTATTTCACTACCTGTTCCCAAAAATTCCAACAATTGGCATTAAGTGCATGAATTTTTAATTCCTTTATGTTTCTGTTGTGGGGTTTTTTTTAAGTTTGGCCCTGTTTGTCCTTTTCCAGGCTTCTGCCATTTACAAATCCTCCATGAGCCTGTGAAGGCTCTGTCTATGGCACTAAATAAAACTGGCCAGACTGGTGTTCAGGATTGCTGAGGGCACACTCCAGAGCAGATATGTCTTGGGGAGAGCCAGTCGGTGTGACGTAAACTGAGCCATAAAGTTATACAACTGGCAATCAGAAGTCCAACGCCAGAGCTCATTGCTTGGACCTTCTTTCTCTAGAAGTATGCCTGTACTGAAAATTGCGTGAACTTCTCTAAGACTGCTTCAAACTCATTATCTCATTCCAGACTATATATAGGACATCTGCCTTCTCCCCATAAAACAACAGCTCTGGTCTGCCAGAAGCGTGGCACACAGGCGCGCTGCCCTGGCTGAACCCCCACTGGGGAATTCCTGCCCCATCAACGTGCCACCGAGACATAAAGAGGACATAGCAAGGGCAGAGAACTTTACCCATAGAGATTTTGCTGCCACTTCTGATCTTTAAAGATCCTTAAAGTAATCTTCTGTCTTTAAAACACTTTTTAGTGTAAAAGGAATGCTTCAAACAGGTAGAATTACAATGTCACACATATCACAGACCTTCAAATATGCAGTATTTAAAAATCACCCTTTAAGATTTTGGCTCTAAGTCTGTATCTGGGTATTTTTCAGACAACATTTTTGCCTGACCCCTCACGGGAGAGCAGACAGAAGTCAGGAAGCTTCAGGTCACAGATTTACTTCAAATCATGCCTTATAATGTCGGACAGGAAGGTACCTCTTTCCAGACTTGAGTACCACTCGCATAGTGCCCTGGATGCTCCTGTGGTTCTCTATCATCCCCAAATCCTACTCTCAAGGGAGCTTTTGAAGGTTAAAGGAAGACTCCCCAGATAACAAAGCAGCGAGGTCTCCTGACACTAGCAGATTAAGATAATTTAGCCCTGGCTTCCTTTGCTCTATGAGAGCTTTCAGACTGGAATAATGTGAGCCATGTTCAAATCTCACCCAGTACTGCACAGGGAGATAGAGAACAAGCCAAGTGTCTCGGCTTCGGGTTTTGTTTACCAAGATCTGGCAGTCTGTTCTTGCAGAATGCTTGCCTCTTGCTCTCTCCATGGATTCTTTGGATCTGCTTCCCTCTAAAGGCCATTCAGTGAATTGCCCTGAACGTCAACCAAGGCTTAACGCAAAACCAATTCTCAGATGTATTCCTTATCTGGAGAGGTGTTTAAGCTCTATGAAGGAGAGGAATAAATACTTTAAGGGTTACTTCTTGTTGTAAGACAGCTTAAAAGAAATAATGTTTAAGTAAAGTCAGAGATTTTATCAGCGAGCAGAGGTTTTCATGATAAAATTTATCTAAAACTGAGTCTCAAGCATGCATGCTTTTGAAGTAGTACCTTATTGCACAGAAAAGTGAACCACAAAAGTGAACTGGCTTGTCCCAGGCAGAAACCGGGATCTGGCCATCCTTGCTCCCAGCCCTGTGCTCAGAGGAGTAAGTGGTTCTCTCCAAACACGCTGGGGTGTTCGATCTCTCAGGCGTAGCTGCAGTATTGCTGCAGTTCCGTGTGATCCCAGGTAAGGAACTTTCTGGTGTAGTAGAGTTTGGGCAGACTGTGTCTTATCTCAAAAGGTGAATTGCTCCTTCAGCTGAGAGGCTCAGATGTGCCATGAAATTGAGACCTTTAACTGAGGTGCTGGACTCCCACTGCACTCAGTGGATAATGAGAAGCCCAAGCTGGAGTGGCATGCTGAGAAGTTGGTCATTTTGTCTGCTTGGTTAGGTAAAAAAAAGGAGGCGTTGAAAGTTTACCTGTTTGTTATTTGGGCAGACCGTAAGAAATAGGATAATCTCTAAGCATAGTTGTAATCTGAGTAATAAACATTGTCAACCAGCATTTATGCTCAGCTTCAGCACTGTATAGACATCTCTGGAGGGGAGGGGATCAAATTTTAGGTAAATTGAGTACTTCTCTCCAGTCCTCTCCGCAGGGGGAGCACAGGGCAGTTACACTCCTGAATTAAATCAAATGAATCGGGGACTGAGAGGAGGGCTCATCTAACTTAGAGAGAAGGGAGCAACAGAGGTGTTTAAATATAGGCCATCTTAAAAGCCCTTAAAATATCTGAGACTTTCCACAGGCCTGGCAAATATGATACAGGAGACCCACATCCCGCAGTCAGGGCACCGGAGGATACCTTAGGGCAATTAAAATGGCACTAGCCAYGTATGTTTATGTACCTGCATTGCTCCTTAGTTGTTTTGTCTACTGGAATTGCCCTAACCAGAGAAGGAATTGTCCTTTGGGATTGCCTCTCTATCTCTCTGCAAACTGTAACAATCTGCATGACAAATTTGGGGTAAAACTTTTAGCTAAAGCTGGCTGAGCTGTACCCTGCCCCAATATAAGGAAGCAGCAGCAGGGCTCCTTGTTGCCTCCAGATGCAACGTAGTGACTGCAGGTGGCTCCCGGCTGTTTGGGGTCCTGTTCTTAGAGACTGAAGTCTCCAGGTGCAGAGTTGCCCACACTGCCACTAGGTCTTCATGAGGCCCTTCATCATCCTCACCGTCATTGTCCACACTGTGTCATTTAGTTCACTTCCAGGATCTCTTTTGGAGATAACTAATTAATTTGACCAAAACATAAACTGGAATGTAATACTGAGGACAGCAGGCTCCACAGATTGGTTTACCAACAGGCAACACCTTCTCCCACACATGCCCACATGTTATACTGGGATGTGAAAACCTTTAATTTAGTTTCATGATATAAAAACACTGAAAAAACCCACTTTAAAATTCATAATTATGTCTTAGAGCCATCAYATCAGATCTGGAAGAGATCCAAACCAAACGATACACAATGAGATCCCGGACAATTTGCTGTAGCGATAGCTAGCGGGTGGATATAAGCCACCCTGTAAAATTTGGCCTGAGAGCACCGTCTCACGCCCAGAAGTGCCTTTAGCTGCCTTCAGCTATGCAGAGGCAGCCTGTAATTCTTACACCTTTAGGGACGTACCAAAGCTGTGCGTGAGCACGGTGTTCACAGCAGCCAGCCCAGCTGACTCTGCAGCTCACAACAATGCTCTCCCAGTCGATAGCCATTGCTACCGGGGACCTGCCAAAGGTATTAGTCACAAAGGTATTGCGAAGGAAATCTTCTGCAGATCTTTACCCTCTTCAAAGCAGACAGAACAAACTCAAAATTAAGCCACCTTGGTGAGTTAGGTACTTTGAACTAGATCTGAATCCCAAGCTACTGTATCGTTTTATGAGGGTGCACCTCCTTTGTTCTTCAAGCTGATCCTGAATCCAGTTTCAGTGTTTCTTAAGACTGCTCATCTTTGCTTTCTGCATCCATGCAGCCCACCCTGCAATCTTCTGCACTTAACTCCTGCTGTTAATGAGAGTGCTGCCACATGCCTCGCACTTTCCGAGGTCAGCCCAAAAATACAAAGCCCATACAAGCAACAGAACATTCAAACTTAATAAATGAGAAATTGTTAAAATACGTGAGGGAGCAGATATTGCCGAAGGTGTTTTGGAACGGCTACAAAACATTAGACATAACCAGTTTTGCAAGAACTGTGTCCAGAGTATCTGCAGAGCCCAAACCTCTGTGAGACACTTCTGTGAGAACAGAGAACAATATACAGTAAAATGAGATATCCTCAATACAGGTAAGTATTATTTACAGAAAACATTATGTTCTTCGGCAGGTGATGGGGGCACAAAGAGGTGTTAAAACGGGAAAGGTTGTAAGATAAATCTTCTACCAAGAGTTGTTTATAGAAAGAAGTTATATAAAACCAGTAAGATTTTGTCACTTATAGRCCCAAAGCTGCCTACAATAGTAGCTCAGTGCAGTGGAATAAGGAGATGAACAGGTTAGTAATTAGGTTCATTAGAAAGCACTGCTCAGAGTATGGCTGGCTTGGGGGAAAACTGTTCTCAAAGATACATGACAGGCCTCAAGGTCACTGAAGATTAGCCTATCGGGGATTTCTTGTCCACTTAAGTGTGCAGAAAGTACAAATAACTAATCCTATCTCTCCCCAGTCAGGTAGATCACTATCCTGCAAATACAAAGAAAAAGATACTACCTTCTTTCAAATACTGTATGATTGGAGGTATCGGGTTGTCACAGCTGAAGATGTAAATCCTCTAATGTCCAAAAAACGGATGCAAAGAGGACAATAAGAATTAAATAACTGGTTTCTGCTCTCCCTACTGTCAAGAGAAAGAAAGAGGCAACTCACCCCACCTATCTCAGACAACTATTTTTGGATATGATGTCCCTCCCGCTCTGCTCTCTCTGCCTATAGAGACAGCCTATAGAATTGGCACAAACTATCCCCTGAAATTTTATTCTGCGCAAGCTGGGCTAGATGAGACACATCTTAACAGTGCAAGTTTCTTCAGCAGTGTTTCATCCTGGAGCTAGTATGACCACCTCTTGAAAGGGAGGTTTAGTTACCTACCTGTGACACTGGCAGATGGTCAGTGTGTGCTATTTGTAATGCTCATTTGGTACCTGTGCGCCTTCTGTAGCTGCCTGTGCAGATAATTTTATCTCCATAATCTGAAAGCACCAGCTGTAGAGCCTGTATGTTATGTTCCCAGACAGTTTGCATCTCAGGAGCGYGGAATACAAAGGAGTTGCAAAGCCTAATTTTAGTAAAGGTTTCCAGGGAGTAAATCACCCTGTACTCAAGCCAAAAAAAGGTCTGGTAAATTTGAGAAGAAAGTTTATAGAGGCACAGTTTGGTTATCTTAGGAGCAGTCGGTACTAGATCAGTTATCCAAAGTATCACAACAAATGCCTCAGCCGAGAACTGCTGAAGCATTACCAAGTCAGGACCACCAAGATCCTTGCCTCGGCTAAGCCCTTTAGATAGCACAGGGCCACAAACATTATCCCACTAGTGGGGCTCCCCTCCATCACCTGGGGAAAAAGTTTGAGTTTAAATAAAGGTTTAAATATTCCTTACAGAAGTGCCTCAGTGAAGTGCTCAAGGTTAGGGAAATGAATCTGGAGCACTGCCCCAGATTTGAACTCCAGGCATTTAACGCGTGCATTGCTCTGCAGCTTCGCCTTGTTCCCCCTGGTGCCTACAGAGACCACCCATTACAAAGGCTGAGCAGAAGGCAGGAGTAGCTCCATGCACTAGTGCTGGGATGTTCAAACATGGGATTCTTGTAGATCTTCAAGTCCAGCCTGTTATGCATTGCCTGGTAGATGTCAAATCCTAGATGAAGTTAGGGAACGTTTTAGAAAGGGAAAATATAGCATGTTGGGGCAACTGAGAGAAAGATCTACTCATAAGAAAAAAGATAAATACAGAAGCCATTAAGAAAAGACACAGAATTGTGTTTCAGATACTGTAACGCTCAGATGTGAGAAACAAAATGATATGGTAGGAGAAAAACAAATGCTTTCATGTCCTCAAAAGGACCACTGACCAGGTCATTTACTATGATTTACTTTTAATTCTGCTGAAAGGCTGAAATGTAATAATACCTGGAGAACTGATGCTTGGGAGGTCAAGCATCATTCACCAATTCCAAATAATAAAAGTAGCGTTTAAAAAGTACCGCCAAGAGGACCAGACAAATAAATTGTCTGGAAAAAATGAGCAGGTGTAACAAATCAATACCACATTGTCTCAGCTTTTTATAATAGCAGGGGAAAAGCGACAGACCATCTCCCACGTACGCAGGTGTCTCCCCTGCAAGAGTGAAGGCATGCCTCCTGCCCAGGGAGCAATGTGCTACTGATTGCCGCTTCAAATGGAGCTTGCCTTAGAAGTGATGGTGAGGGACAGCTTTATGGGACCTTGTGAGAGGGAGGCAGATGGCCATTTTATGCTGTTACCAGCATGTTTGTTCCTGTGTTCCTCTCTGTCACCAAAACAAGAATGAATCCCCGCCTCCAGAAGACTCGTGCAGTCATTTTACAATTGCGGTGCAGCTGAGACAGATGAATCCTCAAGAGCAGAAAATAATACTCCTTGAAATATAAAGTGTGCTACCATAGGGGGTATATAATTTGCCCTGTAACATCTGAAACTCTTCAACACAACACAGACACAGCTGAGGCACCTAAAAGAGAAAAAATAAAGAGTAACTAGGTGGGGTAAAGTTGAACAAGTCAGTACAGASGGAAGGACTGATCCATATTCTTGGCTTAGGGCTGTGAAAGGGAAAAAATAATTAGGCAAGAAAAACAAAAGTGATGACAGAAGAGGAAAAATGTAGCAAAGGATTTCAGGTAGGAAAGGAAGGAGGTGAAAAGTCGTTCTCTCCCCCACAGAGATGCCATGAAGCATGAGTGAATACACGTAAAGCCCATCAGATAACTTAGCTGAAGAGAATCATGATGGTTTGACCAACAAACACTCATTAAAAATCCAGGCCTACTCACACGGCAAAGTTTGCAGCAGTAGACCTTACCTGGGAAAAGC
This sequence comes from Phoebastria nigripes, assembly GCA_035582835.1. NCBI lineage: Eukaryota > Metazoa > Chordata > Aves > Procellariiformes > Diomedeidae > Phoebastria > Phoebastria nigripes. Next base: position 197,855 of record JAYKAV010001875.1, on the reverse strand, counting down.
ATTATTTTTAGGACAAAACCATTCACGCTGGAGCTTCCCCACTATCCCACTGAATGCCAAAGAACAGAAAAAACCCAGACATTTCCATACAGATCACTTTACACAGAATACATTTGTCTCAAAACCTCCCATAAACTCCTCCCATTCCACACCAGAACATGTAGCAGTCTCTTAACAGGTGGCAAGAACAGGTCCAGAGCTCCATCTGTTAATCAGATCTCAATTCTGCAAATGCCGAGTGGTAAAGGTCTCCTACGCCTCCCTCCCTCACCGCCCATGGAGCGCCAGAAGGACCCGGTACCAGAGACCAGAGCGGCAGCAGCCTGCCACGTCTTCCTCCCAGAGGTAGTGAATGACTTGATGAACAAGATCTACGTGAATAGGTATCTGAAGAGATGGCCGTAATTCAACTGAGGGCAGTAAGAGGACATGCCAAGGCAAACACATTCCACATTGCAACACAGTGTGAAATTTCACCCTATCATAAATAACACAGTAAATGCGAATGTTGTGTTTCCCAAGATACTGGTCAGACACATCCTCTTCCCTAAGGAGCAGACATGGAGGAAACATAGCATCCCTGCTCCTTACCCCTGAAAGGCAGATCGAAGGGAGTCCTGCTGCGAGGATGACTATGTTGCCCACTGATCCCACCTGCTGTCTGCCTGGGTAAAGAAAGATGCTTCAAAAGCTGCGTACTCTGGCAGCCAGGGCGCACACAGCCAGTGAATTACATAAATACCGGCAGCTCCTGGGAAGACAATGAACAAAGGTGTATTCCCTCCCCTTTCCCGATGTGACCTTTTTGCTGTGTTCAAGCCGTCTGCGGTACGATACCTTGATTCCACCATAATTTGAGGCCATACCCTTCCACACATGTAAAACCCAACCCACTTGTTATGCTGAAAGCAGATTTTTTTGGTTGTGTCTATACCTTATTAGTCAACAACCAGGCTCATCCAACCAGGGCTGGAGCAGGCGTCATCTCAGAGGAGAGAAATCTTTCCCAAGTGTGACCACAGGGTCTGTCCACAGACAGGAGATGACGCAGGCAGGCGCCAAACTGTGGGCAGTATGTGCAATTTATCACTGGTCCAGAAAGTTGCTCTTCCAGAGGCGCACAGACACAGTCACTCATTTCAACAACACTACCTCTTCAGTTGAGCGCTGCTTAGGAGGTGGGACTCACCTCACTAATTTTAGCAGTCTAAAGGGGATGTCTAAGGTAATCATCTTAAACTCCTTCTGCATTAAGTGAAAACAGACAGGCGACCCCAGAGGGCAGTGCGTATGAGGTCAATGAGCTAGATCACCCTCTGGAAGCGTCCATCCACTAGACACAGAGCTCAGAGTCAGTGGCTTAGGCTAAATCCTAAACTTTAGACAGCTAAGTTAAGAGAGACAAATCCCATCCAAAATTAGTAGGTGGCTCAGGCTCATGGCTCATAGGTGAGACCTATGGTTCATGTATTACAGATTCCTCATGGACTCCTCGGTATTCATAGCCCTATTACGTGGAGAGTAAGTCTTTCTTACAAAATGACCATATATCTCATTTTGCTGTGCCTTCCTACCTCTGTGCCAAAACACTCCTAAGTGCTGAGAGGTTCTTCTTCAGGGCTTGCTACTACTTTTCATGCCTGTGTTTTCCCTGCCCATGGGCAGCATATTCTGAAGTGCCACACATTTCCATGTCTCCTGGGTCCACAGGAGACAGGTTTCTTTCTTTCAGGTTTGTTTGAGACAGGTTTGTTTCTTCTGCTTTCTCACCTTCCACTCCTGTTGCAGCTTCTGCATCCCCATGCTCCCATGTTGCTCTTACAGAGTATCAAAGTGTGAACAGACTTATTCCTCCGTCACAGTGCGGAGTTTGGGAACTCACAGGAAATTCAGTTCCCAAAGAACAGATTTTTCCCAGCCTTGGAAAGCCTAGGTGCCCTGTTGCTGCGAGGTCCTGGTAGCAAAATGTATTCGGGTCCAAGATCAGCTGGAGTGCAGGAAGCCGAACTGCCATTCAGGTCTGCAGGAGGTGGAAGCCACCACCAATTTGCACAGACAAGGCTGGGAGCGGGGAGCAGTCAAGGCTCCCTGGGCGCAGAGCTAGGCCAGAACTGCAAGGTCTCCATTTCAGGGGATCAGATGACGGTTCTGGGGACAGTGGGGGCCACTGGGGCTCTACTAACCCTGCATGACACTGCCCGCCACGCAGGGAATGCTGGTGGTTGCTGCAACGCCCAGCACTGAGCAGGAGCTGCTCGGTAGGACCCCAGACCTTTACTGGTCTGCAAAATACGGGCATTTCTAAGAAGTCATTTTTGTGCAGTTGTGGGTAAGAGCAGCTTCAGACCCAGCCTGCTCTTTGTGGAAAGGCAAAAGGATTGGACACAAAATTTTTATATGTACTCCAGTGTTAGTCCTTTCCCCCAGAAGAGGTGGTGGGTCCAGATCTTTGCATATCCATATGCTGCCCCATTGTTCCTCCCTTTTCAAGGACAGTTAGCAAAGCTAACACCTAACAGCTCAGCAAAGCAAAGCTAACAGTCAGGCTGGTGTCTGACTTGATCCTGCCTTATCCAGACTGGAGAAGAGAACTGGCCTGAAGGACAGCTGATTTCACAAAACGGATCTCATTTCTTCTCCCTGGCAAAGCTTTTCCTTCTGAAGCTCAAAATGACTGGGGAGAACTGATTATTCCAGTGACCCTTTTCAGACCATTGGCTAAGACTCTGCGAAAGATGTTATGACTGTGGTTAATACACATTATTGGTCTGTCAGCAGTACAAAGAGTAGTTTGTGATCTTTGCATTTTTAATTAATTTGCTATTCACTTKCTGATACCTAGCCAGCATGCAGCAAGCTTCTGAGCAATCACACATCTCCAACATGTGACCGCATAGTATCAGCGGAAAGCAGATACCCTGCAAACACTTCTGCTGAGAGCATACAGACTGGGGACTCCGGTAACTGCCTGCTCTGTTTTAATTTATCCTGCTTAAATGAGAAGTTTGGAAGAGGTGTCATTCAGCTGAATTGGACAAAACCACTCAGAGACAGGAACGTGCAGATCCCACCTGGAAAGTTGTCCATACTCTTCTCATGCCCCTTTTCATACATGTTTCAAGTTTCAGACAATGAACCTTCCACATAAGCGGGTGAACTGGTAGCTCTCTTTTTTGATAGCCGAAATTACCATTCTTCCAAGGGCAGACTCACTAAGTCCAACCATTTCTTTTGCTTGCATTATCCGTCTGCCACATTTCAGCTTGTTCAGGGAGATAAGGYGTGTGATGTAGCCCTGAAAAGTGCCATTGCTTCTTACAAGTGAAATAATAATTGCTGTTTGCTTTCCTGTGACTGGATATAGGATCTGATTATGAACTCAGAGCTGCATAAAACTTAACAGTGTAGATGCTAATCAAGCGATGTCGCTGTAAAACTGCCATAGTTGAGATCATATTCAGACTTGTCAGGTCGTTTTCTGCTCTGGATTTTCCAGGTGAACAAATACCAATAGACTTTTTTTTYCCAAATCTTTGCTTTTATTGCGCTTTGGCGTATTCACTTGGAAGTCATATTTCACAAGACACCACAGTCTAGTTATTAACTTCATCAGCAGATAAAGTCACAATTCAGGAGCCATATTTACCGGTACTTGCAAGTGATCAGAACTGAAGGAACAGTCAGCATCTAACAAGTTGTTCATTGTGCCAAGTCTGCTCTAGGAAGAATGAAGAGAGGACTTCACTGTATAGACATCTTTTTTATATATTTTATCACATCAATGTGCCAAACATTTTTTCCAGAAGAGGGCGCAAAATTTATCTCCAGCAATACAAAAGAACTACGTTGCTGCCAGCCTGTATTTGTGCATGCCGAAACCTTTTCAGACTGTTTCTATCTCCATTTGCAAATATGGGATTCGACATTAAACATAGTAAAAATCCCATCCCGTGACATTTATAATGTAGATGACTACATATGAATCTGTCAGTCTTGGTTCCTTTTACAGTCAGCAAAATGAAACAAGCACTTAAAGCACACAGTTCATCCCATTTCACCCTATATTTGATCAGCTTAATAGCTCTCCAGACTCCTTTGACTATATTGCCTGGAGCTCCGATGACCACTGTGGAGCCTGGACACCTACCTAACGTGCGGACACCTACAACTAGATGCCTAAATCTAGGTGTCTACAATCTGGAACTGAATCCTACATCTGGGGTAGGATTCACCTGACCTAGTTTAGATAGAGACAAGGGTGACTAGCCCAGATGTGGACATCTGGACTTTGGACATCTAAGTTAGAGAGAATCCCACCTCTTGCATTTGCCAGGTAATGCTCTGCAGTGACAGTCTGCGACAGGGCTACCCATACTGTGCTTATTGCCAAACACCAGTTGTCATATTACATCATATTCATTGTAAATTTAAGTGAACTTATGGAAAGTTCTGATTATTTTGCTTGTGGGGCGGTTATCAATGTTGCAATAGAGACCAGGATGAAGGCCCCTTGCAGAGACGCTAAAGAAGTCATGATGAAAATGGCTGGCAAGGGAAGGGGGAGGAAGAGGAGTGTCACTGTGGTTAGACCACACTGTTACTTATGACAGCTGTCACGCAGATCAATAGCTCTGTTTATTCATGTGTCATCAATCCCTGTTACCACTTCACATGGCCTTTGTCAGTGCTCTTTAAACTTCACAGACTGGCGGATCTTGAGGAGGGGTTGAAAACTTGAAGTAAGCCCTTCCTGCTAAGTCTTCCTCATAACTGTTCACATGAAAATGAACAAGCGTGGATCATTATTCAAAATAATGGCTCACTTCAGAGATGTACATGCTGTGTAGATTGTATCACCTCCACTGGATACGATACAATCTTCAAACACCGTCCTTCTGTGATTTATGTATTCACAAAGAGTTGCTTTCAGCTCGAAGATGTAACCCTGCCCCTTAAGCATATATACAGTAGTCATCACACAAAAYCACTTCTGTTAAGGTGTCTCTGCATACTCAGGTGCAAAGCGAGCATCACGTTTCTAGCCGTGGTCCAGCCAAACGGGGAGGTTACAGTGTGCCCTCCTGTTGTCTCAGCCTACAAAGGTGGGGAAAATTTTGCATTTCTCTGGGGTTTCCCATCTGAAGATTGCTTCCCAGGCACAAACGCATTTTAATCTCAACCCTGCTCCCAGCAAACAGGGATAGCTAATAATTATGTAGTAGTATTGTATTAGTTTAAGAAGCAGCAAAAGTAAGTCTAAGCTAAATTCATGAGCATGCTAATACATTAGGCAAGGTGAACCTTTACTATCACAATTTAGAGATCCTTCCTGAAACGGGCATCAGAAAAGGGTTTGGGAGCTGGAGAAACAGCATTTACAACTGTTTCACAGCTACATTAAAATACTCCAATGTTAACATAATAACAAAGAGACTTGCCTCTTACGGTGTTGATCCTTCACTGCTTCCAAAATAATAATAAAACCCACCAGGATCAGGCTTATAATGAAGAAAGAACCGCTGGCAATTGGTTTTGGATGTGAACTATTTAGTGAGTTGGTCATGAGCAGAAATCATTCAAGTAAGACCATAAGTCACTGGATGCACAGTGCAGAAATAATTGTGCAAACCACCAGTGAAGGAAGGAAGACACTAGGCAGAATAGGACTACAGCAAATTTACATAAGCTGGCAACTTCATCCTTTTAATACAAAATCTGGCAAGCTCTACTGATGAGTACAAATTACTCCAAAATTACACGCATGAGAGAGTGATTATACAGGGCCACCATCACAGCTCTGGGTACTCCCAAGCTTGCAAATACGTTGGGACAGTAGAGCTAAAGTCACTGAAGGTGACAGAACTCTAAAGTGAAAAATACTGCATTGCAATGGTACAGAGCATGCCCACAGAAATGCTGAACACTATCCTTATTGCCCATCTGAGTATCAGGAAGGGCTTGAGATAGCTTATCTAGCCAGGCATGACTGCTGCGATGAAAGAAAAAAGTGAAATTGGCATCAAATGCTGGAAACCAACAGGGAAAGAACCTCAGAAACACCTCTCCGTTCAAGGCTACTGCAGCCCTATTGAAAACAAATGGAGATTACTCATTACTTACTTCCCCATTACAAAAATCCCAGCTGTTGCACAAACAAACCAAGCCAGAATGTCATACTTCATCGTAACCTGCTGTTTGAGTGGAGCTGATGAAAGATAACGACCTGCGATTCACAGCTGGCTCACTTGGGAAATCTTCTCYAATGGATTAAACACACTAAAGCAAGTTGTAACTAGCAAGAACGCAAATAGTGTAGAAGGAAAAAAAAAAAGGGATGAAAGCAAAATCCTAATGAAATTAATGTCCTGATGGGCATTTTTAGGCCAGGGATTTTTAAGGCAAAACTACAAACAAAGTACCTCTCTGTTTTGCAAGTAAAGCTAGATAATTCCTGATAAGGCTAATGAATTRCTGTAATTATAACATGCCCATCCCACTTCTAGTAATGAAAAATCCTAGGGATATACAGGTGGTGGGTAGTAGTATGTAGGAATATCTAATGCAGAAGAAATTCTGTGAATAAAGAGAAGCCCTGTGATCAGACACCATTTGTAGTCTCCAGTTGTAGATTTCTGTAAGGGGAGGGAAAAGAATATTTTTATCTGCTAAGGGGGAGTTGGGTTACTTTAGTCTCCTTTACTTATCCTAAAGTAGGATTTCTCTCTTGCTATCTTATGAATTGGCTTCATCAGTTTGTAGTGGTAATGCTTACTTATTGAGCTGTGTATGTGTTTAATTTTGTTAAGAAAAGATGAAACCGTGGTCGGTAGGGCTGTTGGCTAATAATTTTGCTCCTATATCAAGGAAATAGCAGTTTTGATAAGAGCCTGATGTCTCTTTCCTGTTCTGAGACATAATATAAGGCAGGGATATAAAAAAGTCTTTGTATCACATTCTTTCAATATATACAAATATATATATATGAGTGTGCTTGTTTGCTTTGTTCTAAGATGTGAGACATTTTCTTTGTGAAAGATCAGTGATTGGTATTTCAGTCTGTTTGATAACCTGCACAGCAAATTCTGCTCTCAGGGATGTGCATCCTAGTCTAATGGCTTTATTTTATTTACTCATGTATATTAATATATTCAATGAYGCATGTGCCACATAAAGGACTTGGGATAATTTCTCAGCGTGATGAGTATGTGGCATGAATCGTTCCCCTAAGCGCAGCTACAGGCTTTGATGTACTCAAGGGAGGGCTTCCTCTGCTGAGTTTAAAGTTCAGAAGTTCAAAGGCACTTCTCATTAGAAATTAACCACGACACTTTAAAAATGAGAAGGGAACGACCTACTCCACGCCTGAAGAACTTGGCAGGGGCCATTCTCACAAGCCAACAGACACCGGCGTGCCGAGAAGTGTCTCGCAGAAGAGGAGTTGAGTTCAGGGGCAGCACAAACAGGAGAGTGACCTCTTACAGTCCTGCCTTGGAAAACACGGCCCCTTGGTTTCTCCAAGCCTTGTTTGGAGAGCAAGGTCTGCAACACGAGCTGTAACGGGCTTTATTTCCAGCTGTCTGTATTGCTCTGACCACATCGTAGATATCTAGCTGAAYATCCAGATGGATGCCTACCCTTGGGGCATCATTCCAGCTCCGGAGAGTTAAAGCAAATCTTTACCCTTCCTGTCTTCCTGGTGTGGCGTAGAAACCCCTAAGCTGACAGACGGAGGTAACAGGTTAATCACTGAAACACAGCTGGGCAAAGAGCCTGTCAGCCGCTAGGCGTGCGTCCAAGGATGCCRCTGGTCCCTGCCAAAAGCCAAGAAACACACCGGCGGCCGTGAGGTTCGCCGGGCAACCGGGCAGTCTCTGCTTGCACGAGACGCTTGCCCATGGGAGCCACTGTTGGAAACGTGAGAGGGGCAGAGGGATGAGGGCTCAAAACTCCAGGATGCCCGTTTGCTGAGCCACTGATGCCGCGACCCRTTGGGGTGAGAGCAGGCAGCCGATGTGTACAGTTAGGTGGGAGGCCTGGAAGAGCCCAGGACAACATTGGGCTGGTGGAGTGGGTGAGTGGAGGCTGCTCCGTCAGTGATCCAGGAGTGAGGCTTGCTAGAAAAATAGGTGAAATAACTTTTGTTGAACACAGGGGAGGATTGCACTTTCCCTTTGTTTTAAGTGTGGCTTTTCCTTTCTATACTTCAAACTCAATCCTCAAAACCCGCAATTTCTTTCATTTCTCTGGTCACCCTGGGTAGAGCTGGGGCGTAACGCCTGCCTGAGGCTGGTGACCTTCGGCCAGCGTGCCCCCAGAAGCAGTGGCTTGAAACAGGCGCTACGGGGCTCTGCAGGGAGAGCCCGTGGGCAGGCGAGAGGGACTTGCGCCTTGGGTCACGCTTAAGCAAACCTCAGCCTGCGGAGGTGTCCGGCTCTGGGGCTTGTGCTGCCAGAGCTGGAAAACGGTTGTGGCAGAGGTGGGTAAAACCTCCTGCAAAGTACAGGCAGCTAAAGGGCTTGGAGCAACCTCCAGGGCATTACACCGGCTTGATGAGGATCCCAGCTTGAGGTTAGCTCCTGTTTGGGATGGGAGGAAAACTGCAACTGGTTCAGGCACGTGATCCCCAAATCAATATTTTCACAGCTTAGGGAATGTGACGTGTCACCGGAAAGTGCCCGGCGAGGACAATGCCTGGCACAGGACCGCAGCTCCACAAGGCTCTAGTACACTCTGCCACTGACCAGCCTGCGCACGGGCATCTATAAGCTGATGCCTACACCTAAGGCAGTCGCTCTAGGTTTCCTTTACAGGCAAGAAAATTCCTCTCATAAATCAGCACATCTTCCAGAGATGCCCTGTATTTAATGGGACTGGAGGGGGGAGGGTGGGATTTATGACTGGGAATTGAATTTCATGCATGATTATGTTTTGCATTTCATACTAGAGTATTTTGCATTAACAGTATATCCAGCAATAACACAAACACTTCCTCCAGCTGAATTTTAAGATTTGTGTCAGGTTCTTTAATGGATGCAGCAAACCTGTAGCTTTTGCATGCCGGGTTATGTCCTAACTCTCTCTTACCAAATCAGGTTTTTCCCGTATGTACATAGAAAAGTTAACACTTCTCAGAATACCACATGAAAAAACGCTCTGGGCCATCCTTCCAAATAAACCCTTATTCCTCAGACATCACCGAAAGCCATTTTTGTCAATAGTGCACCATCCTGTAGAAAAACAAAGAGTAGTCACTACAATAAGCACTGGTGTCTCCAACCTCACTGTTTGGCATCTGCTGGCATTTTTATTTTGTTGGTATTTGTCAAGCAATTTACAATCAAAAGCCACCACTTTGTCACATGGAGACTTCTGAAATTTATGAATTTGCTCTTGGAAGGGTTTCTGATTCCTACCTACACCTAACACATAAAATAACTACACCAGAAAGAAAGGGGGAAAAAAAGAAACTAAATTTTCCCAGAGCTGGCACAAAGTAAACAGATCATTTCGTTATCCCATTTTCTCCCACTTTACAACTTTGCTTACTGAAAAAAGTGCAGTGCAATATTTAAAACCACATAAAAGCCTTACCACCAAAATCAGAAACATTGACGATGTGCATAGGGCATCATTCAGTGCTGCAAACTTTCCTTACAAACTGGACTTAAGTCAAAACTGTTTAAGAATTTCTCCTTTTCTAAAAGTTGAAATGCATTTCTGACATGAAAAAAGACTTTACATAGTTTTAATGCTAAATTCTCAAAAGTGATTCTGCCCTTCTTCACCTGGCTTGCAGCTAAAATGAATTAAAAAGCTAGAAGGAACACCTAAATGAGCCACGGAAATAAACAGTCAGCTGAGAAAAGACACTTGAACAACGAGGAAAACAGAAAAACACAGTGCATAGCTGAATCTCTATTATCAGTGGAAAATGCTTTATTTCTTTACAAGGGCAATGGCAAGGTAGAACTGCGGCAATGCAATGAAAGAAAAATATTTTCAGTATGGGAACATGAAAGCATTAACGTAACAGGCAGAGCACATCGTGTCCTGCCCTTGGCGAATATCTTGTTGGCTACTCTGGACTGTGACCCAGCAAAAATAAGCAGTCCAAATGAATTTTCTCCCAGGTAATATACTGCTTCATTTACTACATGCAGTAGGCACTGGCAGACTGTTTTCTCAAGAGTCAGCGTGGGGGCACGACATTGCACTGAGGAATAGGAAGACCCCGTGCTGCACACAAATTGCACACAAAATGAGCCAAAGCACCGCTTGGTACACTAAAAAGCTTCCGAGTACATTTGATCCATTTGATTTTTGACAAGGTGGTGCTCTCGGAGGACGGGAAGACAGGGGGAACCAGACCATGTCCCCCAGCACATGCACGCTCCCATTGGCATCTATGTTTTTAAGGGTTTTTTTCTCCTCAGATCTCATTATTGTCAGTTTTCTTTGTGGTTCCTTAAGCTCAGCGAGTTTAAATTTGTTTTTAAATGTGTCCTCTTTATCCAAGAGCTTCCGCGTCTGCAGGCAGCCCCCCTTTTCGCTGGAGGGTTTTACCCGCTTCTGTCAAATCAGTCTGGCTATCACCTCTATTTCAAATACACACACCACTTAGAAACCAAATCAAACCAGTAGGATCAAAAGAAGCAGTATTGCCGATGGATCGAATGCACGTTAATTTCAACCTTGGTTTATCAATTTTTTGAATCTGTATTGACCAAAAAGAAAGTCACATATTATTTCCTTATGCCCTTTGTTTCTGAGTTGCTTAGGCATGTTGATCTAAGTCAGCTTTTAACTCCGCTTTGTCACTGTGACCTTTTTTGATCCCAGCCCGTTTGCTCTCAGATTAAGTCACGCTACAGAAGCAGCTTTGCTCCAGGTTGTGGTTTTCGTGCTCTCGGTTAAATGAAATCTTTCTACGCCACTGGCCGGGACAACTGGTGCCTGACAAACAGTGGGGCCAGAGATGGTAAACTGCAACACCTTCTTCGTGACACAACCCTTCTCTGAGTAAATACAGGGCTGCTGTGGGAATCGGGGAGAGGAACTGGAGGAGGGCATGGGGAAGAGCTTCCTTGCAGATAGAGATACAGCTGGGAAGGCATAAAGCAGACCCTCACCTTCACCTGTCTCCCGTTCCTCCCAGCTGGAAACTGGGACAAATTTGTGTTGAGGGCTAGGTGGTACCTAAGCAGGGCTAGGTACAAAGAGCACGGTGTAAATTATCACCCCTCGCCCATGATCTCCCGTGGCTTATTTCTGCCTCCTCCAGGGCCTTTGTCATGCCTGCCAGTCACCTCACACCGTGTCATCTCCTCCGCCGCTGCCTCCAGTTGCTACCACCCCCCTTTAGCTGAAGCACACGCCTATCATCTTTGCTCCTTGCATCCACTCGGGAAGTGAATCCCCCTTTTCAGAAGCTCCTCTCTTCTCATCCCCGCTCCGCTGTCTTGGGAAGGGTATACACTGGCAGAGCTGAAGGCCTCTGTGCCATGCTCCCCGCTTTGGGTTTTCTTTAGCATCTCCAGAGGCATCTCAAAAAAAAAAGGATGCCCATTGGAAAAATTTCCCTATGTGTAAACAGCTGGAAAAGTAGTTAAATGTACTGCTGTTATGAACTGAAATACACATATCTGTGAAAAGAAGATTTCAGCATGTGGGCTAAATAACAGGGTAGCAGGGACCATGTGCAATCATGTTCTGAGCACAGCATATGATATGTAATAATTAGTGCACCGGTGCGCCGCTTAGAGCTATAATAAGTCAAATGCATCCCAGTGCTCCTCTATTTGCTTCAGTGAGGTAACAAAATCGTAGGGGAATAGAATAATTCAGGTTAGAAGGGACCTCCAGAGGTCATCTAGTCCAAAGCAGCTGGGCTTGTTCAGGGCCGTGTCCAGTTAAGTCTTGAAGACCTCCATGGAAGGAGATCCCACAGCCTCCGTGGGCAGCCTGCTCCAGTGCTTGACCATCCTCACGGTAAACAATTTTTTCCTAATACCTAATGGGAATTTCCCATGTTCCATTAGATAGAGTATTCTTTTATTTTGCAAACACTTTCTAAATCACCTTACATAGGGCCGCATGGTCTAAAAATCAGTCCAAAAGTTTCCCTCCTTTCCACTGTGAGCTACCCGGGTTTAGCAAAACTTAATTTGATGTGGAGGCAACTTCTGAATGCCAAGAGCTGCACCTGTGCTGTTGGCCAGGTGGAATGCACCTCCAGTAAAGTAGGAGATGCACTTCTTCACATTTCCTGCTCAGTTTGTTAAACAGGTTATATCTATTTTTAAAAGCATTGTATTACAAACTTTCAGGGAACAACACAGGCTTTTTTCAACAAAATCAAGCCGAGCTGAAAAAAAAGAAAAGAAATAATGCATTAATCTCGGTGTCAAGAAACAAAGTCTGTAATGTCCGAACGCGCTGCACAGAATGGGAGAGGGGAAAGTTTATTGGCTCGTGGAATGCAATTTTTCACTCCTTCAAAACGCTCTGGGTTGTCACTTCCTATTAATTTTTTACTTTTTGTTACGTAATATATGAACCGYATAGCTTAAAATCATGCTTGTCCTGGCAGTTTACAAAAGACGTGCAGTAATTTAATTTAAATCCATTTCTGATAGCTTAAGAAAAACAACGGTGGCGACCCCAGCAAGGACTGGTGATTATTAACTGATGTTCCCACTCTGATGGATTTTTTTTTAGGCGACGCAGAAACATTCCTTTGCCTACTCTCCTTTGGAGAAGAGGATCTGGTTGCTCATTTTTTAGGTGGCCCTTTTTGTTCTGCACCTGTTCATGCAGGACACCGTACAAGCCTCCCCATTTTACAGTTGTGTTCATCTCCTCTAACGCATACGCCAGTTTGAGGTGTATTCCCCAGATCTCTCACTGACAGCAGACCTGACCTTGCCCAGGTGATGACGCTCTTACAAGCCTGTCTATATTCCCTGCATGTCTGCCTTACCTTTTCAATATTCAAATTCTCAGGGAAACCCTAGCAAACAAGGAAGTTGTCCTTCAGCCTTAGAAAAATAAAGTTGTTTTTTTTTCTTTTGCACAAGTGCTCTAGGCACCCTGGAAATCATAACATGGCAGAGCCAGGAAAGAGTCTCAAGTTGCCCAACCTATGCATGGTAAAATTACAAGAAAAATTACTCCGGGACAAAGGCATGACGACCCTAGCCTGCTTATCCTGGCTGCAGAACAAATGCTGTTGTCATCCGGTGTTTAACTTATGAGGCAATAACGATTGCTTGTGATTTTGATCCTGCAAGAGCTAAAATAATATCCTGTATTTCAGACTTGAGAGCAAAACCGTTTCTGAAGGACTCTTCTGTACATAGTAATACAATAAACTTTTGTACATTATAAAAATCCAACTATTGAATAATATTCCATTCTGATCTGTAAAATATATGTAGTTTAAAAATCTTGGGAGTCTGGGCAGGTCCCTGCTGACTGGAAGCTAGCCAATATTACTCCGATTTGCAAGACGGGCGTGAGGGAAGACCCACGGAACTACAGACCTGTTAGTCTAACCTCAGTTCCTGGAAAAATTATGGAGAAGATTATACTGGGTACTATTGAAAGGCATTTAAAGAACAATGCAATCATCAGGCACAGTCAACATGGGTTCATAAAGGGAAAGTCCTGTTCAACTAATTTGATATCCTTCTATGATAAGGTCACCTGCCTAGTGAAGGGAAGGCGGTGGATGTCGTTTTTCTGGATTTTAGTAAGGCTTTTGATACTGTCCCTCACAGCATCCTTCTGGACAAGTTGTCCAACTGTAGGATGAGCGGGTTCACGGTGCGCTGGGTGAAGAACCGGCTGAAGGGCAGGGCTCAAAGGGTTGTAGTGAATGGGGCTACATCTGGCTGGCAACTGGTCACCAGTGGTGTTCCTCAGGGTTCAATTCTAGGGCCAGTTCTGTTCAATATATTTATCAACAATCTGGATGCAGGAGTTGAATGCACCATTAGCAAGTTTGCTGATGATACCAAACTGGGAGGTGCTGTTGACTCTCTTGAGGGACAGGAGGCCTTGCAGAGGGGTCTAGATAGATTGGAGCATTGGGCAATKATYARTGGCATGAAATTTAACAAGTCCAAATGCCGGATTCTGCACCTGGGACCGAGTAATGCCGGGCACAAGTATAAATTGGGAGAGGAGTGGCTGGAGAGCAGCCCTGCAGAAAGGGATCTGGAGGTGCTGGTCGACAGCAGGCTCAACAGGAGTCTGCAGTGTGCCCTGGCAGCCAAGAGGGCAAACCGCATCCTGGGGTGCATCAAACACAGCATAACCAGCCAGTCAAGAGAGGTGATTATCCCACTGTACTCAGCATTGGTGCGGCCTCACCTGGAGTACTGTGTGCAGTTCTGGGCCCCACAATTTAAGAAGGATGTTGAGGTCCTTGAATGCGTCCAGAGGAGGGCAACAAAGCTGGTGAAGGGGCTGGAAGGGATGTCCTGTGAGGAGCGACTGAGGACTTTGGGCTTGTCTAGTTTGGAGAAAAGGAGGTTGAGGGGCGACCTCATTGCTCTCTACAGCCTCCTGAGGAGGGGAAGTGGAGAGGGAGGTGCTGAGCTCTTCTCCCTGGTATCCAGTGATAGGACRCRTGGGAATGGTTCAAAGCGGCACCAGGGGAGGTTTAGACTGGACATTAGGAAGCATTTCTTTACCGAGAGGGTGGTCAAACACTGGAACAGGCTTCCTAGAGAGGTGGTCGGTGCCCAAAGCCTGCCAGTGTTTAAGAGGCATTTGGACAATGCCCTTAACAACATGCTTTAACTTTTGGTCAGCCCTGAAGTGGTCAGGCAGTTGGACTAGATTATCATTGTAGGTCCCTTCCAACTCAAATAGTCTATTCTAAACACTTACTAATAATTCCCCCCAAAATGCCATTTTTATGCCCAAGAGCCAATGAGACTTGCCACAAAAAATGAACCACAAGGGCTGATTTTCTTACAAAAAGGTGTGAGCACCTTTCTTTCCACACTCATTCAAATGGCCTGGCACAAAACTGTGTTAATGCAATGATCTGATCAATTTATTTACAGAAAAGAACAGGAATCAGTCCCACAGTGGTCTGAGGAACTTCAAAAAAATTCCCAAGTCATAGCTTGTCCCAAAACACAGGAACAAGAAACAAAGCAAAGGCCAAGTCTTTCACTCTACTACACAAGTTAAAAATAGCTAAGAAAGCCAAGTAAGCAAAGCCAAAGCCAGAGCTATGGTGACAGGAAGACAGAGGTTGAAGGGAGTTATAGGCATGTCTTCATATGGATATTAAGTTCCTACCACAGCAACGGGGAGAAAGGGGACCATTGTTTTCTGGAAAACTGGAAGCTGGAAGACGTGTGAGTTAAGCTCACGACAGAGGGACTTGCAGTTGCACAAGAGAGAGAAGCTGAAAATGTAATAAGGGGAGAAGCACAGCCTCACAGATGAATGTTTTCCAATGTCTAATCCCTGCAGATCCCAGCCAACACAAAGAAAATGCCACAGGGGAAGAGTATCTCTTGCAACTTCCCTTACCCTTCAACCTGGGGGGAATACTCAGCTGTGCACGATGTCATTTTGGGTTTACACCACCACAGATGAGATCAGAAGCTCAAGTCTTGCTTTGATTTTAGATGAGAAAGACGGTAACAACTGGACTAGTTGACATCCTCAGAAGCAGCAGTGTCAGGAGTAGAAAAGAGGAGCCTTTCCCTGAAGCTGAAGTGAGCCTGGTTCTCATGTATGCTGAGGCCACTTTACCTCATTCTGGATAAAATGGGGTTTACATGGGAATGAAGGTATAAATTTGCCCTGCTTGAAGGGTCCTTGCTCGCAGGCAGAGTGGGTTTGAGGTGGAATTAACTTCATGTGTCCTAAGCCACCTGCATGGGCTCCCTCTGAAGTCCCTGGCAGTAGATAGGTGCCTGTCAGAGAGGCATGGATCCACACTGCACATCGCAGCCAAAGCCCAGCTCTGTTGAAAGCAGAGTGGTCTGGGACAGCAGAATTGCTTGTTGGAGATCACAGCCAGAGCCCAGCAGGTTCAGCAGGGTTACCCACCTTCAGCAGGCCTGCCCCTTCCACAGCCCCTTTGGGAAGGGGTGCCTATGCTTGTAAGGAGGCTCCTCTTCCTCCTCCTGAGGCTCAGACTCAGACCTAGAAGTCCCCAGGCTGTGCTCCTATCCTTCAACACTCGCTCCAGCCTCCTGGTTATAGTGTGGCAGCACACTGAAAACTTCTGATGGGCCCTGGCCAAAATTTGCCCAGACACCAGTCCCTGGATTCAACAAGCTTTACACCAACCAAAGCCGCTTTATCAACAGAAGAATAGGTGAGTTCCCCACGTCAAGAAAACACGATGACCCAGACTTGGACTCAAGTCTCCTACATYGGACTGGATTAGATCCCAGCTGATAGCTGCTTGGATTGACCTAGCTTTCCACCACCAAAAGAAATCCAGTCTGCAAGACCTCGAAGTGCTATGATGGTGGAAAATATTCAAAAAAACTTCCTCTTTTTTCCTTTTTGCTGCCCTGCCCTACAATAAATAGATCATAACGTCATGTAGATGGGACTTGGATCTACGGTCAAGCCCCTGTCCCTTGACTCAGAAGCACTTCTCTGTGTCCCAAAGTGAGCTCTGGCTACAGCCCGACACCATAGCAGAGCGTGGCTCAACCACATCCAGACCCTTTCTCTCTCTTTTCTCTCTTTTCCCTCCCGAGGAGAGGAGAGGAGAGGAGAGGAGAGGAGAGGAGAGGACATCTTGGCACAGGGGCTGAACAGGAGCTGTAGCATACTCCATGCCCAATGCTGCTGTGCAAACAAGCCTACTGCCTGCTTTCCCCTCTCCCCCTTCCCTGCCAGTGCCTCTGCGTGTCACCTGCAAGTCAGAGGGGACCAAGGAGGCAGAGAGGGGGCAGAGAGACACCGCATCAGTAAACGTGGCTGYGGATCCCATTTTATCCTGCTGGGGCATTAACAGATCAACAAATGGCCTGTTCCCATTGAGCTCTGACACACATCCAAGGGTACACCTAACTCTAGCTGTTTTTTTTTCCCTTTTTTTTTTTTTTTAAGGCCTATAAGGTGATTACGTCCGGGTTTGTGTCCACACAGCAAAGCCAAAGAGCATTCATCATAAGAATAATAATGTAAATGTGGCTTCTTATCCTGCAGTGATTGCCGGTCTGGCAAAAACGTTTAGAAAATGTAACAATAGTTTTGAAATAAATAGGAGGAAAGTATAGACCGGCAGTGTACTTTCCACATCAATGGCAAATATACTACTGATGTGGAAAGTAAATAGCTTCGAACAAGAGCAGAAGCTGCGGTGGATAACTTTACCCCTGTGAGCTGCAGGCTGGAATGCCAGTGCATTAAGACTGAGGTAGAAAATCCCAAGTTCATCAACTCACATTGCAAAACCAGCTATTAAAAGCTGTATCGTCTGTGGCTGGATAATAACAGGAGGCCAGCTGAAATTCAGAGGATTAAAAAACCTATTTCAAAAGCTCACCTCCTTGTATGAATATGGAGCGCTCAACATGGTCGGCACACCTGTATTCTACAAGCATTGCTCAAAACTACCCCCCTGGCAAGGCTATTTTTGGGGGGCAGAGGGGTGTCTGCACGCAAGAAAGAAATGCAAACCTGAAACTACTGAGAAAACGCTAAGGAAGCGCCTGCCAAGTTGCTGCCACCCTCTCCCATGCCCTGCAACGCACACCTGCAGGGGAGGAGAGACTAAAGCCTAATTATAGGCCGCGTCGCTGTTTGTTTGTTTTCGGGTCTGTTTTTCGTTGCTACCCCGGGGAGGGCCGCGGGGCTGGGGTCCGCCCCGGGGGCAGCGCTCCCCTCCCCGCCGAGCTGCCGCCACCGCTCGGGCGCGGCCGGGGGGACCCCGGGGAGGCGCCGCGGGGCCGGGCAGGGTGGGGGCGGCCCCGGGGGCGCCGGGAGCTCCCTCTGCTGATTGGGCTGCGCGGCCCGGGGCGGCCGCCGCCACCGCCCCGCTCCGCCCGCTGCTGCCGCCGGGACTCCGCCGCTCCCGGGCTGCCGCCGCCGCCGCCGCCGCCGCCGCCGCGGCTCCGCGCCGCCTGCCTGCCCGCTGCCTGCCCGCTGCCTGCTGCCGGGCCCATGGCGAGCACGTCGGCGGAGATCATCGCCTTCCTGCTGACCATCTCGGGCTGGGTGCTGGTCTCCTCCACGCTGCCCACCGATTACTGGAAGGTGTCCACCATCGACGGCACGGTCATCACCACCGCCACCTTCTGGGCCAACCTCTGGAAGACCTGCGTGACCGACTCCACCGGCGTCTCCAACTGCAAGGACTTCCCATCCATGCTGGCGCTGGACGGTCAGGCTCCCGCCGACCCCCATCCCAACACCCCCCCACCCCGCTCGGGCCGGTCTGTGGGGGCCGGGGGCTCCGGGCCTCCTCCCGGGCCGGCCCCGGCCCCGGAGCCGGCGGGGGCGGGCGCTGCGCCTCGGAGGGGCGGGCGGGCAGCGGAGGGTCGGGGCGCGCCGAGCGGGGCCGGGGGGGCCGCGGGGACCCCGGCGGGAGGCGGCTCCCACGCGGGCTCGTGGGGAAGTGCTCTCGTGTCCCCTAGCAGGAGGCAGCGCGCTGCTTGTGCACACCCGTGGCAGTGGGTTTTTTCCCCTAAAACCCGCCGATTGAGATTGTATTTGGTGCCTAAGCGTCCGTTGTGGCCCCTCTCGCTGTCGCTACCTGCTTTTCTTTTTTTCCCATCGGAAGACTCCGTGCGTGTGGGTTTGACACAGGAAGAATGCAGGCAAATTTTTCTCGCCGATTTATTTTCCGACTGTCACGACATTCCTCTTTTTTATGGTTTTGCCAGCCGTGCAACAGTTGGTGGAGAAGAACAAGCCTTTGCGTCATTTTGTTTTAATTAATGTCCCTTTGCTTTTTTTGCTAAGCGGTTATTAACTGGGATGTAATTGCTTCATTGACAAATGACAGTGTAAAAGCTTGGGGCAGTAAGGGATGCAAAGGTATGCAAAGGTGAGGCATAGCTCGGCTTAGTTTTAGGGCAGTGTTATTTTGAAGCAAAGCTGAGAGTTTTGCTATAGTGCCTGACACCAAAGACTGAGTTGGTGCTGCGTTTCTTCCCTGGTTAAGGGGAAACATTTTTGCCCTTTAAGCAAGCCCTACTGGGAAACTGGGTCACTGCAGGAAATCTTTATGACTAAACTTTTAGTTGATAAATCCACACTGATTATGGCTGGTAGAAACAGGGAAAGTGCGGGTGGCATGGGTTTATAGCCTCTGGAGTGACTGTAAAGAAAGGGAGGAAAGGTTTTTTAAATAATGGCACCTTTTCCAAGTTTTTATGGCCATAAACGAATAAACTATACAGGGTCCCGGTGGCTTTGATACCCCCAAAAAGCAGGTCTACTGTCCACGGTCTGGCCAGACACTCCCTTTGCACTGGAGTCTGGGAGTGGATTTTGGTGTGAAAGGTTTGTTTAAAAGGAAAAGAAAGTCTGTTAATCAAATCACTAACAGAGGTTAATATTATCATAACAGGGATTAATATTATCATGAAGCTAATTAATACCAATATCAGAAAACCTTTAACCTCTGTATGTACAAAGGGCTGAAAGAGGTCAAGATACTAAAAAAGAGGTAACGCAGGCAACCCTTAAGCATCACTATTGCAGGATGCTTCCCTCGGATGGCAAATTACCGTTCCCCAGACCTTCTTTTGACCCGGCCCCACAGTGGCAGAGGGGTTTGCCGGTTCCTCCAAGGGAGTGGGAGAGCTGGCTCGACTCCGTTGGCGTCAGTGACCCAATGGCCAAGTGCAGCAGCCAAGAATGTGGTTTACAGGCTTGGACAAGGAGCTGTGGTCTGTGTGCAGGCGGGCACAGAGTCATCACCAGTGCGTAACCTTTCGGATCCACCAAATCTATTGTTTAGGTGTTCTTTTAGTTCTGGGTTAATCTGTTTTCAGAATAAGAAGAGCATAGTTACAAACAAAGTGTGCAGAATTGGGAACATTTAAAATTCCAAAAAGAAGAAGAAACATGGCAGCAAAGTCCTTACCACCCCTTCCTCCAAACTCAAGTCTGGGCAACCTTGTGCATTGGGTAACACGTTCCACTTCCCCAAGGAATGAGTTTCTGAGGCACCTGCTGCACAGTGAAACAGCCATCCGAGCACTAACTCATTTTGGACAGAAGTGAATCCGAAATGCACATCTGGAAGGGCCTTATCCCATCCTTCTGGCCAGACAGTTTATCAGTAGTGGAAGGAAGCTTGGCTTCAGCGTTTCTCGATAACATCTCTAAATGCTGTGGGGCCAGATCCTGGTACCCAGGCACAATGTGGATGAAAGGCAGGCTGGGGAGAGAGTAATGTAACCCACACAACCCAGGCCAGGCAAGCTGGGACGGGGCAGAGGGGCAGCCACCACAACCAGAGGTGCTTTCAGTAGCTAGCTTAGCCCAGACTCCCCTCCTTGCRGTCACGGGCTCTGCTGGGAACCCGTTACCTCCTGACAGTGGGTGGGTACATCCCCTTTTTGCCCTAACCCTTCCCCGGTGCAGGAGCGTACTTCAGGGTTGCAGTACGTCACGCATAGCTTAGAAGGATTTGTGTGTCAGGATGAAGCTGAATCTGCCTCGGCCCTCAAGTAGCCTCTCCCTTCCTCTCTGCACAGAGTTATGTGGCTAAGCTGGATCCCATTCCCTGTGACCGGGAACATGGGAACTTCCTCACTCCATCCTCAGGTGGGGGACTCGGAAGACACAAAAAAGGGCAGATCTGGCTTCCTGTTTTCCCTGAAGTGTTTGTGAGCAGAAACAATAACCCTATCGAGATACGTGTAGGGATAATGTGTTGTTCTCCTCGAAATGGTAGGGAAGGACTGGGAAATTACTAGAACTCTTTTTGTTGTCCCAGGGAAAGGTGGCTCCACTCCACTCCTTCCTCACCTAACTGGAGAGGATTTGCCTCGCAGCACAGTTCCTCTTCTACGAAAATGGTTTTTTGTCAAATCGGAAGCCTCTGCGTTTTGCTGGACTTCTTGTCCGGAGAGGCTGCTCAGGTCCACCAGAGGATCAGAGGCAAAACAAGGGGGTAAGAAATCGGGGTATCACCGTGCTGGTTGCTGGGGCACTCCTGTGGGGTGCAGAAGTCCTTCCTTCTTCAGAAGCAATGTCGTAGTTTGGGTCAGGAGTGATCTGGAGATGGTTCCCCGTTACCCTTGTTTTGGTTTGCATCACGGAGTGGTCTTGGACTGTGCCCCCCAGATAGCTGTAGGGTGGCACGGCAGCAGGGCTGCCCCAATGGCTTTCAGGCCATCACTCCACACAAGCGGCCGCCAGAGAAAATTGCATGTGATGCCCTTCCACCTTTATGCATTCCTGTACAAGAAATCAGTTTGGCCAGCCCTCGTTAAGGGTTCAGCCCCACATTCTGTATGCAAGCAAAACTATTCTTGCTGTCTGTGGGACTTACAATCATTTTGGGTTTCCTTTTGTGCGCTACTGGACATAGGTGGAAACTTAGTGATGAAACCACCTCCCCAAAAGAGGACGTATCAGTTACTGTGTTTCCCAATGGTGGATCTGATGACCTTTTGCAAGAACAGAGCTGAACAAAAATTTACTTATGAGCTAAAAGAGGGTATTAGAGCTTAGAAAAACATACAAAAGCAATGGGTGTGTACTTTTAGAAGGAATCTGCGCTGTATCTGTAAGGTAACCTCTTATACTTCACGTGATGCAGTCTGAAAGATGCCACCGGAGGAATTTATTGTGAAAGTGACAGTCCCCAGAACTTTGCATATGTTTTTTTTCTGAGTGTCATGTGATACGAATATATAAATTCCTCCTAACTCTTTGTGAGCATGAGAGGCAAGCGTGAGAGCTGTGACGCAAGAAAGATGAAGATCTAACAAGATTAATTTGAATGCAAGACAAAACACATTTGTTTAAAAAAAAACCCAACACCTTGAAATAGGTTTCTCTTGGAATGCTGCTAAACATGACTTTATGGGTAATGCATGTTTGTCTGCTCGTCGGTTTAAAACATACAGCTTTTTGTTGCTTGGGAGCTTCATTTGGGTGGTCAACGTGTACATGGCAAGCTTCCTACAGGAGCTGGTGCAAATACAGACAACAAATATTTGGAAAGGGGACAGTCTTTGGTCTTGAGTGGAGGAGCGTGAAGAAATAGGCAGCTCCCCCTAACCCTTCTCTGCAGTATAAGCCTTGGTAAGCAATGTAATGTTCTTGCTTTCTAGGAAGCAAAGAAAAAGTTTAATTACTCTTACAGCCAAATGCTATACATAGTTTTAAGGTAGGGTCCAAGCAATCGGAGGCTGGATTTGGTGAAAAGGTTGATTTCACCCTTTCATGCTTCCTAATGCTCCAGTCAACCTAGTGGGACTAACAGAGTCTCCTGCTCTTCTACGTTACTGGTGTAGATTGTGAATTTTTTTCATATATTTTGTTTTAAAAATGTGTGCCAGTTGGATGATTGCTGTGGTGAACTGAAGCAAGTCCCGCTGTGGCTGGCCTGCCCAATTCGGTGAAATATTTAGTGAGGAAGGTTATTCATTCAGCAGAACTGAGCAGTCCTCCAGCTCATGCTGTTTATAATTGAAAATGATTTCTGGGTGAGTGAGTTAATTATTTCTTGCTGTCTCACTACCCTCTGCCTATTCTAAAACTGTGTATTGACCTTCAGGAACAGCTGAATTTCAGCCATGTGGTTCCTAGCATATGCTGGTTATTTTGGTTGGGGTGAATATTTACTGTTTCTCCTAGGAGGTTCAGACATAAATAAAAGTTTAGAGGACCTCTGGGTAAATATGTTCATGGTTCAGCACTTTAATGTGTCGATTAGCTACTAACAGTGTCAATAAATTGGACCTGTCAAAAATAATAGCTTCCTCGCCAGTCTTCATCTCTCGCTTTACCTGCGTGCTACAAGAAATTCATTACACACCATCAAAAGTAGTAAAAGTCAACTTTTCCATGCCTATAGCAAAAATTAACAAAGCAAGACTGCTTTTTTCAGACTTGGGTTTTATAAACTAAGAACCACCTTTTGAAATCTTCATAACGCCCTTTTCCTACTGACATCCCTTGGGTTTTGCCCGAGTGAAGAAAAAGGAGTAAGAACAGGGGATCTGACTGAAAAGCAGAGGTGCACCTACCACCCGAGTTTGAACTGAACTGTTTGGGAGTACGGTTTTATGTCACTGTTGAGGAAATTTTACTCTGCCCAGTTGGATGAGAAAGGTGGTCAACTCGCCTGATTTTAGGTAGCCGCAATCTGGCTGTTCACTGTGGGTCACCCTAGGCTCTCCGCTTCATTTATCATCAATGGAGAAAAGGAGGTTTCTCCAGAGGGCTGCTCATCCTTCTACCATAGGAGTCTACCTTTTAGTTCAGACTTAACATACCTAATTATAACGATAGACACTTCAACAGGCACAAATGACTCTCTCTCTTATATTCCAACATGAGAGGCGTACGAGTTACAGTTATTTCATTGACTATTGTATTTCTTTAGCAGATGGGCTACAGAAGCATGTTGCAAATGAAAGAAGTCTATATGCATGCCAGCAGATGTAGATAAATGGCAGTAGGTTGCGTTCACAGAYGTGCAGCGCAGCACCTAAATTCGGTAGGAGTGATAAAACGGGGTGTTACATGGTACAAATTGCTTCTTGTGTGCTGCTTGTTGCTCAAAGCTGTGAATCAATGGGGGTTTTAAAAATATTGTTTAAACACAGAGCGGTTGTCCCGGAGCTGATATGCCTCCAGCAGCGGCCAAAGTGGGTGGCAATAAGGAGAGCAGAAGGCAGCCAAGCATCAGCGGTAGCCATCTGCAGCTCAAGGACCTGCCAGCCAGACACAGATCTCTCTTTAATGAATGTATCCAGTCTCTTTTTGAATCTCTGTAAACCTTTAGCATCCACATACYCTGTGGAAAGGAGTTCCACAACTTTGTTATATGAACAAGCGCACTTTTTGTTTTGAATCCGCTGCCTTCTGTTTTCATTAGATGTCCTGTAGTTCCTGTTTTAATATATTAATTTCCTATATATTAAAGACTTCTATGCAGTTTTTATTTGTTTATTTGTTATTACATAAAATTTGGTGTAATAGGCAATGAAAACATCGTTTAGCTCTCAACATTTCCACCCGCTGGAGATCAAAGCGAAACGAATGAATACCCTAGTAGGGAAGTACCTTTTCATTTTAAATGAGATGTAACAACAGATTATGAAGAAAAACATCTTGTGATGGTTATTCAGCTGTGTAAGATTGCAGTGTTCCACCCTGTAAACAGTGATATGAGGTTATCACAGTCAGTCTTTCAATTACAAGATATTCTCGGAAGGGAGAAGAGGCCAAGCAACCCGTTGTCCTGCTGAAAGGCCCTGCCCCTGGGAGGTCCGGCTCAGAGCAGCCTCGGCCAGCACAGCAAAATTGTAGGTGGCTAAAGCCAGCCGTGTTTGTCCAGGCTTAAGTATGGCAGTAGTTTGTTTTCTCTCAAAGGGTTACTGCTGTCCATGAAGCTGAGCATGTGTTTGACTTCCTCGCAGAATGGGGGCCGCCTTGGATCCAAATCAAATCGGTGGCATGTCCAGGCAGGCCCAGGACCCCAGCCAGGGTCAGTGCTGCCAATCTGCTGCCAGTTGCATTGCATCTGCGACACACATGCACAGCAAGACTGACATGTGAGACTTGCTTTGTGCGCACAGAGTGGCTCCGCAACCTGTGACAGCCGCTGCGCAGACCACGTGGAGTTGCTCTTCAAAACCTCATGGGTACAACCTCTTGCAGTTACTGTACCCAATGCCATGGGATTATTTTTTGCAGCCCTGAATACCATAGTACGTTTCTTACGAGCTGGGCTCAGGTGATGATGCCCTGTGAAGGGCGTACCTCACCTAGGAGAATACACTCGATGGTAAGGTGACATTACTCCAGCCAAGGTCTGATTCGGTTTGCAATAGTGAATGCCTAACGCTGCGCAGAGGGAGAGGAGCTACAGCGAAACCCGTTGTGGTTGCAGTTCTCACGTTAGCCTTACTCTTTCTCACCGCAGGTTACATCCAAGCCTGCAGAGGACTGATGATCTCCGCCGTCTGCCTGGGCTTCTTCGGTGCCGTTTTTGGACTGGTTGGGATGAAGTGCACAAAAGTCGGAGGCTCCGATCAGACTAAAGCAAAAATAGCTTGTTTAGCTGGACTGATTTTCATACTCTCTGGTAAATATACCTTATTTCTCTAAGTTTGGGGATTTGAAGTCATACCAGAGCTGCTTCTTTTCTGCAGAAATCCACGCACAATTCTCCATGACTTCATTGGCTTCAGGGTCAGGCCCAAAGCTCTTCTGCTGGCTCCACTGAATGGTTTGTCTTATGCTTTTCAGGGTTGTGCTCTATGACTAGTTGTTCCCTGTATGCAAACAGGATTACGTCTGAGTTCTTTGATCCTTCTTTTGTTGCACAAAAGTAAGTACTTTCCTATACCCATAAATCTTTCAAAGAAGTAGACCTTAAGTTTCATACTGCGCACCAGAGCCCATTTAGAGGGAGAGCAGGTGCTTCTCCTCTTGGGCAGAGGAGGAGAATGGGCTGCAGTTTTATTTAATCATATTTTCCAACTGTAGTAACCGTGTGCTGAAATTCAGTGAACGAACACCTTCCCGTACAGTGACTGCTCTGTAATCTTTGTGCCCAGGCTTATCGCGGCTCGGCAGGGTTCTGCCCTGCTTGCCGCAGAGCAAATGGGGTTAATCGGGAGTGAAGCTTGCATTTATGTGAGAGATGCAGCAAAAGGATTTCACAAGACAGGGGCGCTCATTAGGCGCATCATTTGATAGGAAAGGAAGAAAATGATTTCCTTAAGCTTTCAATAGAAGGTGGTTTCCATAAAGGTGTCGAGCACTGTGCCATCTTGACTCCTCTTGAAGAGAGGTTTCTGCAGGCTCTGTGGTCTTTTTGCTGACAGATTTTCAAATGCAGATGACTGAAATTTGGATCATAAACCTTATCGTAACCCGCGATCTTATAAACACTAACATAAATGCTTTGACTATACTTGTAATTAAATTCAAGGGAGTGAGTGTTTATAGAATGGCAGGATCCATACCAGAAATAATGAGCATCCCTAAAGACTCCCTTTAAAGCTGTGCAAGTTCTCAGGACCTACAAAGGCAGCAATTCACGAACCAGTGCTTGGATTTTGGATTCACATCTTATCCACCAAGTCTGAAAACACTGGCTGTAAATTATACCATCATAGACTTTCTTGTTTTGGCTTCTTAGGTAATGTAAAGTTACCTTTAAAGACAAGAATTTCAAAGTTTTCTTGGTGGTGATTCCAGAATATGTCCAGCATTGGGTATAAATTTCCCTGAGACCCAGGTAAGGGCTCAGTAAGGAACCCTGAGCCTTTCTTTTTCTTCTTGATAGAAAGAAAATAGTCTGAATAAATAACATTAACTGGATCCATGTTTGTGGTAGGGCTGACACTGCTTCTCCGGTCTTGTAAACAAGTTCATTTAGTTTCCTCCATAATTCTGCTATAGTTTTGGCTTGTTTGATACGGTGAGGACAGGATCCAAAGGCCTCCAAAAGAAACAAGGATGTGAGGTACTGTGAAGAAAATGGAGCCTGGCTATATAGCGAGAAGTTAATTATTCATCAGGCTTACTGTTCCTAGTGAAAAATACCATGGTTGTTGCCAGAAGTTGCTTTCCTACACTGTATTCCTACGCTCTTCTGCTGCAAAAGAGCAGGCAGACCTCACAGCAGAATTATACTGTGAGGGAATGAGAAATCCAGTTTAAATATCAAAATAAAGGTAGTAAAACATCCTCTGCAGAAATTACCTTTTTCCTGAACAACCAGCATAGCTCAGCTGTAGGCACACATAATCACGACTGCAAAGATAAAGGCAGAGAGGAAAGCCAGAAGTTGTAATTTGAGTTGCACACGGTGTATGTAGCTCATGCAATGACCTTGCATCAGATTAAGCTAATGGTGGCATTCGACTCCCTTCTCTCTCAACTAACGTAAAATATGTTGGAGTAATGTATTTTGTTGCCTTCTCTGAACTCTTACTTTGATATGCATAGCAGAAGCATTTAATATGCTTTGCTGGTATATTGTGGAAATTTGGCCTTGGCTCTTCACTGAGAGAGGGTGCTGCTTTGGGCTTCAACCTTTCACCTTTTACTGCACATTTCTCTCCTGAAGTTATTCTGGCGGTGTCAAAGACAGGCTTGAGATGCTGTTAGAGGAAAACAAATGACACGAGATGTTTAGCATCAGAATTTCCGTCCAGCCGTCAGAATTTCCCTCCAGCCTTCTGCATTTGGAAGAGGCACCCTGACTATGTATGGGTGCAGGAGGAATCAGAGACCTGCCTAAAGCTGTTGCCCAAGAGACTTCTGGTTTGAATTATGTACCTAACTGAGGAGTGACAGGCACCATGGGAACACCCTAAAGCCTGCCTTACTTAGAAAGAAATCTTAGGATGGACTTTATGTCCCAATGCGATAGTTTGCATTGCCAATTTAAACAGCTCCAAAGGAATTGCTTGACCCTATGTAATAACACG
The DNA here is from genome assembly GCA_035582835.1 of Phoebastria nigripes. Classification (NCBI taxonomy): domain Eukaryota; kingdom Metazoa; phylum Chordata; class Aves; order Procellariiformes; family Diomedeidae; genus Phoebastria; species Phoebastria nigripes. The sequence goes on along the minus strand of JAYKAV010001875.1, from coordinate 170,226 downwards.
CGCAGAGTCTTGGGGACAGCATGGGACGCCTTAGTGCTTGCAGCCAAGATGGATTTCATTTTTCTTCAGACACGTCTAATAGGGGAAAATCTGTGCTTCTGTTTTGCTGTCTTGCTAACGTTGCTCCCACAGCTTCTCTTAGGAAACTATTTTGTCAGTTTACTACTTTTAATTAAAAAAAAACCCTCTTACAGTCTTTATTCTTTTTGTCCCTTGCCACAGTTTGAACTCCATAATCATGAGCATTCTTACTGATGAATGGGGTTAGTTTATCCAAATTATCTGACTAACTTCCCGTTTTCTTTTATAGAGATTTGTTTCCCTTCAGCTTTCTTGTCTCTGAACGGATTGTGCTCAGTTCACACAGGCCCTCTTTCCACTGTCCTGCTRTTACATTTGAATCTATTTTTCATTTTCCAAGAATCATAAGAATTAGACATTCAAAATGTGTATTTCCCTTGAGTAGTTGTGCTGATTTGGTAGGTAGGTAGGTATGTCCTTTACGTATGCTGACATCCAGTCAGCTAATGAAGCTTCCACTGGTTTGCTTGGAAGTTTATTTCATGGTCCTAATGTATATAACAACTAGAATATTTTTCTTCTATACTCATACTGTTCATTCTTTCTTTCACTGAATTCTGCCTCCCTGGATTACTGCAAAAAATCTGCTTTTAGCCTGCTTGCTCAGTGTAGTTGAAGGTGGCTTCCAGTTCTCTGCAGTTGAATTCTCTTAGTCCTCAGCRGTCACCACCTCTAAGCCTCTTCATCAATGTCCCGCTCCCCCCTGAGCTGCCAGCGATCTCTAAGTGATCTCTAATCAGATTGATTTCATTGATTGGAGACAGTGGATACGCAGCCACAGACTTCGGAGACTGGCTGCTTTGGTTCTTGCAACCAAGAATTATAAGAACAGAAGAGTGTGTTTCCTGCAAAGATTTTAATGATAAAGAGGGAAGGGAAAAACAGCAAGTGCAGAAATTTCTTTTAAAAAAGCCTATCTCCTTTTTTTCTTTCTTTTTTTCTGGAGGTACCAATGTATGTAAGGGTTTTTTTCATATGGTAAGGTTTTTTTACATACTGGATTTTGATGGGAGGTTAGGGTTGGCTTCTTAAATGCTGAAAAGATGGATTGGATAAAATCCAGGGAGCCATACACAGGTTGATATGCAACTGAAAATTTGAAGTTTTCCTCATAAGCACCAGTGTAAATCAGAAAGTTTTTTTATCTGTTTAAAGATGTGGAGGAAAGACCAATCAGGCCAGTGCTGCAACTCATTAACCTAGCGGTGTAGCAGTCACCCGAGAAGGGTCCATATATGCAATCTGTTTATACATGTTATAGTAACAAATGTTGCTTAAAAAGTACAAACAATCCCAAGAACAAAGGCTGGACTCCGTGTCTTCTTTCCCAACTAGCAGGCAACAGTCAGGTAACCCTTTTCTACCCAATTAAACCCAGTGTAATCTTGATTTCTTTTCTGTACAATTGAAGAGCTTCAGGAGGCGAGATGGCAATTCGTCTCCTTATCTCTCTCACGTTASCCTCTGGCCAACCGTTTAATGTTGTTAGATGGAAATCATAGAATCACAGAACAGTTTGGGTTAGAAGGGACCTTTAAAGGTCATCTAGTCCAACCCCCCTGCCATGGGCAGGGACATCTGCAACTAGATCAGGTTGCTCAGAGCCCCGTCCAACCTGACCTTGAATGTTTCCAGGGATGGGGCATCTACCACCTCTCTGGGCACCCTGTGCCAGTGTTTCACCACCCTTGGCATAAAAAATGTCTTCCTTATATCTAGTCTAAACCTAYCYTCTTTTAGTTTAAAACCATTCCCTCTTGTCCTGTCACAACAGGCCCTGCTAAAAAGTTTGTCCCCATCTTTCTTATAAGCCCCCTTTAAGCACTGAAAGGCTGCAGTAAGGTCTCCCCGAAGCCTTCTCTTCTCCAGGCTGAATAGCCCCAACGCTCTGATGGAGAAATGTGGAAATGAACTTGCGTTTCCCACTTTCTAGGCAAATGGTCTTGGCAAGTAAGTTGTTACAGCAACAGCCTTCCTGGGTCTTGGTCCAGCTGTGTTCTCCAGCACCGTAGTGGTCTGTGCTGACTTCTGTGAGGAGCCTAACTCTGGTGCACGTACCTTAGGTGTGCTCTGGCAGTACCTGCGGGGATGGAGGGATCCCCGAGATGGGGCTTACCTCACATCGGAGTTAGTGACTTTGATCTGCCTTTACAGCTCATTAAAAGAGGTGCCTTGAGGGTGTTTTAGAAGTGTACTTCATGTGTATTTCTTGCGTGTTGACTATAACGGGATCCTAGGTGATGAGCTCTGATGTAGGTATCTGCTTCTCATGAGAGAACCCCCAGTCCTTGAACAGACAGAAATCTGCTCAAGTCTCGTGAAAATTGTAGCACATGGTTGGAAAGGTGAGCATAGTTAGAATTAAAGCTTTACAGGTTTTGCAGATTTTGCAGTCAAATGGGGCTGGGTGCAGAGTTTTCCAGGGTGAAAGGCAGCTGAGCTATGGTTTCCAGCAGTTTAATTTGGGGGTTGGGTGCCTAAGTCCCACACTGGGTATGGAGAATGTTTGGGGGAATCCGATCCTTTGTTAGCAAGGGTTGATAAATAAAAACTCTGCTTAGATGATGTGAACGGAAAATGAAAAAGAAGCCTAGAAGTTAGAGCGCTAGCAGGGCCATGAAGAGTGCAAGCCCTCACGAAGTGTCCTACCTCTGAGCACTAATGTCTCCATCTCTTTTTGGCAGTAAGTCCCTGAATCAGAAATGACTTGAACCTGGATGTCCATAGCATCTAGCACTGATATCCGAAGTGTGGCTTTTTCTCCCTGTGTGACTTTTTTGGGTGTTTTTAAAGTCTGTGCTTTACCTCTGGTTAGAATCTCAAGAAAACATGGAARAGTCATCTTTTGTTCTCCAGCCAGTGTTGACCCTCTTGTGACCTATTATAGAAGTCGCTGTATCATTTTCTGGGTGTCTGGGCTCACAGGCAATTTTTCAGTCTTTCCGCAGTGTCATCTTTGTAAAGATACAAGTTTTGTAGAACAGCTTACAGGTGTTTTCAGTTATGTATTTCAGCTAATGTGAAATTAGGATCTGTTCACATGGAAATGTTCAGAACTAGCTGAAAAGTATGCAACTGCACAGTCTTTCAGTTGTACGGGCAGGCTGTCAAGCAGAGACTTTCATTCGGCTGCCTCACCAAAGCCTACAATAAATAAACAAACTTACTAACAAAGGCTTGAGCAGCACAGCCACCTGACTGATAACTGCGGCTGGATGGGGGACAGGGGCCTGTGTTTTCAGCGCAGGTTCCTAGGAGTCAGGAGGAGATAAAGGTTTCCTCAAGGAGGAACTGGAGCAGAGAAGATGACACCAAGTTGGGCGGGAGTGTCGATCTGCTTGAGGGTAGGAAGGCTCTGCAGAGGGACCTGGACAGGCTGGATCGATGGGCTGAGGCCAACTGCATGAGGTTCAACAAGGCCAAGTGCCGGGTCCTGCACTTGGGTCACAACAACCCCATGCAACGCTACAGGCTTGGGGAAGAGTGGCTGGAAAGCTGCCTGKCRGAAAAGGACCTGGGGGTGCTGGTTGATAGCTGGCTGAATATGAGCCGGCAGTGTGCCCAGGTGGCCAAGAAGGCCAACGGCATCCTGGCCTGTATCAGAAATAGTGTGGCCAGCAGGAGCAGGGAAGTGATCGTGCCCCTGTACTCTGCCCTGGTGAGGCCGCACCTGGAATACTGTGTTCAGTTTTGGCCCCTCACTACAAGAAGGACATTGAGGTGCTGGAGGGTGTCCAGAGGAGGGCAACGAAGCTGGTGAAGGGTCTGGAGAGCAAGTCTTACGAGGAGCGGCTGAGGGAACTGGGACTGTTTAGCCTGGAGGAAAGGAGGCTGAGGGGAGACCTTCTTGCTCTCTACAACTACCTGAAAGGAGGTTGCAGCGAGGTGGGTGTTGGTCTCTTCTGCCAAGCAACTAGCGATAGGACGAGAGGAAATGGCCTCAAGTTGCGCCAGGGGAGGTTTAGATTGGACATTAGGAAAAATGTCTTTACTGAAAGAGTGGTTAAGCATTGGAACAGGCTGCCCAGGGCAGTGGTGGAGTCCCCATCCCTGGAAGTATTTAAAAGASGTGTAGATGAGGCCCTTAGCGACATGGTTTAGTGGGCATGGTGGTGTTGGGTTGACGGTTGGACTTGATGATCTTAGAGGTCTTTTCCAACCTTAATGATTCTATGATTCTATGATAAGAAGGAGCAAGAGACACAGTCTGTCCTAATAGTGAGGAATATGAGACTCTGGAGACTGTTGGGCCTGCGGTCTAATGCAGGTCATCCTGAAAGTGTTTTAAAGAGCGGTACCTCAGGCAAAGAGCTGGGCAATGGAGCAGACAAGTAGCAGCCATGGCTTGCTGCTCGTCTTGAAGCTCCAGAGCTCAAGTTATGGGCGCTGAGCTCGAGCAGGGGGAGGAAAAGAATCTGTTCCCCATGCCCTTCTTTTCCTTCATTTACTACTGTTGCTTTAGAAACTTGGACTTACACTTGTGTGATAATGCTCCTAAAGCACCACCATCTCCTCTCAGGAGTCAAACTGAGCAGTTTCTGGCTGCAAACAATTTGTGGCTGCCCCGGGCGGCAGAGGGGACCATTGCTGGTGACCTGGAGCTGTGCCCAAGGGCTTGGAGGGGAGCCGTGTCTTCCAGCCTGTATCCAGCCACAGGGACTAGAGAAGTGGAAAGTTGCCGGCACATGCACATGTGCRTGTGTACACACATGTACATCTGCATATGCATACATGTATGTACATATCTGTATTTGCATATGCATATATCGCATGTGTGTGTGTATATATATTGCATATGCATATCATATATATGTACAAAAGCCTCATGTTTTAAGCAGGCTGGAGGGTAGATAGGGAGGGAGAGAGATCCTGAGAGCCAGAGGGGAGAGTTAAGGAGAGTTGTAGGCAGCAGCTCTAGTCGCAGGCTCAGCAAAAGCCCCAGTCCAGTTTGGGAGCCAATGGGAACAAACCTGAAACAGTCTAAGGGGACAGGAGCTGTGCGCTGTAAACGGGCCACAGAATCATGTAACCCCACAGCCAAGCAGTCCAGGAGGAGATGTGGAAAAGGCAGGCACCCCAGCTGGCTGCACGGGGAGATAAGCATTGCCCAAGTGTAGCGCAGGGACAGAGTTTGCCTCCTGAGTAAGAGGGAAATAATGAAAAGAACATGGGCGAACGGCAGAGCTGCTGATTTTGCGATGAATAACGTGTATGTCAATGGAAAGTTATTCAGGAAAAAAAAATTTAGTTCTTTTATTCTGAAAAACTGTTAAATTCATGCTCTGTTTTGTTAAACCCATTTGTTAACTTCCTGTAGGTATGAATTAGGAGCAGCTTTGTTCATTGGATGGGCTGGAGCTTCACTCTGCATAATCGGTGGCAGTATATTCTGCTTCTCAATAGCTGAAAACAGTAATTCTCCAAGGTAAAACACAAGTTGTACTTATTGAAAGAAATCAATACTAGTGCATTTGTGCCTGCTGTATATGTATGCCGTTTGTTTACTTTTCTGAAACACTTTGTAGTGAGGTTCAGAAAAGGATTGTGTGGATGAAAGAAAATAATGGGATTTAAGGATAACGCTCTGTCCATCATTAATGTAATTAAGAAAAGCTATTGACTCAGAACAAATACTTCTGTTACATATACTTCATAAATTTACTACAGCTGGAAAAAAATGCATTCACTGATGTAGGAAAAGGGGTCAGGTCACCTTACAGGTGTGAATAGACAAGTTTCTTTAATCCCAAATCATCAGATAAAAAGTGAGAGAGGTGAAGGAAAGTGGTGGTGGGACAGTGGGACCTCCAGCAGCGGAAGAGGGGTGGTAATGACGAGGCACAGCTGGAGGCAGTAACTGTTCACCTAGGATCTGCCACAGCCTAAATATTTCATGATTGGGCCCTAATTTACTTAGCTGTGAACAAGGGATACACATTTATATGAAAGTGAATTGCAAAGAGGGATGCTGGAGGGGGAATGTCAAACCAGAATGAGACCACCCAGGGAAGGAAGGTGTCCCCCCTGCCCCCTCCCCTGAAATTTATAGGTAAGTTCCTATACCTTTCTTCTAGTTTTATATTGCTGTAACGCTTGGATACAGAGATGTTACCTGTCTGTGGGATGAGCTGTAAATGGTTGCTTCTCTTTTCTTTTCAGGAGGGGGTATGCATATAATGGAGCCACATCTGTGATGTCTTCTCGTACAAAGGTCCACAACAGCGTCCCAGACAAAACCCCACCAAAGCACTTTGACAAGAACGCTTATGTGTAATTGTACTGTTGGAAGATTCAAAGCGTTTTAAAAATGAGTTTGTATGTTTCATTCAGAGTGATTTCCCCCCCCCCAACCCCAATGTAATTACCACTAAGACAATGACTTTTTAAAACATTAACTTGCAGCTTTTTACATATTGATGTAAATTTTATTATATAATATTTTAAGATTGATGTTGGTATTGTAAAGTTTATACCTGGAAATCATGAGCTGATGTTGCTTTCTTGAAAAAAATAAATGGGGTATTTACCAATTCAGTATGTCAATTGCTTATGGGAGTGGCATCACACACATCATACTGACTGCAGTGCACCATTGCAGCCGTTTCTGAAATGGGTTCAGTACTGGACAAAACAGCCATACTCTGTGCAGGTTAATATGTAAAATATCTCACCACTGATTAGCAGTGACGTCGGAATTGCAGAGCACATTGTAACTGCAGTGGCCAGACGACGACAGTCAGTGGGAATCAGCAGGCTCTTACCTCCTTATCACATTGCCGGGGAGGACGAACGTGCAACTTGGTGAATTCAGTGCCATAGGAGTAAGAAGAGGAAGAGACTGCGTGAATTGAAAATAAGTATGGGATTTGGGGAGGCAGGAGCAGGTACTAAGAAGAGTCAGGGCCAGTTGTTACGAAAACAGTCACTAGAGATGGTCTTGCGTGGCCTAAGAAGAACACATGCATGAGAAGAAGAATGCACGTGTGATCGTGAGCGTTCGTGTGCATGGCAGGGAGAGAAAAGGTTGAGGCTGCAGCCTTTGGGGAGTTTTGTGGTGGGCAAGACGAGGCTTGGAGACAGTTTCAACATTCTGTGTTTGCCTTGTGCYGCTGGGCTCCTGCCCTGCCTCAGCACTCACCCCTGCTGGCGACAAGTCACTTCCAGGGGCTTGTTTTTGTTCCTCYAGCTGGGCAGGGTGCCGGGACACCTTCAGCTCCAGAATGGCTCCAAGCCACTGGGTTACAAAGGGGAAGGAAAAACCCCAGGCAATACCAGCTGGCCCACTCTGCCAATGACGTTCCTGAAGGGCTGACCAAATAAAAGCAGGCCATACTTAACAGCACTTTTTAGATAATCCTCAATTAGTTACAACAGTTCAAAAATTCAGCTAGTACTTTCTTTTTGGGCCTGCCCATAGAAATGCGGTGGCTTTTGAGGGAATATTTGTACAATGATTCAATAAATGAGATTACAGATTATGAAAAACAACAAAACGCTTTCTAGACTGGGACCCTAAATTAGACACAAACTCAGGTCTGTCGTGAGGTTTGAACTGATGGACCCTTGGAGTTTCATTTTGGGACAAGGGTGTAAATAAAAAAAATGAATAGTCCTATTTATTAATGGGACAGTATGATAGAAAAGGTTTTGTATGTGATACCATCTAAAATACATCAAAACTACAAAGCCATTCAAGGTTCTCTTTATTTTACCTTATTTTTGTATTTCATTTAAGTCAAAACACTACTGTGTTTTTTTTAAGAAGGCAGCCAATATGGACAAAACAGAAATATGAAGTACTTGTGCAATGGCAGGTCAGTACTTTCCTCACCTTAGCCTGACGTTTTAATTTCTTTTCCAATTCTTGTGCTTTTATGTTAACTAAGACTCAACTCTAATAGAAAAAAAAAAAAGAGTAACTTCCCAAAATAGGAGGCATTTAATAATAACTAGCTTTATAGCTGAGGCCTTTTTTTCCTTTTCATTTGGTGTTTATTGTAAACCATGTTAGAAACATAACATTTTAATATATGGAAATATTTTATTTAAAATGTTCACAATTTTATATAAAGTTTATGACAAAATACAAGCAAATGTGCATTTAAAAATTTTATAAAGTAATACTCTGGAGTAAATTCTGTTCATTGGCTAACAGGCTTTCTTGCAAGACCAGTTTCAATCTTTAATGTAAACATCAGAGGCAAAATCTTCACCTCAGTGAAATCAAAGAGACTTTCACCATTGAGTTGATGAGAAAGAAGCATTAACTCTCAATTTCCAAATAGACATGGCCAGTAATGTGTATATAAATATTCCTGTTTCAAATTCAGGACTGAAAGACACAAGAGGTCTGTAAACAGTATTCCTTGTTATTACATGACCAATATGAGAAATGACTAGGAAACACTTGATGTTTTCAACTACATTTTCAACTGCAAGAGAACTTGAAAGCAGTGCCTGCCATCAGGAATGCAACCGTTATATATCTGAAGAATCACTCCAATCTGTTACAGTGACTAAGCTGCTTTTTAACGTGCTTGTATTATCAGCGTCATGAAGGCCTGTTAAAATAACAAAAAAATATTAACAATTATTAATAATATGTTGGGGGTATTTTTACTCTGTATTTACCTATGAGATAAAATCACATGATATGTAAGCAAACACCTGTGGACTTCAGGAAGTCCAGAATTTCAACTGGTGAGGAAATTACAAGTGTTGATAATATGAAGGCTGTTTCTGTCACAGAATACAATGCACAGTACAAGCAGTCAGTGTCAATATTACTTTCCCTTTAAAAATAACCTGAAGTATCTTTATATAACTGACACAGCTTTAACCTTTAAGTATATTGAAATGTTAGGGCTCGAAACTGCTATGTAAGTGCTCTGTAAGATTAAGGCTATTACTTTACCAGTAGCTCAAATATTTATCTCAGCCTGGTAGGTCACTTAGGTATCTTGAACAAACCTGAAATTTGATTATTATTCTCAAGACAAAGTAAGAAAATTTCCCTCCTCCCTTAAATTTGGGAAAAGATTAAAAAAAAATCCTGGATGATTAATTTTTAAGACGAGGTTGAAGCCTTATAGTACTATATGTTTTAAAATCTCAAATTTAAGTTTCTTGGCATCTCTGTGTATTCATATGTGTGTGTTGTTTACATATAAGTATGTATCATAAATATCATATATGATATTTATATGACATAAAACCAAGCACACAGTTTTTATTACTTGTTCTTTTCTTATAAAATACCATACATTGAATTACAATGTGTAATACAGTATACTTAAGTTCTCCTCTAGGTGTGTTAGGCRCTTAAGGCTTATACTGTAGAAGTATGAATATGTTACCTTCCTCCTTTGGTACACTTGTCTTCGGAAGACCCCATGCATGTACCACAGATGCAGCATTTGGCTCATTTTTCTGAACTGTCAATGCCTTCTGGCCTCTATCATTTTTCATTAATAAAAAGTCTTCTTCTACTGATGATATATCCCAATCATCTTCATCAACTTCCGTGAACTAATAGGGAGAAGAAAAAAAATGCGTTTTTCCTCTGTCTGTTCACGTTGTGCTGAGATCTTCCATAAATTCAACAATGTGAAACTGCTGAAGAAAAATGCTCTGGCACATGGCCTTTATGACATCTATTACCACGGTTTTAAAATCCACATAATTCAATTACCTAAATCATATTAATTCACTATTTTAGTTCTAAAGCTAAAAGTGGGGGTGTTTTTAAGTCAGGAACTGCAAAAGTTAAAAGTTCTGCCAGTTTCATAACTGGCAGAAACCTATGTTTTCAGGTATTGCATGTCTAACTTATGAAACGATTGTCTTTTCTGGGATATTAGCTATTCCAATGAGATGGAAAGTCCTTTAAGCATTAGAATATATATTACTTACATGAAAATAAAGACATGACATGTTATCATGCAAGTTGGCAGTTTAGTTTGCTATATAAGCATTCTGTATTCACACTAGAAAAACTTAATATTGCAATAAAGGCCTTTTCAATTTAGAACTAATTTATTTAAAGAGAAAATTAAATAATGAAAGTTAAAAAAACCCACATGGTGCTCAAAGTTAAAATATGTATTCCTCTTAAGACTCACTGTCAGCATGTACAAGTATATTTTTAATTAAGTGGTGGATTTGCATAATGAGTTCACAAAATGAGTCAAGTCAAACAGATGAACCTGAAGGCAACGAGTCCGTGGTCTTTCTTATCTCATCTGCCTGAGAACTAAATATCTTCATTCAGCTTTTGAAAGAAGAGCTACAGCATTTCCCTATTTGCCAATCAGATGTAGTTCAATGGAATCGAGCCATTATTAGAGAGCTTAACTGTGGAAAGCGAAAGATGGTTTCTCACAAAGCTAAAATCTTATTTCACTGGAGTCTCTCAATATTACGGTAAGATATAGAAGGTGCTTCTATTGCACAGAAGAAAGATTCAGATGCTATTAGAAAACAATGTAAGGTATGTACATACTAGAGAAAAATCAACAAATATGAACGTGTCGTGTGTCTCGAAAGAAGGGAAGAGACTGCAGAAATGCTCTATCTTGCAACATAATTCAATTTTAACATTGCAAACTGTTTTTCAAAAACTGACAGATCTGCTCGGTGTGCTGTATTATTAACATACCAGGATTCAACATTTTGCTGTTTTAAATTATCTGCATTTGGAGGGCGTGGTAATGGGAAAGTCAGAGTCACGTATATTGAGAAATGCTGGAGGAAGAGTTTCCTCAAACATTCACTAAGTCCTAACTGATTTTTAAAGTACAAAATACAGAGAAAAATGTCAACTTCAAACAGAATTCAGTTTTGATCAAGTGTAAATACACAGCACCAATCAAAACTGCTAAGCAGTTTTATTAACTCAAAGACTTACTCCAAAGAAATACCATAATCCATACAATGTCTGGTACAGGTGAACTCAGGTAATACAGCTTCATGTAAGCACAAAATCAATTTTCTCTAAAATGTTTCTGAAATAACTTCTGTAAAACATGACCTTTATAAAACATATGACAATGGAATGCCTTACAAAGGTTTTATGGTATTGTGAGTTTTGAGAACAACCATTAGCAGCTATAAGTATTTAAGCTATTAGTATTTAAGCTAATAAAAAAATTTGGATTTTCAGAGAAACCATCATTCCAATGGCATTTTGTRCTTATGTCTTTGGGCACCTTTGAAAATCCCACCTAAAATTTAAAGAATTAACTTGAACTATATGCCTACATTTAAACATACAAATATGGACATGAATATATGCACATTCATATATAATTAGCAAGAATACAAGATGATGTGTTGTTCTGTAAAGATTCCAGAAACAAAGTAGCAACGCCTGCCCTGGGTTCATAAACTCATTTCAAACTCATCRTGTCCATACAGCAACACGCCACTGTGTTAATACATCAGGGACACAATGTATTCTAAATGAATTATAGCAAAAATATTTTTCATGGAATCATGGAATGGTTTGGGTTGGAGGAACCTTTAGGGATCATCTAGTCCAACCCCTCTGCCATGGGCAGGGACATCTTTCACTAGATCAGGTTGCTCAAAGCCTCATCCAACCTGGCCTTGAACACTTCCAATGATGGGGCATCCACAACTTCTCTGGGCAACCTGTTCCAGTGTCTCACCACCCTCATCATAAAACATTTCCTCCTTATGTCCAATCTAAACCTACTCTCAGTTTAAAACCACTGCCCCTTGTCCTGTCACTACAGGCCTTGGTAAAAAGTCTGTCCCCATCTTTCTTATAAGTCCCCTTTGTATTTTGAAAGGCCGCAATCACGTCTCCCCAGAGCTTTCTCTCCTCCAGGCTGAAAACCGCAACTCTTCTCAGCCTTTCCTCATAGGAGAGGTGTTCCAGCCCTCTGACCATTTTTGTGGCCCTCCTCTGGACCTGCTCCAACAGGTCCATGTCTTTCTTGTACTGGGGACCCCAGAACTGGACGCAGTACTCCAGGTGGGGTCTCATGAGAGCAGAGTAGAGGGGCAGAATCACCTCCCTTGACCTGCTAGTCACACTGCTTTTCATGCAGCCCAGGATATGATTGTCTTTCTCAGCTGCACATATTACTGGCTTATGTCCAATTTTTCATCCACCAGTATCCCCAAGTCCTTCTCCAAAGGGCTGCTCTCAATCCATTCATTCCCCAGTCTGTATTGATATTGGGGATTACCCTGACCCAGGTGCAGGACCTTGCACTTGGCCTTGTTGAACTTCATGAGGTTCACCTGGGCCCGYTCCTCAAGCCTGTCAAGGTCCCTCCGGATGGCATCCCTTCCCTCAAGCACCACCAACTGCACCACTCAGCTTGGTGTCATCTGCAAACTTGCCGAGGGTGCACTCAATCCCATTATGTCATTAATAAAGATATTGAACAGTACTGGTCCCAGTACAGACCCTTGAGGGACACCACTCATTCCTGGTTTCCACTTGGACATTGAGCCATTGAGTGTAACTCCTTGGACGCAGCCATCCAGCCAGTTCCTTATCCATCTAACAGTCCATCCATATGTCTCCAATTTAAAGGTAAGAATGTTGTGCGGGACAGTTTCAAATGCCTTACAGAGTCCAGGTAGATGACATCCATAGCTCTTCCCTTGTCCACTGATGCAGTCACTCCGTTGTAGAAGGCCACTGGATTAGTCAGGCACAATTTCCCTTGGTGAAGCCATGTTGGTTGTCTCTAGTCACTTCCCTGTCATCCATATGTTTCAACATATCTTCCAGGAGGATCTGTTCCACGATCTCACCGGGCACAGACGTGAGGCTGACTGGTCGGTAGTTCCCAGGGTCCTCCTTTTTACCCTTTTTAAAAATGGGTTTGATGTTTCCCTTTTTTCAGCCAGGGACTTCACCTGACTGCCATGACTTTTCAAATATGATGGAGAGTGGCTTGGCAACTACATCAGCCAATTTACATAGGACCCTGGGTGGCATCTCGTCAGGTCCCATGGACTTATGTATGTTCAGGTTCCTCTGGTAGTCTCGAACCTGATCTTCTCCCACGGTGGGAGGGACTTCATTCCCCCAGTCCCTGCCTTGAGGTTCAGGGGCTTGAGAGATGTGGGAAGAGAGGTTACCAGTGAAAACTAAGGCATCTTTAAAACATAGATTTTAAGGCTTATTTTGCTACAGCTTTTTGCTCTTGAAGCAGAAATTCCTTAACACAGTGGCCAACCATCTATAGATCTTTACAAAATGTAACATTCCCTAAACTTAACTGTGAACATTTTACAGTCTTATATCATCTGACATTGCAGAGAATTTGAAAGTAACATTTGGACAGAAAATTACACTGTAATAGTTATGTCTGAGTTGGTAATTTTGAGTCTGGTGTGATTTGCAGCTCCCACACAGTCAATGGACAAGTTAGGTGTCACCAGTGGCAATTAACACAGGCTAAATGTGATTACCCTACCATTACAGCTAAAGTTGATTAAGACAATCTCCCCTTTTTGGAAACTGAAACAGAAGTGTCACTGTTTCTGGGAGGAGTGATAAATTTCGGATTTAACTGTTAGTCAGAAAGCCCTAAGGTTATCAGTTTTATTATGGATAACAGGATTTTCAGTAATTATTATTTGTTTATTTAGTGAAAAAGTATTTTCTTGAATGCTAGAACTAGTATCTGGCTGTCTACTTCAATCTAATAACAACTACTAAAACTGAAACAAATATCACTATCTGCTGTTGACTTCTGATTTGGAGTAACTTTTGTTCTTTTTAAAAAATTATTCAGGCAAAGATCAATTTGCATTAAAGTGGCTTACCAATTATAAAACTCTAAACTGAGGGGAAGACTGGGACCTTAGGAGGCTGAGGGGTAAAGAATAAGTTGTGTCAGTACTCTGATTGTGAACACATGCCATACTCAATGGACAGACATCAGTGATATATCTGATGTAGTTTGAAAACAGTGTATGATTGTAAATAGATGCAGCAGAACAAAGACCATACTCAGAAATGGAATTTGTCCCCTCTTTTAAATACATTTTAAAGTTCCATATCAGATAAAGCTCTAGAAATAAAAATATTTTAAAATATTAGATAAGCAAATTCATTTTTTCTCTGTCAGAACAAGATACTAGGAAAGCAAGTAAAGACAGGCTCTCTCTATGTTGCTAGAATAGGAGAGAAAAATTATACCAATTGTGCCCAAACTTCGGGCTAACTGTAGTGATCCAAAACAGTCATAGTATAAGCTAATAAGCAGTGTGTATGAAGAGGTCACTTGCYACAGCTCACTCGCTAGCACTTTTCTATATATCAGTGCAGATGTACCCAAAAAGACTACTTAGCTGTAATTCCAAAACTGTCTTTGACAATTAAGTTCTTCACTGCATCAAGGTGGTTTCAGCATGAAAAAAAAGTAATAGATACATATCTAGTTCAATTACTTAATGAAATAATAATGGCTATTAAAAGCGATACCTTCAGTTCTTGCACTTCTTCTTTCTTAATAAATGCCTGCGCAACATTAATCCCTCCAGCTGGTTTGTTCTTATTTCCACGGTTAGAAAGACTCTTTCCAACTTGTTCGGTCAGTTTTTGAATAACTGCTCCTAAAGTTCATAAAAAATTATATTGACAGTTTCCATTCACGAATAAAGGGCTTTACTGTAAACCCTCTAGAAATCTTCCACAAAGTAAAAATAAGCAAAAGGCTGAGAAAAACTGTTTTAGACAGAAGTGTCTCTGAGGCACAGATTGTCTCTTTCTGCATTTATATAAAACAGCATGATACACATCTAATTTGAACTGACATCTCTAAGTACTATATTAATATAAACATATTGGCAAAAACATAAAGTGCACACAAATATACATACATTCAAGACTAGATAGTCTGCCTTCGTTATGTTTTCTAACACAGAAATATTATCAGGAAATGCAAAATCATGCACAGCTGTTACAACATGCATATACAAAAGTAGTGAAAAAACCTTTTGAMGTTTTCGCAGGTGTTCCGGTTTCTTCAATTTCACTTTCCTCCGTCCCATCCATATCGCTTTTGCTAGAAGCCTTCTGAAAAGCACTGACTTTGTTGCTGCTTGATGTTTTTGATTGCTTTTGCAATAATTCTGGTGATATGTAAGACTGCTTAATATCATCTTCATCTACTTCTTCCTCTGAACTGAATGGTGGAGTTCTATGCAAAAACACATACAACCCGAGGACTTACTGGGTTTCAGTGACTGCACTGATATATAGGTATTTAAGCTTCCTTGTATTTTCCTTGCCAGTAACGTGCATTTTTCTTATGTGAAAAAAACAGGAGCTCCCATAAATTCTAACTATCCATAAAACTATTTAAAAGAAATCATGCTGCTAAGTAAACTCAGAAAGTTATCACAAAATGATCTCTTATATAGACATGATTATTTCCATCTATGCAACTATCTTTACAAAACAACAGACCACTATATAACAAGTCTTGCCAGGCAGACAAAGATAGGCTTTCATGGGTCAGCAGGGAGAGAAAAAATCAGGGTCAAGGAATCTGCACCACAGAAAGTCTGTTCTGATATTCTGTTAGGTGAAAATAATTCAGGAATTTTTCAGTGCAGGAAATTACAAAGTAATGTGCCTGATGTGAGTGGCTCTGGAATATTGTGTTTARTTTTGGTCATAGTAAGAAAATATCAATAAACTGAAAAAATAAGGTCACCAAAGTCTTTAAATGCTTTTAACCAGCTCAGAAAAAGCATCTGAGAATGAAACTAAAGGAAGTGATACTACCCAATTTTATTGAATGTCCCTCTCTGGGACAATAAAGAATACATCTGCTGAAAGGAGAACATGCTATCTTTCAGGGATTATAATAACAGACTCAAATAGAATAATACTTTAAAACAAAATATGAAATACGCAGTCCAGAAAGTGTTTATAATTTCAGCTTAATAATAGCTTTTGCGTGGCAAGCATGTGAATATTCAGTCACCAAAAATGTTTTCTTAAAAAATACAAGGGAACAAAACATACGTGATACTAGATGTCTTTCTGGAAACTCCATTTCCAAAAAGCTTCCTGGATCTAAAAATAACAAGACAAGATATTTCAAGACTGACAGTCAACTAAGTAAGCATAAAGTTTATATAGAAGTAATGTGAATTCTTTGCTCAATTCTTACAATATTAGCAGAAAATGTTCACATCAGTCACAAAAACCCAAACCCATAGGATTGTTACCTGAGGTATGAGTACTACGAGAATAGCATCTCTTACTTTGGTGTAGATGTGTTCTCAGCAATGGCTGTTCTTTGTTCAGCTGGGCGGACAGCTGTTGAAGACCGTTTTACTGGTTTTCGTGGCGTGGCAGATGAGGAAATTGCCAATTGATTGAACTTCTGTTTATCTACAAGAGAAGTTATCTATCTCATTATTAGAAACAATGTTTGGTATCTTTTATATTTCATTTCTAAAATTAAAGATGTCTTTGCTGCAAATTATAGTTTTACAAAAAAGAAGAAAATAAGTAATTTCTTCTTCAAAGCAGTTCAGAGTTACCATGTGTCTTGCCAATATAGGAGCTAAGATTTCTGCAGTTAAACACAATGTCAAGAACCCTTTAAAGGAAACTGTTTAGTTGGCCATAACTATATAGAATATTTATATGAAAAATTATGAAAGCAGCTATACAGAAATGTTGCTAAATAAAACCTTAAATAGCAGTTATAAAATGTAAGAGAATGAAAAAAAAACAAAAACATTTTAACCTTCTGAAGGAAGCTGAGGACAGGAAACAGGTCTATTACAAGATGAGGATTTCTCTTCAACCCTAAAGCTAACTTGGCGTTCAAGATGCTCTCGAATTCGCTGAATGTCAGGCTCTTGCTTCTGTTTGCATTCTCTAGCAGATTCAATAGCACGCAAAATTTTATTTAAGCGATCATTTGGGATACCGCGAACACCCTAAGGAAACAAAATGTATTGTAAACACAGGGGCTATTATTTCTGGGATTTCTATCCTACAGTCATATACGCTCTTTTAAACTTCAAGTATCACAAAGCTTGTAGAAAAATCACAGAAGCTGGTAACACTGCTCACAGGTGTAGCCATATCCTCCACAGCTGTAATTTGATGGACATCCTCTCAGGTTAATGAATTACACTTATTTTTAACACGTGGAAGTTTAGCTTTGGATTTTATAGGTTGAGGGTTGTGGTACAGGAGTGAAAGAGAACAGCAAAAAAGTGTGAAAAAGATTACCCCTCTTTTAAATAACTCAGAATAATCTTACTGCTTTAATTCCCAAGGATTCCAGCTTCTCCTCCAGGGCTTGCTCCAAAACAACTCGTAATTCTTTAGTTAAAGAAGGATCAGTCTTCAAAGCATTTATTAAATAGTGGTTACTTCTCCCTGTTTTATGATCACCTTTCTCAATTTCTGAAATAAGAATGGAAAAATGCATTTAAGAGAGATTTGAAAAATCCACAGTACCTGAGACAGTTAAAAACTGCACCGAAGCATGCATTTTTTAGAAACACCACAGACATACATGTGCACTTTTTGTCTACGTGGAGTTGTATTCTTTTTAAAATCTTGGGATAGCTTACAAAAGTCAGCTCACTTGGAATCTATACCTCAGCACCTCGTACTCACCACCACAAGTTTCTTTTATTGTTCTTGTTACAGAGTCACTGTAATGACATATGCCTGAATATTTAGCAACAAAGATCTTTACTTTTATAAATGTACTTGGAAACTTCTGATAAAGAAAGACTATCTTCTGATAATTAAGTTCTCTAAAAGTGGTATTTCAAATCAAAGCTGAACTCTAGCAGGAATTAGAACAGGAATATGACAAACTTGTTCTCAAGAAAAGCTTCAAACAATGTAATGTTCTCTGATAAAAAACACCTACTGAAATCAAATCTTTGGAAAGTTCTAACACTTTCAAAAGTCTTGGTAAAGACAGAACCTTAGTCTGAGGCAGACCGTTTCACAGAAAATACGTGACGGATAATACTTAACTTCAAAACTCTTTCAAGGACAAAGTTCAGTGTCGTGTTTTCTTCTATGCAGGTCTATGACATCATACATACTTAAAAGCAGACAAAGAAGTTTCTATCTCTTTTCCTTGCTTTAAGTGTCAGTAATGACATGAACTCTTATGCAAGAAATAAAGAATCATCTAGACAGATTCTTCCATCTAAATTAAAGATTGACATTTAAGTTAGGCCAAAGTATTATAGGGTCATACAGGGGAGTAAAGAAGCAAAACATACCCGTTTGGAATCTACCTATAAAGCGTCTCTGGCAAGTTTTACTGAATGCCACTTATACCAAGTGAACCAATAATCAGTGGTAGCTCTTTCTGTCTGGCAGTGGTCAGCAAAGCTGGCAAAGCATACATAGAGGGGTATACAACATCCCAGGAAAGCATGCTGTAAACCACACTCCCAACTTCACCCCCTGAAATAAAAGGTAAATCTTGGGCAGGAGTTTGTCTCTTTCCAGTATGCCTTACAGGGCAGCAGAGTCATTTGCCAGCCCACAGACAAGGACATAAATGAAGGAATAATTCCGTATTGTGACTTTTGATTGTTTTCTTTCAAAACAAACGTGCCACTTTTCCTATTTTTAAACAATGATTGGTTAAAAAGCAGTTCCATTTAGTTTTCTTTTTTTTTTTAAGGGAAAGGTAAGCACACTGAAGAGGACCCAAAAAAGCCTCAAGATACACAAATGATATTTAGGTTGTTTTGAGGCAGTGGCTTCCGATGGATCTGGGAAAGAACTATAGGTAATGAAAACTGAAAGAGTCCAGCTACCATACTAAGAGATCTGTGTTGATGAGGACAGAATCTGGCTGAAATCTTAACTGGCTTTGGGAACTGTGTGGACAACTCAGTCGCTGATAGAGGTGGCATTAAAAGTGATTTGGCTGGAGAGCTGAGTCCTAGAAGAGGCAAACTACTCGTCAGTGCAGAAACATAGGGCTATCAGACTATCCCAAATCAGGAAAAAGTGCATTATGCAGTATGAAATCTTCCCACAAAGCCAGACATGAGACATTTTAAAGCAGAAGGCTCCAAGGAGCCTTCTGAAAATCCTGTCCCTTTCAGATGTTAATCCTTACAATAAAATAGATCCATCTAAAATAATTTTAAAATTCATAATTACTACATACTAATATGGGTAACAAGACTATCCAGCATTATCCTAATTAATGACAATATTAATTCTTGCTAATTAACTCAAGCCAAATCCTCTTTGCTGGAGCCAACTATTTAAGGAACTGTTTTCTTATTCATTTTTGTTTTTTAAAAAACCCCTAAATGCTAGATTTGACAACTTTGGAGACAAGGGACCTTAAGTCTGGTCCACTGTCTCAGCTCCTACATAATCCTATGAAATAATCTGCCAAGTCAAGAATTTTCACACTCTCCCTTACGAATGGCTGTCACTGAAAACAAAAAAATCTTGGTCTATCTTTTCAGACTGCATTCTTTCTTTCTTTCTCTCTTTTTGTACTGCAGGCCATGCCTTTAGGCACAGCAGAAGAATCAAAGACAATCCATCAAGAGAGAAGATGGCAAGCAAGAGAAATAGCAGAAAGAACGGCAAAAATGCGAGCAGTCTTTATTTCAGATTGTTCAGTCACTGGATTTTCCCTGGGGAAACCTCTCACTTACGCGCAGATGTATTCAAACGACAATTTTGTTTTTGAAGCAGCATCATTCCTTCAAAATTTAAACTCATTGGCTATAAGGTTCAAGACTGATTTTGATTTTTGCACACAGTACAGATTATTATGGTGTTCAGCTATTTGCTGTTTCATCTAAAGTACTGTTCTTCAGGAGAAGAATACCATGCAGGATGAACCAATGCTTTCTCTTCTGTCACTGTAAATGTGGCCTCTCCAAGTTTTCCTCAGATGAAGCAGAAGAAAAGCTGCCAACACTGGGCTACGTAATTTCATTCAGAATTGCACAACCCTGGCTGGAGCTGTGGCTGCTTAGAGGTAGGCGTAACTTAGATTACTTGCAAAAGTATCTTTGGTGCATCTATCAAAGTAGGCAGCTTCAACCTCCACCACCAACTTCTTTCTACTATCTGAACTCTTCATCCTCTTAAGCAGAGTTTGAAAAAGTAGTGAGCATACATTGCAATAGCGTCAGCACCAAAAACTTCTTAGTAAGGGGGTATTCCCCATTAAACATTTTCGCTCTGCTTAGCTCAAGTGCCTTTAGACATATGGAATATGCCTGCTTTAAAGAGTTAGCCAGCTTTCCATAAAAACATTGAACTTGGATAAGGAAATCATAGTATTTACAAGCACCAATAGCAAACAGGAGACTGACACAAACGAGGAATGTTCCCACCCAAATCACATAAGCATGCTCAAATACAATGAAAAAATACTGTAGGTATCAAATAATATTTACATTTTTATTTTCAAAAAACACATGCCACTACATTTTGAGCTGAATCAACCATTACCTTTCTCCTCTTCTGAAAGCTCCTCTATGGGCTCCAGCATATGCACCAAGGGTGCCTGCTCTAATAACGAGGAAGAACAGGAACACCAGACAAACAGGACAGAAGAAGGTCAAGGTCCAGAGTGGGAAAGTTAGGCAAAAAACCACACTAATGTCAATTTTCCTGATTGCTGACAACCTGCTTAACAATCACAAACCCAATGCAACGTGACTTTTCACTGCCTTGGTGGTACATTTTTGTAGAGGAGACCCTAATAAAATAGTCATTTCAGGAGCGATTCAGTTGTTCAAACATGGGTGTCTAGTGTCATCTTAGATATATCAGAGTTTTAAGCCATCGGCACAGGGCTGGCTGATACGTCACAGAACTATAGAAAAACCCATGCCCTTCTGGAATGGCACCCAGAGGCCAGGTGGGATGTTTTCAGGCATCTACAATGACAAGGCCACCTAGGATTAAGTAACTGAATACTGTCATTCATTTCTCATAAGAAATTTAATTTTTAGATTTATTTTAAAATATTACATGTAATTTGATACTAAAAGTTTACAAAAGGCAAGTAAAAAGGACAGACATAGAAATCCTCAAAAATATATGGAAAAAATATGTTAACTCATTATTCCAGAGAATTATTAAGTACTGAGTCCACACATGCAAGGCATAGAGAAATTTTATATATATATATATATGATAATTTCCAATAAAACCAATTTTAAAAATCTTCAATCACTCCAATATAGTGAGATTCAGTATTATCATGTGCTTTAAAGAAATCTTGAAATGTCCTCTGCTGAAAACAGCTTCCTAAACACATTGAAATTATCATTCTATAGGCTGTCAGGTACAATTTGCTTTAGATAAATGAAGCCAGAGTACAGTTTATTTACAACTTTATAGACTTCAGATACAAGATATGCATGAAAATGCTTATATGTAGACTAATAAAAATTCAGGCTTTTAAAATGTTAATATTCACCTTCCATAAATAAATTTATTTCAATGAAAACTAGAATTTTAGTTTATTCTAGGGTTTACAATAAAAACAGAGAAACGTGCAAACTATACTTTCAGCATTCAACTACTGGCAGTACAGGAGAAAACAATTTATTGGCCAATATTTTGGGCCAACATACATTTGCCCCAGCCTTCACAAGAAGCCTTTGGCACTATAAATGGTTGTTACACTGTATGGGTAGAAGGGGAGGAAGTGACATTGCAGTAAAGATGCCTGCTCTTCAGTACTTCTCGTACAATTAGGTACAAACATGGATGCACTGTGATGGGTAATCACAATGAAACRAGCACTTGCAGCTAACTGGCACTTACTGTCACATCTCCAATATTCCCCATGTGAAGGGGACTAAAACTGGTGTTGTAAATGCTTGGGTATGGCTGCTGCTCTCTCCATGCTTTCCTTACTTGCGGTTCTATTCAGCCTCTCACCTGCTTTTCCAAACAGGTTACAAGACTTAAGATTTGCTCCCATATAATTTACACTAATTAAGAAGTTCTAAAAAAATGCTTCTTACACCATCACAAGATGCTAACAAGATGCAAATGTCAATATATTTTATGGAAACACTTAAAAGCAAAACTCTGAGAGACCGATTGACAAATAGGCTGCCGGTCTTTCAGTCTCTAAGGCTGTAAAATTTAGCAGTGGCCAGAGCATTCCTGGGGACTAGAATATGATCCTCCACACTATTGAACTCCTGGCACACTGTTGCCCTGCACCAACTAACATTCTCCAAAACAATTTTCAGCCACAGTTTGGGATCATTCCCAAAAGCCTACAGTGAGCCTGTTTTGGAGGACAGAGCTGGAAGCACAGATGAGGGATGTTCTGGGGGGATTTAATTTAGCTGCACAGGCATTGAGGCCTCTGAGTTTCTTGACTGGACCTACTAGACAGTTAGGCAGTTGCTGTGTAATTGGATTTAATCTATACTTGTTTTACCTGTACTTTACTCAAATGCAATCTGCTTAAAGGAGCTGACTCATCTCTGCACAAGCCCTTGTCAAGTAACTTAATTTAACAGGAAAAGCCCAGTCCCCAGAAATCAGACTTGAAAATAATCTGTTGATCTGGCATAAAGATACATGCTTCTCTTTCTCAGTATACTAGAAACAGAGGAAGTTAAAATCAGTAAAAAAACAGTTGCAGAGCAAATCAAAATGTATTACTTGCTATGTGTAATATTGTTGTTCACTGCATGACGACAGAGATCGAATGCTAAGACACAGGAAAGCGCAACACCTGGAAGCACCAACTCCTCCAATGTAAGTGGGCCTTTTCTTTTTCTTTACTGTACACTTATTCTAAGATATATTTATTAAACAACACATTGGAATCCAGTGTAAGAAAAAGCAGCTTGGTTCACCACTCCTCTGGTTTATAGACAAGTGTGGAGATCACCCCCCTAAGGAGCCCTCTCCTTACGGTTACCAGAGATGTGCTTCTTCTAGCCATCTGATCAGACCTCTCAGCTCTTACCTTAGTGCACATCCTTGAAATCAGCAGCATCTAAATATTAGCAAGCTTATTTTTAGGAATCATTTAAGTCTGACTACCCAGCTAAACCTCAAATCTGTACAAAGCAGCCTTTGCTAACTTCATATCTACAACAATCCTGCTGATGCAGACTGAAATCCTAACTACTCTGAATTATTGTAACCTTCTCTAGTTCATCAGACCTTTTTGCCCAAAATCTCACCAAGCCACAATCCAATGTTAGCCTTAAACAAGTAATCACTACAACTTCTGACCTAAGTAGYGTCAGTTACCTTCCTGTCAATTATCAGCCCTAAGTCTAGTTCAGCTGACCCTAGTGGATGCTGCTCTACATCAACATCTTCAACATCAGACCTTGCTGGCCAGGATCTTACTCCTAGCTTTCATCCTAGCCTGAGTGTTGAACCTAGACAGACTGCAATCTTCCCTTTTGGACTCACACCTAGATATAAATTACTTGCTCCTAGTCACTTCTCTGTTCCCCATTCCAGATGAACACCCAAACTGTGTCCTTGCCTTACTGGAAGTGGATCCCAGGAGGCTGAAGCGAGGCAGGAGGCATGTTGTGCTCCAGCAGATCACCTGCTTTGGACTACCAGAGTACTGGTAGAACTGGAGATTACATCAGTCTTGCAGTTCAGATGCAACCTCAACTATACTTTGTTCATTGACACAACTTGAACCCTGGCTCTCATCTCCACCCCTTTCTTGGCTATGAAATAGAGATAAATTTCAACTTCATACTTAAACCTATTCAGTCAGGCTCTGCTGCTGCTACCTTGCTTAACTGATCCTTCTTAACCACAACTCTCGTTTGCCAATTGATGTCTGCCCAAGCCTAATCCTAACCCTAACCCAAGCTCAGTGATCCCTGTAAAACCTTGGCTCAGCAATAACCAGATGTCTCTGGGTGATACCAGCCCTCTGCAGACCCTGCCATAAATCAAGTTCTTATGCTGCCACGAACAACCTTAACTCCAAACCTAATTCGTTCAGTCCTCCCCGACAGTCCCACACCTGACCCTAACCAAACAGTACCACTGTTAAATCCTATACCTAGGCCAGTGGCAAATTCTGGACACATCCTCACTGTATGTCATCAGCCAGCCTCAGTCCAAAACCTAGCCCTAGCTTTATCCTCACAAGAACCGTTCCTGTAAGCCTCAGGCTTGAACCTAGCTAAATAGCAGCTACCAACACCAGTCTTAATGAAGGCTGATCGTATTCATATCTCACTGGCCTGAATCCAGCCGTATTAATACTAGCCCTCATTAAGGCCAGCAACCTTAAGATGACCTCCACAATGATGTGTGTGTCATCCCACATCTTCCAGAATATCTTTTCTGCCAGCTAATATGTGTGGAGAGATAGATGAGATGTATCAAAAGTACAGGTTGCCTTAATTTCTTCAGTGGATAATTATACTACTGAAAAATAGCCTGGCATACTTTGACAAATCATGAGTATCAGTTTTAAATAATATTTGAAGACAATTTCTATGCAGGTGGAATAGGAAAATATATCTAACAATAATGAAGAATTCAGGCTGTGTATATTTCAAGCATATAATATATTATTTGTCTGTTATCTACTAGTTTCAAAAAAAACAATATTCTGACAGGACTATTGGAAAAGAAGTCTTCTGGCCAATATCTAAAGGAGAAATCCTGTCTATTTACTCTGAAATATGAAATGCAAAAGTACTATTAGCCCGAAGTGTTACAATTATCTATAGTTGAGTATCACCTACACTAAGCACTTTGCACTTGCAATATGAAAACCAAGGATGAAATGTAAAACTTGTTTGCTGTAAATTGCTGCACTTCTTGAAGATGTAAGGAATGTAAGCCATGGCTATAGTCATTATCTACTCCTTTAATTTATACTCAACTTTCACATCCAAAGAGCTGCCAGACTTAATCTGTGATACCTGTAATTTTGACTGTCATCTTTGAATCAATGCACTTCATATATTTTTTCTCCTAACTAATCAATGGGAAGCTATATACTGCACATAGGCAGCATAAATACTAATTTTAAACCAATATTCTTAAATATGATAAATTTTTGACACTTACCTGAGGCCTCTAAGTTAGGAGCCTAGTCATCTCAGACTCCTACAATCAGAACGAAGAGACACAGGCAACTTCAAAGAGCAATTCAGATCTTAGTGCAGCTGAATCAAACTCTGAAGGTGCCCCTTTTCTCTGTTAACTGTCTAGGAAGACTACTTTGACTAAATCTTCCTCAGATGCTTCAGTTATGTCCCTAACGATAGCTGGGCGTTAGTCCACACCACATTTGAAGACTGAGTCATAGGTTTTAATGGACAATCTAATTAATATCTTTGCTTTTTAACTACTGTCTTCAATTCCACCATTATTGACCTATAAATATTGAACAAGTATCAACATTTCAAGAGTAATATAGGAGCCAAAGTCTGATTTTAAAATATGATTTAAAAAAATTGTAATTAATCCATTGCCTTTTTGTGAGACTTAAGTAATCTTTGAAGATAAGACTTAAGTTATATCTGCACAAAACCCTACAGCTTGCTCAGAAACTGAGAGAAGAATGGTCAGCCAGGATGGCATTCAAGGCAGACTATTAGCTCTCTGAAGAAATCAGGAACATGAACACAAAAGCACCAGGCTAACACAGTTATTCCACTACTTTACACCTAAGATACCTCATTTGTAATTTGGGTGTCTGTTCATAGCACAGATTTAAGATGTGCAGAACTAATCTTAGGATGCAAAAGTTTCCAACTTTGAAAAGAGTACATAAGTTCACATAAGAGAGCCTTTTCCAGAATTAATTTTCTTTCAAAGAGAAAAAAAGAAAGAAAAGGAAGATATTCCATATGCAGGCAATCATTTGGTAGGAAAACTATAGCTCTTGTGATTTCAGAGATGCTCTGTGCTAAATAAATTTATGTACAGAAGTTATCAGCAAGCACTTTCATTTTCATAATGGCACAAGATGCAGCCATGATGTCTTAATTCAGTATGTAAGTCAATCCCTTGAGGAGCTGTCAAAATTTTGGGAAAGACACTATAACTTCTGCTAACCTTTATATCCAGAAATTAGGTGGGGTAAGTTTAAAAAAAATCCAGAAGGGAAGAAAGGGGACAGACAGAGAGACCTGCAGAGATAAATAAAATAATCATCAGCAAAGGAATATGAAGGAAACACCTTCTTTGAGGTTTCATAATAAACTGATAGTGAATCTTTTGTATATCAGTGGCAGGAACAGCCCTTTCTATCTTGAGAAGATTCATAAGGTGTCACAAACTTCATATTTGGAGCAGCAAGATATCAGGAAAGATCTGAATGAGCTGATATAAATTGTCAGAGTACAGAAAATACTAATGTTTACAGAACTGTTTTCCTCCTCAGTCCAAATGAAAGTAAATGTACTAAGAAAGCAATGCTTGACAAGCTTGGTGTGTGAGCCCTTAGCAGCAATATTCTTCATAAAACTCGTTCCTTAAATTCAGGGCAAAAGCTAAGCTACTTGCTGTGAGATGTCTTAGCTAGAACCAGCACTACAGTGTTGGTGCAATGAAGCTGGTTTGAATGAAAAATAATTGGATTATTTAAAATACTATTATTAATAATCTATATTAAATATATTATTACTTTTCTCCACACAACATTTCATCTATATAGTTTCACTTAAAAAGCTTCTAGCAATGAACAGCTACCTTGCATAGGTTAGTAAGAGATCTCTGTATTACTAAAATAATTTTACCATATAATAAAAATCTCTTTTCCTTAGTTTAATAATTCTTGACACAACAAATATTTTGAAATCAACACTTCATATTCATTTTTTCATTCCTCATCAAGTTATATAAAGCTTCTGTTGTATACTGCTCCTTCTCCCCATATGCCTTTTCAGAACTTTGTGAATTTGTTGAAAAAGAAAAATTCTGTACATTTTTCTTAGACAAATTCCATTTCCTCTCCCCTTGACAGGTTTTAAAACTAAAAGAAATACTAATTAAAAAATCATTATTTAATTATAGTTTAATAACTCAAATAATTTATAAAACGGTTTTAACATTTAAACATTTTACTTCTCAAAGTTCATTTTTCCTATTACTTTCCTACTTGAAATGAAAGTAAAGAATTAATTGATCGCAGAATACTGGTATGGTAACAATACTCTCCATTACTTTGCATACTGAGAAAAAAAGTGAAAACTATTTTCACAAAGCACCAAACAATATAAATGGAGGTTCATTGCTTCCCCCCACTACTAAACAATATCATAATGCAACAAGTTAAAATAACTAAATAATGATCTATATGTAACTACAGATATAGTCTGGAAGAACCATCTAGACGGGATGACTGTCTATTTTGATTATGTCTTCTGTATTTTTCCTCCTTGACATTTGAAGTCACATGAAAAATACAATTTCAAGACTTATAAACAAACATCTTCACATTTTTCTCTATACGAATGCCATTATATGCATATACCTATCCAGCATATGCATATACCAGAAAATAAGTATACTTTCTAGAAGAAAACATAATTTTATTTCCTCAATTAGTTTCATTTACCTTGAAGTGCTCCAATGCTATGCACGTGCTAGGAAATATTCTCAAATTATTTTATTTTGTTTTTCATTTATTCTTTTCAGTAGTGCATCTTTACAATTACTTCATGGAAATTCTCAATGCTGACATACAGCAAAGCAATTCAAATTACGTTTTTCCAATATAACTACTCTTACAGCTATGATTTGACAAGCAACACATTTGAGAAGACAGAATGTTAGATTTACAAGTACTGCATCTGGACCTATCAAAAAAACTTACCATGCACAACTGGTAGACTTGGTTTAGATTCTTCAAGACGCTCTACAGTAGTGTTCACTAAAATAGCATAAAAGTAAAAAATAATGTAAATGTATTATAGTAAACAATAACAAACAAATACAGATTCATAAATGTAGCAATATTTAATAGTATTTATAAATTATGCAAATTTTGGCTTCAAWGGGGGGAAAAAATTAAACAAATAGTTTACAAAGTAAAAATTGGTCCTTCACAACATAAAAGTACATCTCTAGATATGCTTAACATTTTTAATACTTCTAGAACCAGGAAAAGAAACTAGTAACTAAATTGTCACTGAATTGGAATGTGAACCTGCACTAGTCAGATCATCTCTTTGGTCATGTCTGTATGCTGTCTTTGTGTCCTAGGGAAGAAGCCTTGGCCCAAAGCTGCTTAGTCAACTTTAACCTGATCGACACTTGTATTCCCAGAAGAGGATCTGCTGCATCCACACTTCATATCAATTAGTGCAAACCCTATCTATATCATGCATAGAATGTAGCCTTGGAGTGAATTATCACATTAATTCTACATTCCTCAGATCAGCTTGGGGCCTAGGAGCAAATTTGCTTGTGTGCCATGGTTTTATACTTGTCTGTGCTTCAGTGTGGCTGAATGTGACCAGCTCCAGCTGAGAAGCCATACAGCCATACTATCATTATGCTCTCCTCAAACTAACCTACTCCCTGCTGTTAGATTCAGTTCAAGCCAATGTGCTGCTAATAAAGCAAGATGGTTTCCAAACTGGGATTAGAATTAATCTAGCTGTCATCATCTATTGCAATAAACCTATTACAAGTCACTGCAACTGCAGCATCAACAACATGGGTGTTTGTGGTGCAGGATTACATCCTAAAATACTATATTAGGTTTTGCTGTTTGTAATGGACTTCAGATGTTAAAGCACTGCACAGACAAAAATATCAGAGTTCTTAAAATTCTTTGAACATCTGTATCTTAACGGACAAATTAATCAATTTTGCCTACTCTTTCAGTATTTTCCCTTTTGTGAGTTCTGCAGCCTAAGGAGAGTCAAGCATGAAAAAACAATTAAAATTACACTTCACAAAGCAAAGACAAAAGTTGTTTACATAATACAAAATAGAGTTGCTATATTTCACATCTTTTCACTGCTCAAGCGATCAACTTTGTACATTAGAAGTCCTTACAGTGGCAGAACACGAACTTTGAAAATCATGGCATGGAAACAGGTAGGTACCCTGTGAAATGCGCTGTGTATCGCACTCTACAACTACCTGAATACAACCCTGTGTACTACCTGATACAACCCTGTGTATCGCGCTCTACAACTACCTGAAAGGAGRTTGCAGCGAGGTGGGTGTTGGTCTCTTCTGCCAAGCAACTAGCGATAGGACGAGAGGAAATGGCCTCAAGTTGCGCCAGGGGAGGTTTAGATTGGACATTAGGAAAAATGTCTTTACTGAAAGAGTGGTTAAACATTGGAACAGGCTGCCCAGGGAAGTGGTGGAGTCACCATCCCTGGAAGTATTTAAAAGAGGCGTAGATGAGGCCCTTAGCGACATGGTTTAGTGGGCATGGTGGTGTTGGGTTGACAGTTGGACTTGATGATCTTAGAGGTCTTTTCCAACCTTAATGATTCTATGATTCTATGATTCTAAACACAAATAAATTGCCAGTACTGATTTGATTTCAACATTTAGTTAGTAAAGTTGATGTCTATATTTTTTAATGAATTGTAACATTTGTTTCAGCCATGCTGCTGAAATCAGAAACAAAATCTGCTTTTTCTTACAGTTTGTACTTACCGTCATATGGTTTGATGCTTGCAACTGATCTTGTTGACAATTCTTTTATCTAAAAGAGAAAAGACAGATACATGAATAGTTACAAATGTAAATGATCAATATCTAGAAATGAACATTTAGTACAAAATACCTAGTTTCAGTACTATTCCATAACAGAAATTATTGTTTATGATTTGGGGAGAAAAATACTACTTTTGTGGAACTCTATTCTACTGCCTAATGCATATTTCATTCATGCTTAATGAATGTTGAAGACTTATTTGTGTTTGTTGTCTTATGTGAACTCATGCTTTGTACACTCTGTTATTACAAGCTATMMAGTGAAATGAGAGYGGGCTTATGGGCCACTTCAGCACTTACAGTTTCAATACTTTCTGCTTCAGCAATTCATGTTCAATTTTGCAARTCTAGCTCCACTCCAGGGAAACACTTAATTACACATTGATTTTAAATATATGAACAGTTCTCCTGTCTGCTCTTCAGTTTTGTCTATTTGACACCCAAGACATGCACTGAACAAAACTGAGAGCATAGAGGAAACAAGCTGGCTGTAATTCGATCTAAAGAAAACAGGAAACTTGTGAATCCTGTATCATTAAAACAATGTTCTGCACTCCAATTCCCAAAACAGAAGCTAAACCCAAACTGTATAGACACACAGTCAATGTCAGCTRGAGCTGGCACAAGATATTGGACCCTGGTCCTCTTTTATTTATCCATTTAGATATACCCAGTATCAATTGAGCCAGCCTCAATTCATTGGCCATTCAGTTTGGATTCTACAAAAGTGTTAGCTATTTCTCAAGCCCTTCCAGTTTCCAGGTATTGAGAATGTAGATCTTCACAACTGTATTTCACAAACACTAAACTCGGATCCCTCTGAACCTATTTTACGTCTGTGGTCATACTGTTTTGTTTTAAGAGGTCACTTTACTGCAAGTAATTTATCTAGGATTAAGTCCTCTATTGCTCCAGCTATCAAATTCGTTAAGGTGGAGATGTAAAACCTATTATTTGTCTTTCTAATTCTTTAAGCTCTTAAGTATAGGTTTAACATTAATCTCAAGAAAAATGTGTAAAATCAGATGTTGATTTGTACAGAACGCACCATCTAATAGAGGAATAGGTTGTAAGGACCACATAATCATGCTATAGTCTAAACTCCAGACCACCCAGATCTTCACCCACCGATCACCTCAAAAAATATGTAGTTATGTTTGAACAAAAGCGTACTTTTAAGAAAAAACAATTCATTTCCAAACAAATAATTTCACAGAATCGTAGACTATCTCAAGTTGGAAGGGATAAGGATCATYGAGTCCAACTCCCTGCTCCTCACAGGACTACCTAAAATTAAACCATATGACTAAGAGTGTTCTCCAGATGCTCCTTGAACTCTGACAGGCTTGATGCTCCCTGGGGAGCCTTTTCCAGTGACAGACCACCCTCTCAGTGAAGAACCTTTTCCTAATGTCCAGTCTGAACTTCCCCTGATGCAGCTTCATTCCATTTCCTCATGTGCTGTCGCTGGTCACCAGAGAGAGGAGATCAGCACCTTCCCCTCCACTGCCCTCTTTGAGGAAAGCGTAGCCTGCAATGAGGGCATCCCTCAGCCTTCTCTTCTCCAAGCTGAACAAACCAAGTGACCTCAGCTGCTCCTCCTAAGTCTTGCCCTCGAGACCTTTCACCATCTTGGTCGCCTTCCTCTGGACACACTCTGATAGTTTGATGTCCTTCTTGTATTGAGGTGCTCAAAACTTCACACAGTACTCGAAGTGGGGCCGCAACAGTGCAGTCTAGAGTGGGACAATCACCTCCCTCGACCAGCCAGCTATGCTGTGCTTGATGCACCCCAGGACACAGTTGGCCCTTTTGGCTGCCAGGGCACAGTGTTGACTCATACTCAACTTGCCATCAGCCCAAACCCCCAGATCTCTTTCAGCAGGGCTGCTCTCCAGTCTCTCATCCCCCAACTGTACGTATAACCAGGATTACRCTGTCACAGGTGGAGAATCCGGCCCTTGCTCTTGTTAAATTTCATACRGTAATAATTTAATTAATTATTCTCACAGTGATAAATATGATACTTTATTTTTAGTGTGAGAAGTCATGTTTTTTCAGATTTCAAACACTAGATTTCATTATGATTATTTTGTGGCAGATAAAATCCTGTTCACTATCAGAAATTTTTCATCTGTAGAGGTCTTTAGTGACTGCGACCTAGAAATCTTTTAATTTTGTGTTGAACTTATTAAAAACATTTGGTTTATTAACCCTTTCCTTCTAAATTGTGTTTTAATTCCTGGTTTACATTCCTGTGTCTCTTTTCCAGATCTATTCTTATTTATCAACATAATTTCCAAAGTATAACTAAAATACTACAGCAATACTACTACAAATTGGGAATATTAACTATGCAACCAGAGACATATCAAAGACCAAATGCTAGTAAAATGTTTCTCTATGTCCTATGCTCTCTCACACATAGAGTGCTTCACAAAACAGACCTGCTTCTTCTGAGTAATAATCAGATCATTCTGCTCCTGAAGCCTCTGCCCCAATTCTTCTATCCTCCTCTTGTAAAAGGTGTTATTTTTATTCAGGTCTTCTCTCACTGATGATTTAAGCTTCTCAATCTGTGACAGTAGCTAGAAAGCAATCAGAAGAAAAGTAACTTCATATTAATATTATATAAAATATTTTAATGCTATAAAGTTTAAAAAACAAGTGCCATGCTTAAATATTTTTAACACTTCTTTTTCCAGCAAAAATGTAATGTCTCCTGTGATTTCACTGGGACTTGCATATATTATGAAACAGTTGTCTGGATCACTTTTTATTTACACAAGGAAGACTACCTAAATATCAATACAAAGAAAGGGACATACAAACACATTGCTGAGATTGCCTAAAAATAAGATTGCAGGAAAAAGCATACGACTCTATAAAAATGTTTTGGTTATAAATAGTGTCAAATAATGACATTTTAAGCAGATGAGATGTGAATTTGCGTGATAAAACTAATATATTAGCTCTGAACGTAGAAGAAAGGGAACAATATTTTAGGTGCACCATCCCAAAAGTAATACTTACATTACTCCTCCCTCATTCTATTCTTGCATTGTATGTGGGTGTATCATTAACTACATCCTTTTTGGGGAATGTTCCATGGTTCCTCCCCATTGCTTTCTTGCCAGAGGAGGAGAAGCATTGGTCAGACCACTATGACCTGCTCAGTTCTTACATGGTCACGCAGATGAAAGGAAAATGAAAGGAAAAGAAGCAAGAGAAACAAAGCAGGAAAGAGATTAAAAAGAAATGCAGACATAAAAAAAATCTGAGGAATAAAGCTTTGTATAGTAAAATATATAAACTGATGCAAAATAAAATGCCATGGTGTTTTTTCCTGGAAAAGCTGAACAGATTCTGCGTTAGAAAGCTACAACAGAAAAAGCAGCAGAGAAGTGATAGAAAAGAGAAAAAAAGACTGAGACATATGCCGTAGGTCCATGGTAGCAGAAGGTACAGGTTAGATGAAAGCTACATGTTGGCAAGTTGTATCTCAACTATCCAGCATATCCACATAACACAGAAAACACTGTATAATACAGTGCTCACAGAATTAGTTATAAGCTCTTCAAAAGAGAGATACAGTTTCAGGTGTCTGCCAGATTCTTAAATGATAAATTCCGTTTCAACCCTGGCCGTAACTGAAATGTCAAGATCCTAGCATAACAGAAATACAGAGATAACAAATACATCTAAGAGGACACACTCTTAAAGACTCTTGAGATCTAGGCTTTCTAATTGAACAAATGTATTATAGCATATCAAGAATGACTGAAAGGGTAAGAAAATAAGAAAAAAGTCTCCTTTTAGTTTAAGTGGTTTGCTGTGCCACTTACCAGGGACTTTTCTGTCTCATGGTCATGATGAAGGGCTTGTATTCTAGACGTCCACTTACTTTCCTTTATAGAGGAAAACAATATTAATTCCTGTTAATAACACATTACCATTTAGTTCGATATATGCAGCTTTATTTCTTGTTAATAACACATTACCATTTAGTTCAATATATGCAGCTTTATTTTTCTAAATAAAGCATAAATACTGAAAAGATTATTGCTTATATAAAACTTGAGTAACCCCGTATTCAAGTCCTGGAACAGTCGTCAGCGTGTTTTACACATCTGAGTGTGGTTTTCTTACCAATCGCTCTAGAAACTATGTATTTGCTCCTTGATTTGTATCTATAGTGACTAAGAGTGAGAAATACACAAGTGTTTTGATACATCTTTGTGTATTAACAAGAAGAGTAGTAAAAGCAGGGTTTTTTTTTCCAAAATAATGTCATTTCAAGCACTCATTAACAACGTATTTTGCATAATGATGATAAAAACCAGTATTAATACATGAGTTTTAGAATGAACTGAATTTTCTTTGATTAAATAAAAAACATAAAGCAAAACTCACTAAGTTTTCCACATCTTTGAGCACAAGTGACCAAACTTCTGGATGATACCAGCAGTATACAAAGAACTTCACATCTCAAGAACCATGAAATATATAATGCGTGTCTCAAAGTGTCAAAGAAAAAGAGTAAAAAGGTTTATGGGTATTTCCAAAGGCCTCACAATTTTTTTTTTTTTTATAGGAACAACCCAGACATGCAGGTGAGTCTCAGAGCAATGCATTGACCTTGGCCTCAGTGGCCCTTCCTAGCTCAATCTTTCCTATAGGTGGGACTTTGGGTTGTCCAACAGATTTGCACTATCACCAGCATCTGTGCTGGTCAGATGATATAGTCCTGGTACAGAAGTTGCACCTGATAAGCTCAAGTGCTTCATATGGCTCAAAAGCAACAGGTTGACAAATCCTGTCAGAAAGTTTCTTAACATTTTTTTTCATCTTGGAAAATGGAAAATTCCAATTTTTCCATAAGTGGCCTCAGATCAGCAGACATGAATGGTTTATTAGAGCCTTCTGGAATTGAACTGCAACCATACTTGGTAAAGCTAGATATATTTAGTAATAAAGAATAAGAGAATATAAATAAATAACAATTTATTTATAAAGGATAAGGGAAATAATTCCTTGATTTCCATTATAGAGATTGTACTAAATAGTAGTAAATCTTTAAAAACAGCTATTTTAGACATTGAGAGGGATGAGAACTCTACTTATGGATTTAAAATCCTACTCAGAGATGTACAAAAATGAAAAGAACACAACTAGTCTGTCAAAGGCAATACATTAAGTTACAGTGTTACCTGTTTTTCAAGAAGTTTAACCACATTGTGATAATCCTGAGGACTCTGAGGTTTCTCTTCTGTAAATTCTTGGCTGTCTTTCAGTGTCCCTAAATTGGATTTTTGTTGCATATTGGACTTTTGTAATTCTAACAGTTGCTAAAAGGCAGGGGGGAAAAATGAAGACCTGAATATGTATACAGATTTTGTTTTATAAAACTTACATTTAACACAAAATTTCCTTTAAACATAACTACACAGAGATTGCATCAGACACTTCTCACATTTCTCATGAGTTCAGCATTTATCAAATTTCATGTAATAATTAATATATACATCTAACATAAATATACCTTGCAAATATACACAGGAACTAGCAGCTACAAAATATAAGCTCCTCCGGTAATGCCGTGCGTATTTGTTTTCTGACCCACCTATACTTTTACAATTCTCTTTCTATTCAAAACTCTGGAAAGCATTTCCAAAGCATGTATTGAAAACACATGCAGTTCTGCTGTCAGGACTATAATGCAGAGATTAGTCCCCTCCATACCAGTTATAAGAATATTAATATAAGGATACCTAACAGACAGCAATAATAACAATATCTACTAATCTGTAACAGGCACTGAAAAGTTGAGGAGTAAGAAAAAATTGACATAGTTGCTGAAGGCATAATTCATTCATCCAAAACAATGCTACTAAAAAAATGAACTGAAATTATGTTAATAAACTACCAGTACACAAAGATACAATTATGGCTATCATTCAACCATTATTTTTAAAGTTTTGTAAGAAGACCTCTAAGATGACTACATCACATTTCAAATATGTGAAGTTCACTACCATCTACTGTACATGATTTATGCCTTAAAATGTTGGAAAATTTAAATCACTTACATTTTCTAGCATTGAATTTCTTGAAGATAACTCCTTAAGCTCTTTCATAAACATCTCTTTCACTTTTTCTATTTCATCAGCCAATTTCTCTTTTTCCTCTTCTTTCCATTTATGAAATGATTGTAGAATTTCTTCTTCTTTTGATTTTTGCTGTTCACATTCCTGAAATTATTTTTAAAGCATTATTTTTTATTTTTACACACACACAATACTAATTCAAGCACCCAAAGTAAGTGTGGGAAGCAGTCACTTTCAATGGGCAACATTGTGACATCAAAAAACATGAAAAAACACCAGTTTCTGAAGAATTCTGGGGTACCAAACTATATATTTTGCTAGCAAAACAAGTACGCTTCAAGAAGTTTGGTAGTTCATTATTTTTCATTGAATAACACATGAATGACCTTACTTGGTCATATCAAAGATCCACCTAGTTCAACATCCTGTTTCTCACAGAGGCCATAAGTGTGTAAGTGCGAAGGGATAATACCAGGGCAAGCAAACATGCAAGTTCTCCTTAATAGTCTCTAAGCCGTCAACTGTTTTCAGCTCAGAGGACTTCCTCGGCTTGATACARTTTTGTTAACTTAGTAACCTTTGATACATTTCTCCTCCTATACTTCTGCAGTAGTCCCTTGTGGCTGCGTCAGCTTTTGGCAACTGCAACACCTTTTGCCAATGAGCTCCACAGGTCTACTACAAGTTGCATGAAGAGCCAAGTACTTTTTTTTGGTTTCAATCTGGCTCCTGCTAGGTTCATTTGATGGATGCTAGGTCCTGAACTGGAAAAGAGAGTGAATGATTGATACCTATTCACTCTATGTAACTCATGACTTCACAGACATCAGTATCTCACCCTCCATCCCCGCCAAGCTGTTGTCTCTTTTTCAGACTGACAACTCTTAGCATGCTCAGTCATTCTGAATACAGACTGATCATCCTTGTAGCCCATCTCCATAACTTCTATAATTCTATCATATCCTTTTTGAGATGAAGAGACTAGATGTACACACAGTATTCAGGCTGTGGCTTTCACAGTGATTTTTCAGAATAATTTGTAATACTTGATTTTCTTTGCTGGCTGCTACTAACCACTGGGCTGACATTTTCCTGGAACTATGTATCACAACCTTAAGATCTTGCCCTTCAGTAATAACACTCAGCTCAGAACCMATCATTTTGTAGATGAAGTTAGAATTATTTTTCCCCATATACATTTACCCCACTTTATCTGTTAAATTACTTTTACTATTCCATTATCTAGTCACTCATTTTTGTATAGT
This sequence comes from Phoebastria nigripes, assembly GCA_035582835.1. Taxonomy (NCBI): domain Eukaryota; kingdom Metazoa; phylum Chordata; class Aves; order Procellariiformes; family Diomedeidae; genus Phoebastria; species Phoebastria nigripes. The sequence goes on along the minus strand of JAYKAV010001875.1, from coordinate 133,072 downwards.
CCTCAACTTGTTCAAAGTCCTGCATTTCACTGTCCAGAATATACACACTTTTTAGGCAACCCCTACATCTCTCCATCACAGCATTCACTCTGAATTTGTTTTCTGACTAACTATAACAAGCCACCATTGTACACTTAGGAAGAACAGGATCTTCTGTATCCTTCCACCTCAAAGGAGTAGAAGGGACCAAGAATTGGAAGCATGACAGTTTTTATCCAAATTCCCTCCAGTAGTGGTTCTTCTAAAAAAAACACAGGGGAAAGGTCTTCTGATCTTTCAATCAAAATACAACAACATAATGATACCTGAATTKACAGTGGATGTCAGTCATGGCAGACAAACTGCAACCAGTCACACTCCACATTTCTATCTTCCCTGACATGCCAGAAAAATACAGAACCTTCAAAAGCTTCTTGTTGTGTAACACGGCAGGCTGTAGCTTCAGGACATTTCAGGCAGTCCCCTTGTAGTTAGGAGTCTCAGCTAAGACAAGTGGCTTCAAAATAGGCGCCTAAGGCCCCAAAAAATCTACGCTGCACTGTTATGAATACTCCAAGTTCCTCATAACTCATAAGAAAAACAATGCTTCAGGGGCAGGAGAAATATGTTATAGATGTACCTCTTAAAAGTGAGGCACAGAATGAATGAGTAGAATACCTAACAGATGTCCACATAGGGCCAAGGCTCATTATTCTGACCCTGCTTGCACTCCTAGGTGAAACTCTACCCACACTCTTCATTTGGTCATCCAGTTACTTTTGAAAATGGAAAAAAACCAGGAAGCTGAATGGTCCTGGGAGAAGGGGAAGAGGAGGACTGAAGAAAGGAGAGTCTGGAGCTGTGTTCAGGAAAAGAAACACTGCATGTTTTACAGAAGACCAGCTTTTCCTCTGAAAACAAGGAAGAAAATAATCAATGATAGCGATGTTTTGTTGATTCCCTTTAAATTAAAAATGTAGTGTTTCTTTCCAAACTTAATGGTTGGTTTTATGTTTGAAGGTCCTCAAACTCCACTAAGAAGCTCTGAATATTGGGTGATATATTAAGACAAGGTTCTCACAGGTTATGTTAACAACCACAAAACCCTGCTTTTGAATGTGATACAGGGCAAACTGCAATACCAAGATCAACATCTAAATGAATCATTAGAAGTATCTTGTCTCTTATGCCAAGAATTTGCTCCTTAGTGAATCACAAAGCCCCCCCGTTAAAAAAATTTCCATCCCTATTTCGACAGCAAATTATCTGATTGTATTTACTTAAACTGAAATGAAAACTGTGCCATGATCTGAAATCATCAAGCTTTTAAAAGAACAGAAACAGGTAACTTTGAGACTCTTTTTTTCTCTTTATGCGCTAGTAAACACTACCACAAGACTCAATATCATCCTAAATAAAGCCTCACGTGATTACAAACAGATAATTATTGCTTTTAAATCATTCTGTTTTAAGGTTTTTTATTCACACAGCAGTAGCTAAGATTACTTTCTGCTTTGGCTCTCTGGTCAACCAAATTCTAAGCATTTAAAGACCAACATGCAAGGTCTAGATTGCTTTATTTCTTCTCAATCTCTCTTCCTTGACTGCTTTACACCTCTGTTAAGACAGTAAAGTTCTTTACAGCAAAGAATAAATCTTACTCAGTTTATAAAGTCACATATAAAATCACAGTCATATCTAAGAAACATTTAATCATCACAAAATATAATATTAAAAATAGCTTATATTTCACCACAGCAAGGCAATTTTATCTGCTTCAATAACAGGCCACACTTATGAACTGCTAAGTGCTAACAGAAGTGTTGTCTTAAGTATTCATTTAAAGTGTGTCTAAAACAAAAGTAAAGAGAAAGCAGATGTTCAAAATTATGGGGGGGTGAGGAGGAGATATGCTTTAATGCCCAAGCACCATTGCTGCCAGGCACACAAGCTGTAGATACATTTTTGTTCTGTTCCCGTTACAAAATGAGTGAACACAGTCCAAAGTACTAATTCTTTTGACAGGTTCATGTTATTTAGTACATATTACCTTAGAAAACCTGACCATATTAGCCTGTTGTTCAGCCTCTAACTGGGACTTGGTGAGCTGCAACTGCTCCTTCAGTTTGTCAATCTCGTCCTGCAATTTGTCTGTCTTTGCTTTCCTCTTCTGTTCTGTTTGAAAGAAATACAGATTTTAAAAATGTTTATTGTAATTTCTGGAAATGGGATACTTACTGCAAGTGTGTTTCTATAGGGTTTCAATAACATCTTCATGAAGTGTGACTCTCATAGACCATTTCCCCTCCCACTAACATGATTCTCAAAAGATGCTTTTAAATATGTATGTTCTCTGGACTGCTAACATTATCTTCAAAGACTGAAAAATACCAATATTACTGACATGTGAAATAGTTTATGAAATATTTAAAAGAAAAAGTATTATATAATTTAATTTTAAAGGAATCTAAGCAACACAGGCTCAAAAAAGGACATATGAAAGACAAAGTGAACCTCAATTATTCTCAATTCTGTTAGGTTTAATTTATTCTAAATAACTTTTGTAAGGAGTCCATTTGGAATACAACTTATTATTTATCTGGAATGAGTCAGAGGGAATGTCACTGTAATAAAGCATGTTAAAATATGCAAAAATGCATGGTGGATGAAAAGCTGGACATGAGCCGACAACGTGTGCGCTCACAGCCCGGAAGGCCAACCATATCCTGGGCTGCATCAAAAGAAGCRTGGCCAGCAGGTCGAGGGAGGTGATTCTGACCCTCTACTCTGCTCTGGTGAGACCCCACCTGGAGTACTGCGTCCAGCTCTGGAGCCCTCAGCACAAAAAAGACATGGACCTGTTGGAGCGGGTCCAGAGGAGGGCCATGAAAATGATCAGGGGGATGGAACGCCTCTCCTATGAAGAAAGGCTGAGAGAGTTGGGGTTATTCAGCCTGGAGAAGAGAAGGCTTCGGCGAGACCTTATTGCAGCCTTTCAGTACTTAATGGGGACAAACCTTTTAGCAGGGCCTGTTGCGACAGGACAAGGGGGAATGGTTTTAAACTAAAAGATGGTAGATTTAGTCTAGATATAAGGAAGAAATCTTTTATGCTGAGGGTGCTGAAACACTGGAACAGGTTGCCCAGAGAGGTGGTAGGTGCTCCATCCCTGGAAATGTTCAAGGTCAGGTTGGACGGGGCTCTGAGCAACCTGATCTAGTTGAAGAAGTCCCTGCCCATGGCAGGGGGGTTGGACTAGATAGCCTTTAAAGGTCCCTTCCAACCCAAACCATTCTACGATTCTATGATTCTAAAATTGTAACAGTCTTTAATCTTGAGACATTTTATCAATTTACCATGGATTTACTAGCCCATCATGTGGGAATCTGAGCACAATGCAGAATATTATTTCAGAAGTAACTACATGGAGCATTTCCCTCATACAGCCATTTCAGACGAATTCTTTATATGATAATTAGTTCAACTGGTTCTGCAGCATCTTCCACTACCATTTTTATCAAGTGTAAGGTGCACAAGAGCTTCTTTCTTCTTCCAGTATATTAACACTTCCTCAGATGCTTACTCAGACCTCTCTCACTGTTCCTGCTGTTTTATTTGCCTGGCAAGCTACAGTTCAGGCCTCACTAGATTCTTCCTACTCTTTCTCCTCCCAAATGCTCTTTTTTCCTAACTCATTTCTAATCACTGCCATTTGTCAATACTTGTTAGTCCTTAGCAATAAATCATAAGCATGCAACCTAAAAGGAAGGAGAGAATTTAGAGATGAATGAAACAAACTTTGAGAGCGATGTTTTTCAAACTAAATATTTTTCAATGAACAGAGACAAAAGTATATAAGTTAGTGGTATAGCAACCAAGATTATCATAGATACATGAAGTTAGATTATTATTGACAGTTTCTTTTTCTCACTATATTTTACAGTCAGTTTAGTTCAGGAGAGCCTGATCCTATTTAAACTGATTTCAGGTGACCCGGATTATTTCTGTACTGATAATTCATATGTATTCACAAAATGTATTTGCCATTGCGCAACTTGTTCAATTTACCCACACCTTCATAACACACATGCCTAAAGAGAAACTGTGCTCTGAAGTCTGCTATTGACTAAGTATTCAGTGAGAATGCTAGTTTGAAAAGGTACTGTAAATACAGCATACAATCTTTTCTTAATTATTTTCCAGAGACTGAAACATATGTCGCCCAATAGATTTTTTCAGTGTTGCTTGCATTCACACAAATTGGTATCTGCCACCTAAAAATGGAACGTGAAAATCATTCTTCCCAGTTACACAAAATCATGGACTGCACATCCTTACTATATTTACACTTTTCTAAACTATTTATCTCAATTTTTTTGATAACATTAAAGTACATACCAATCTGAGATTCTTCCGGATGACGCCTTTGCATGTGACTTTGTAAAAACGAATAGTTCATAAAAGCCTTTTCACAAAACTGACACTACAAAAAACAGATAAAAACATTTTAGCTATTATTAGTAACATCTGTTTGGTAAGTACAGCAGTTAAGGTTTTTAACATGTTACTACATTTTGCCCAGATTTCAAAAGTAGGTAACTTTAATAAATTCCATTTCACAAGAAAAATGACTAAAATTCTCACAGTGCCTGATTTCTGTAAAGTTATTTGTGTTATTTAATGTCTCACAGTGATGGTCATGGGCAAGAATCCCATTGTGCTAGGTACTGTACAAACTCTGAACAAAAAAGACTCTGACCAAGCAAGTTCAAATTCCAGTATAAACCACAGATAAGAGATGAACATAGGTAGGTAGAGAAGTATAAGGAAAAAGTAAGACAACACTATTCAGCAAAATACACACTGACTCCAGCCAACTAGCAGCTCAGGTATTCTTAAGACTCTTGTATCACAGCAGAGAGCACCATACAGTTGGAGAAAACAATAAATATGGGTTTGAGTATACATAAGTGAACTGTAAGATGACAATACTAGAAGGACCATAGATATGTAAAAAGGTCAGACATTTCAACCAAAATAAGGTAACGGTACACAATTTTGCAAGAAAAGGTACATACATTAGTATGCTACCTAGCATCCTTCTGAAGTGTAAAGCTGTTTCAATTACTGTTCCTATAATTTACTTATTATTTTTTAATTTGAATTTTAAGTCAAATTTGGATCATATCCATTTTAAAAGATTTTTTTTTGTTCACCTTCAAAGTACATTCCACTAATGTTCAGAATATTAAAAATAGATGGGTATCACAAGTACAGAAGCTACATCTACAGATTTTGCAACACAGTGGTAAGACTGTGAATCAAAGCCCCTAATCGCTTTAGCTAGGGTTGCTTGTTACCTCTTTCTCATACTTTTTTTTCAAATAAATATATTTTAACAAACCACAAACACTCAGCTGAGTCCTTCTTCTTCATCAGTGCAATATGAGAGTGCAAGAGACTGACTTAACAGATTCAAGACCTTGCCATCATAATCAAATTCCCAGATTTCATCTAATATTTAAAATACTGCCACTGATAGTCAGGTATACCATTAAAAATAAATATCTTTCAGCAAACACTAAAGCCATGAATTATTAAGACAAATTTTGTTGGACAAATGCAAAAAAGTGCTAACAAAAAACCTAAGTAAAGAGATATAGTATGGTAGCAAAGCATTGCTGCCAACCAAGAGGGAGCTTACAGTGTAACAGATTGCACATGATTTATGGAATGAAATTGGCTGTGAAATAATGTTATCTATTCAAGCACAAACTTCATGTCAGTTTGACTTGCTGGTAGTGAAAGAAAGCTCTTACTGCAGGAGACAGGATTAAGACAGGGAATATTTAGGTTTTGAATTATGTAACATTATTCTTGCAACTACTTTTCACAGCGTTAGACACAATGTGCACTTTATGCCTACATTGTGCATGAGAATATAAGATTTCTGAACAAAGTATCAAAAACCTGAAAAATTATTATTTAAAATTAAATTTGTATTACTCAGATGAAGGTATTGACCAACGAGCCTCAAATTTATGACTTGCAGGTACCAGTACCATCTTATAGTAGTATTTCATGCTTGAACTTACATTGGTGGTGGATTAAAGGCATTAAATCTGAATTCCAAAGCATGGTTACATTAGATATAAAGTGTGCCTCCACTAAAAACAGCGAGTAACTATTTACAGGCTTGTTTGCAAAACAGCCAAGACTTTGAGGGGATGAAATCTGAACTACCCTCTCAGGAACACCAGCAAAACCCCTATTACCTGGCACTGCAGATCAGCCAAGATCACGGCACAGAGAAACAACACACAATTATTGTTTACTGATCACACTGCTGCCCTGCGTTTACAAACCCTAGGAAGAGTTTAATTTATCTCTGGCATTCACATTCAGAATTCTGAAAACACTGTAGGAACTGCAGGAACTGTTCAATGTCACTCCCTGAACTCACTTTTCCCACATGAACCTAAATAACTTCTAGAGACAAGAATTTACTAACAGAGAGGAAAAAAGGGGGGAGGGCAGACGTTTACTTTACATGAAATTAAATTAAAAATGGGAAATAGCTTTCCATCTCTGCTTTATTGTAAATGCCACTGAACAGAAGATTAGTGATGAGCCGAGTTCACTACCATGTTCTTCAGCTTCCACTGAGACAGCTGTATTCTACAAATATTTCAGGAAAACTTGGTAATATTTAGCTGGCAATCACAGTATGAGAGTTATTTAAGTTTACACATAAAATGATGCATGCAATCAGTTTTCTTTTGCAACACAGGACAGACAGACTGCTTTGTAAGTTGCATAAAGGCTTTTTAAAATGATGCCACATCAGCAGCTTGTCCTTAAGACTAACACTCAAATGAACGCATTRAGACAAGGTTCCCATGAAGTCTACCATATGTAGACCATATAGCTCTACTCTTGGGGCATAAGGTATCTTCTTCCTTACAGAAACACTTGAGTCAACTTAGCTGATGTCTTAAAAAAATCAAACTTTGCCAGCCTGTTGAAATTGGTATTATACTGTGGGATAAGATTGTACATACTATAAGAAAACTTCTATTAGTTCTGTACTGCAACTGTCCCATGATTAAGGAGAATTTCAACAATCAGGACTGCTAGTATCCAAAGAATTAAAAAAAAAAAAGAAGAAAACTGTAACTTTAAACATATAGACACAAAAAGCTAGCCTGAAATCGTGTCAAGTCTGTGTCCAGTGTACTCTCTAGACTTCGGACTACATTTGAAGCTGCAGTCTGCATTCCTGAAACCTGTTGAAAAATGCTGAAGCTGAAGAATCTTTAAATCAAGCTATTACACCCAGAACACAAAAACCCCTCCCAAAAAAAGAGTGCCATGACACAGAGAGTCAGAACAGCAATATATTAAGGCTCTTAGGGAAGACCTTTAAGGAACAGATTGTTGTGGAGTTTGGGATTAACTGCCTCACTGGGACTCTTTACCATCATGCCTGAGTCACTTCTGAGTCACACACACAAGTAGAAACTTTGTGCCTGGAGAACGTTACTGCAGGAAAGTGACAACTCGCAGACAGGTAGGTTACTGCTTAGCACCAGTTCTGATGTACTTGCCCTGTGTGTTTTCTGACCATGTAGCTGATAGGCAAGGAAGACAGCAACAGAAAGTAGTAACACGTTTATCGCAGGTTTTGTATGTGTGTGCATCTGACACTTCAGATGCGTCAAAAGCGAATCCAAGAACAAAGAGCACTTGTTAGTAAAAAGAGGATTTGTTAAAGATGATGTAGCACTCTCCCAAACGTCTGTGATACCAGCCAAACATCTGTGAAACACAGACAGGAAGTGAAGCACCTGCAAGCGATGCACTGCCTTTTTGCAAGGTCACTGGTCCCTGCAGCTCCAGCCTCTCACCCAGCAAGCGACTGCGCCCCAGCAGAGTGGGACTGCTCTGCCGCCTGTCCCCCGGCAGGCTCAGCGCTGGCGAGGTGTGGGTGACTGGGCTGCCAAGACCTCTCCTCTCACCTGGTGGTAGCTGGCTCGGGCCTCCAGCATCATCTGCTGGGTGCTGATCATCTTCTTCCTCCGGCGGCACTCCTCCTTGAGCCCCTTGATCTCCTGCGAGCGGTGGGCCACCTCCTTGCCCAGCTGGTCGCGCTGGGCCTGGGCCGCCCGCAGGGCCTCCTCCAGGCTGCCGAGCTGGGCGCTGAGGTACTCCTGCGAGTGCAGCAGGTACTCGGTGCAGAGCTGGGCCAGGCGCAGCAGCTTGAGCAGCAGCGGGTCGGCGGGGCCCTGGCAGTGGGGGCAGCGCTCCCGCTCGGCGCTGCAGAAGGTGACGTGCTCCAGGTGCTCCTGCAGGGCCGCCACGTCCCCCTCCCGCGACACCCGGCCCACGTCCACGGCGTTCAGCCGCCGCCAGTCCGGGCCCTCATGGCGGCCGCGGAACTGGAAGGCGGGAAACGGCGCCGGCCCCGCGCCGGCCCCGGCTCCCCCCGCCGCCGGCGGGTAGTAGGCGCGCTCGGTGAAGGGCTGCGGGAGAGAGACATGGCTCAGCCCAGGCCGGCACCCACCCCGCCCCGCCGCCCGCCCTCCCCGGCGCTCACCATGCCCGGGCTCCGCCGTCCCTCGGGCTCCGCTCAGCGCCGGCGTCCTCCGCGTCGCTATGGCAGCCACGGCCTGCGCGGTGGGGAGGCGGGAGTGAGGCCCGGCAGCACCGCCTCCCGCCCGCCCCGGGCCCGCCCCGCCTCTCCCCGACACATGGCCCTCCGAGCGCCCTGCCCTGGCAGCGCCCCGCTCGGCCCGGCAGCCCGGGACAGGCGGCGGGCTGGCTGTCGCCACGCCGCCCAGGCACGCGGCACCCGTGTCCCACTGCGGGGGACTCGCTCCGTGCTCGGCACAAATCCCGTCCACTTCCCCGTCCCGGTATCTTCTTCCCCCAGTACCTCCACATCCTCCTGGCAGCGTCATGCTGATCAGCCCCCTCCCGCGGGTCCCAGGGCTCGTCCTGCCCTGAACACCTTACGCTTGTACCAATGCATCCTCTACCATCTTCACACATCACTCACGTCTACAAATATATCCTTAGCTATGCTATTACGTATATGGACCCTTACCACAGCTACACAGCGTATATTTTCTCTCTCCACATTCCCTTCACTTCACCACAGAAGTCTATACATGGCACCCTATAGACCCATTTCGCTTCACTGCATCAACGTGCCTCCCCACCCACCACCCCATCCCTCCTCCATGCCGCTTCTGACTCACAAACCTTTCTCACTCTACCACAACGTTTCACTCCTCTACCCCCGAGCTGTTTTACCCCCTTCTCCAGCGCCACCTACTCATCTCCCAGATGCGGTGACATCTGTCACCTCCCCACCATCAGCATATGGTACGTATGCCATTTCTCTGTACATCTGCTTCACACTGCTGCGCCCCCGTGTACCTCAGCTGGTAGCTCCATGCAATCTCTCCAGTGCAACTCCACACCCTCCCAATGCCTGCACACCAATCTCCTGCCAGGCGGTTCCACACACCTTCCTCACCCTAACACAGTCATACACCCTTTGCATGCCGCTTCCACATGCTCTCCTCACTCATCGTACCTGGTATCACCACACACCAGAACACCTTTTACAACCATATAACCCTACAACCTCACCACGTCTGCCTGTCACTCCTGCCTCGCCCCACCAATCCCAAACACTTCATCCCCATGAAGCATCTCATGGCTTGCGTACATCACCTACTTCACCATCCCATGCTCAAATACTTTTCTTCAAAGGCAACCAACAATTGGTGCCCATCTCCCTGCCTTGCCACAATTCCTAGTACTCCCCAGCTCGGTGTTCCCATCTCCCTGCTCCTGCTCAGTTGCTTCAAACACTGTCCCCAGGCAGGAGCATCCTTCTCCTCCATCGTACAAAATTATCCTATTCCCTCGCTCATCCTTACCACTTCCACAAAAACCTGCTCTTCCTGTTACCATTTCTTAATATTTCAGTCCCCTACACTGCCCCTGCCTTACCACCATGTTCCATGTTTATACCTACCTGGCTTTTCAGTCCCTTCCACACACGCTTCAGTTTCTCATCCTCCTGGTCATTCCTAGATACATACCTCTCCAAGAACATTCACACAATATATACTTGATCATACACTCCATTCCATAGGTTCCTCTACATCGTATATCATAGACTCACAGAAATGTTGTTCACAAGGGACCTCTGGTGACCATCTAGTCCAACTTTCTGCTCAATGCAGGGTTATCACCAACACTAGCTCACATCACCTGTGGCTTTTAAGATGAACAGTCCATGACCTCTCTGGGCAACCTGTTGCGTGGCTGTGCTCTCCTCCCATTGAAAACATTTTTCCTAATATCTCACTGAGTATCTGCTACTACTAAGAAAAAATTGATTCTGACATCTTTGTGACTATTCTCCAAGTAACTGTAGGCCACAATTAGAGTGCCCCTTTGCTTTCTCTTCACCACACTAAACAAGCCCAGCTCCCTCAACCACTTCTTGTAGATCCTGTGCTGTAGACCCCTAACCATCTTGTTAGCCCTCTTCTGTCCCCTTTCAATTTCTCCACATCCCTCAGGCTCCCCCTTAATATTTTCCTCCATTCATCTCCTAGGAACTTGCAATTAACCTCATCTCTCATCTGCATTTTTAACATTGCCCTTTCCAATATAAACAGTAGCAAGTCTACCATTAATCACAACATACATCTACTTCCATGCAAATAGCAACAATGTTGTTATATGCACTAACGCAAGGACCATTTCCCTCACAAATTACAAGCTCTTAGTTTTATGTAGGTTTTTATGTTGGTTGTTGTGCAAAAAAGCTTGTTTGCTTTTCCCACATACATGAATTGATATAACAAAATACACTGATCTTCCTACAAACCTGGCCTCATTTAATTCCCCTCATATTAGCAGACATAGGTAGAATAGAATAGAATAGAATTAGAATAGAATAGAAGAATAGAATAATTTCAGTTGGAAGGGACCTACAACAACCATCTACTCCAACTGCCTGAGCAATTCAGGGCTGACCAAAAGTTAAAGCATGTTGTCCAAATGCCTCTTAAACACTGACAGGCATGGGGCATCGACCACCTCTCTAGGAAGCCAGTTCCAGTGTTTGACCACCCTCTCGGTAAAGAAATGCTTCCTAATGTCCAGTCTAAACCTCCCCTGGTGCCGCTTTGAACCATTCCCACGTGTCCTATCACTGGATACCAGGGAGAAGAGCTCAGCACCTCCCTCTCCACTTCCCCTCCTCAGGAGGCTGTAGAGAGCAATGAGGTCGCCCCTCAGCCTCCTTTTCTCCAAACTAGACAAGCCCACTGTCTTCAGTTGCTCCTCACAGGACATTCCTTCCAGCCCCTTCACCAGCTTTGTTGCCCTCCTCTGGACGCATTCAAGGACCTCAACATCCTTCTTAAATTGTGCACACAGTACTCCAGGTGAGGCTGCACCAACGCTGAACACAGTGGGATAATCACCTCTCTTGACCAGCTGGTTATGCTGTTGTTTGATGCACCCCAGTATATACATCCAACCTATGGTCAGGGCAACCCCTGGGACAGCTACTCTGTGGTGCCCCCCATGAGCTCTGCTCTCCATACGCATGCTGGCTATATTCTGACTCGTCATCAGGATGTGAGCAGGCTGCACATCCCCATTCCTCCTATAGGGAGGGCACATAGCAGACTCACACTCAAAAAGATGGACCTCTGATGGGAAGAAATAGGGGTCTGGTACTGAACACCCGCAGCAGAGGTGTCTTCCTTGCAGTCAGCACACCCAGCGTTCACCCCAAAACAATGACCGCGGGACACACCTCTGCTTCACAGCACAGACCCAAGCATTTCCTCCAGCCCTCAGCTACCAAAACCCTACCCCAGCCCGTACCAGAGAGACCCAGATCAGTCTCAGATCACTCACTTCAGCAACGCAGGGTCCAACTCTTACCAGCCTCTCCCACCCTTCACACCCACATCTACCCCCGCACAAAGGGAAAGCTGGAGGAAATGCCTGTCTTTTCATACCCACAGAGAACCACGACGACATCTGTCTTGCTTTATCCATATATAGAAAAGTTACACTCTTCTGTCTTCCCCACTTCTGTAAAAAGGTTGAAAATCAACCTTTCCAAGAACATGTCCAGGCCCAGTGCAAGGTTTCATTAATCTACAAAATTAATTTCAATGTATTGGAAGTTTGAACAGAGAAGGTAATAACATGAACGCAGGACAGTGAGCCCTCCTGCCTGTTGGCTCGAGCCACCCTGGAAGGCAATCTTCCAAAATACTTGGCAATACAACTTGCTTTTTGAACCTTTAACCTTAAGCCTACTGGCCACGCTTTACTGCAATACCTAAAGTTCAGTACTTCTTCCATTCAGATTCTTCCATSCCTTACCACGACAGTTTTTCTAATTTAGAAAGATACTGTGTGGTGTTTGTAACATTGCAGTCTTCTCCTGCAAGGGTGACATTTTTGCCACCTCATTTTCCACAAACAGGGCCTCCAGCAGTTGCTACCTTCAAAGAAATTTATTCAACATTTTTTATATATATCAAATATAGATCTGCCTGGTTTACCACTGAACTTTGCACTGCTCTGACTCCTGAAGTATTAAGAAAATATACCACTATCTCCTTTAGAGCTATTTCTAATATACTGCAGACCCACTTCCATTTACAGTGTATAAATACACTTTTATTTGTAAGCAGCTAGATTTTAAAAAAATGCTCAAATACTGACTACTGTCCAAAATGTTCATGCCTCGAATTCCYTAAAACACCTTGAAAACTTGTATTTGGATACTTTTCCTAGTCAAAGGAACTGTTAAGTTGTACATAATGAAATCTGCCTCCCAAAGATCTGCTCTATCTATTTGACATAGGAGAAATTTCTTTACATAGAAAACACATGAATTTGGTAAACTACCAATTTATGTGTCAAGCAGGAGCCTGAAAAAGCACACATGCAATAAGGGTCTTCAACTCACAGATGCATGGGTTTTATAAAAAAACCCCATTATTTAAAGCCAGCAAAGTTAAACCAAACCCGTGGATATGCTTATTTTCCTCGACTGGTGTATTTAGTTAGGAATACCCACAGGGAGTTTCACGCAGCTCCAACTAAACCTACTTTAACTGAATGTGACCTGGCAGTGGTGCAACACTAAGCCGAGGAGAGGCACCAGGTGCCCAGGTGTCTCCAAGGAGGCAGACAGACAGAAACACAGTGATCAAAAAGGGCAGTCACAGCCCGCACGGGTTTCCATCACTTTTTTTTTTCTGTCTTTCTGCCAGATTTACTCCATCCTCGGAGCTGTGCCCATGCAGAAGTTAGAGCAGTCGCCCACCCACGAGCCCCGCGGTTAGGGGTGGCACTGCTGTAACTCGAGGGTCGTGGGCTGCGGAGGAGGCCTGCTCCCCGGGACACTCCTTCCCACCGGGGTGGGTGGCACAGGGGAAAAGCGGTGTTTCACCCCGGCTGTGCCCGCAGGTCAGGCCCGGGCCCGGCGGGCAGGCAGCGGGGCGCTCGGCGGGCTGCCGCGGGAGCCGGCCGAGCAGGGCCGGGCCTGCGGGAGGCCCTAAGCCGGACTCCATCTCCCAGCCAAAACCTCCGGCTCCGCTTCGGAGAGCGGCCTCCCTCCCTGCTCCCTCCCGCCGTCCCCTGAGGAGAGGCCCCGCCGAGCGCTTCCCTCCCCTCACCCTCCCGCGCCCCAACGGCTGCCCGGCCCAGCGCGGGGAGGAGAGGGGGAGAAGGGGGGAAGCCCCTCCGCTCACCTCAGGCTGCTGCTCCGCGGCGGCGGCGGGGGGGGGGCGGCCCGGCGCTCCACCGAGCGCTGTTGCCCGTCGCCGGGCGCGGAGAGGTGGCGGGGCTGCGGCTGCTCCCCGCCCCCGACCCGGGCGGTTACTGGTGCGTGCCGCTGAGGGAGGCAGCTCCCCTCCTCCTTCTCCTCCTCCTCGCCTCCCCCGTCCCCATCCCCCTGCGCCTCCCGCTGCCCCGGGGCCGCGGAGGATGAGTCGGGGCAGCGGCGGGGAGCGGCGCGGGGGACTCGGGGCGGAGGCTGACGCTGCGGGGAGCAGGCGAGGGCTCCCCCGCTGCTCGCCGACTCTCGGCTCTTGGAAGTCTGCCCGGCAGATGTAGATGCCCAGGCGGGATGTCCTTTGTCTTGGTCCTAGCCCAGGAGCGGCGTCCCGAGCCTCTCCGGCCAGAAGCAGCCTTTTTTCCTTCTTTTTTTTTTAAATACAAAGGAAGTTACAAGAAGCTTTTGAAAGGTTCCCTTTTGACATTAAAGACACTTTTTGTCACGCAGTCACCGAAAACAATACATTTAAACTTGTCGAGGAGCCTACTCCGCAGCCGGGAGGAGGAGTCCCAGCCGCCGCGGGGCCGGCCCCGCCTGCCGCGGAGCTGGAGCGGGGACCTGAGGGGACTGCGGTGGGTGTGTAACGTTAACTGCCACGGCGGGGGTGGCTCTGTCACCAGTGTTTTCCTGAAGCGTGCAAGGGGACACCAAGTTCCAGTGCGAGGGTAAGGCGGGAGTATGCTTTCCTGAAGGTATCTTAACCTAAGTAATGTCAGGTGAAGAGACTGGGTTCTACAAAAATACGTATCGTATCATGCAGGTAGAATCATTCCAACGGCTACAGATTACATCAGATCCTCCTAATTTTCTTCCTCTTCCCTGTAAGGTTTTGAATTGTGTTTTTCCAAAATAAATGTTGTGCAGCCTTTGTGACGAGGAAAATTTCAAACAGTTTGTGTTTAATATAAAATATGCCGGCAAATTCAGCAGAGGAGATGACCATTGCACATTTACAACACCTAACCTTCACTGAGGAGTTCCATTTGGCCAGGGAGACACCATTTTTTTCCAAAGTACATAGGCAATAAGCTCTGGAAAACTTTTGGCTCTCAACATGCATGCTCAGAGACTTACCAAGACACCAACTTTCCTTCCTGAACCRCGAAATTCTGTTGCAACAGTGTTGATGTGGGCACATATGCTGCGTACACCAGCTTTAAGAACATAAGTAATCATTTGGATGCTTCAGTTTTTCATGTCCTAAGGGTACCTCAGCGTGCACCAGTCACTAAGGGTGTTCAATCCAGAGGATCAGGCTAGAGCTAGTCTGAAGGAAGACCTGAACTTGTGTAGAATGTGGACATCAGGTCCTCAGTACTGACTTTTGCTTCTGCAGATCTGCTCCTGTTGGGCTACTAAAGCAGGCATTGCCAGAGGAAGATGGGGATATCAAGGCTTTAGTGTGGTAAACCTTAATTAACACTAATAATGAAGAGAGGACTTTTAAAACTAGCAATGCGACAGAGCACATTATGTGAATGGTTGGAGCACTCACTTAGGAAGTGAGATGTGCAAGTGCAGTCCCTTCTGTGCCCAAGAAGTTTTATACCCCATGCCCTTCTTAAAATGCCCTAATGGCAACACCATAGTCTGTTCAGCATGCCTTCTAAGGATCTCTTGCTGAAGCTGTTTTTTATACCAAAGTAAAAGCTAACTGGGTGAGAAAATGTTGGAGATCCTCATCAGTTGATGAGGGGAGGTGTGTACGAAGTGTGCAGAAACACTTGGATCTTGGTCGCTTATTCTAGTATCTGTTTAATATAAAATACACAAGCAGCCCTTGGAACAAGAGCTAGAACCAAGTTTTCTGTTCTGTGAGGGTAGGGCCATCACCCTGTCTGCTACACAGAGTCTCGTTCTTTCCCTCTTACTTCCTTCCAGAGCTTGATTAATCTTTAATTACTTGCTGTAAGTGGTACAGCCTCGCTTGGCAAGAGCGGGTATTCTTTAACCCACATTAGTGCCTGGTTCCTTCCGCCTCATATCATACAGTTTGGTGACAAAAGTATTCTCCTAAAACATGCATGGATTTACTAGGAGAGGATCAAGAGCACTTTAGCTTTTCCCAATCAGCATGACTTCACGCAGGAGGTTTAGGACAGCCAGCAGTTCGGCTGGAGCAGACAGGTGATTACTGTTCATGCACTGGTGTGCAATCACCATAAATCCAACGTGCACCTACATCTGCCAAGAAGGYTGCAGCTGATACCCAGCCGCACAGGTGATGTACCCTCTGAATTGCTGCCTTGAGAGACAGTAAACTTTCTCCATTGGCCTTCTTCTGAAGTTCAGTAATCGTCACATTTAACAGACGTACTGTGAGAACACGTGGGATATGTTCCTCTGGTGAACTAGCTTAAGGTATGCCCAGCTTGTGCACACCATGAAGCATTGAAAAAGACTCAGCAGCTCATTTCTTGAAGATGTGGTGCTTTGGGTGTTTTCAGACAAGGTGTTGTATTTTTTTCTTTAGGTGCCTGAGAGACAGTGAAATACTAGCTTCTCCAGTTAGCTACCAACTTTTTTTACAGTAACAGATGACAGCTGAATGGGAATTTTAGGAACCTAAATTTGCACTGAGGCACTTAAGACTTTCTAGAATCCTAACTCAAAGCCTTTTCTTCCCCTTGTATTGTTTTATTCCCAGCTTCTTCTACCCAGTCACACTTCAAATTTTATGCACTTTTCCTATTCTAGCCTGTATGTCTCATTATTGTGCACTAACACATTATTTTCCACATGCCAGCCTACTGCAGGGAATGCTTTAAATAAAGATCATTCCCAGTTTGTGGTCCAAGTTTATCAAATAATGTTAAGTCTACATTACTACTTAAGTCCTTTACTTAATGTAGAGGACTCCGGCAATTAACAGAGTCCTCTAGAGGTAGTTTGTGTGCATGATGGTTTTATGAAACTGTTATGAAACTATGATCTGTTGTTCTAGGAGGATTTTCCATATTCTGTTGACACAGTGCAATGATGAATATGGGGTTTTTTTGGTAGAATTCAGGAAAAAGGAGTAGGGAAGAACCGAGGTTTCTAGGAAGTAGAAAGATTTTTATGGAAAGCTGGTGACAAGAGCTAAAGAAGAATTAAGATGGGATAGGGAAAGTGAGTTAAAATGCGAGAAGTAAACCTAGGATATTGATTGGAGCAAGGTATTTGTGAAGCTTATAGAGGGTACTTGAGAACTGGAGAACACAAAAAGGAGAGATTATTCTGATGGTGGGGTGAAATACAATGGCATCTTGGCCATGGCTATTTGGGAAATCTCCTGGGTAGCAGGGGTGTCAKGGCACAGTGTGGACCGGCTGCTCCCTGTGGGGTGTCAGGGCAGGACCCGGCAGCCAGGACCCATCCCACCCCCCAGCCAGGAGCAGAGCAGCCGGGAGGCACCAGGACAGCCCCAGCCCCAGGCATCGGGCACCTCCCTGGGGACAGGGATGGGCTGAGGCTCGGTGGGGCCCATGGCCAGGCAGGGCAGGGCTGTGGGGAGCTGGAGACTGGCCCTTCATGTGGTGTCGCTGGGGCAGGGGCTGACAGCCCTGGCGGGCTGACATGAGGTCCTGGGCCCTGGGCAGGTGGGGGGAGGCTGGGCAGGGACAGCCAGGCCTGGCTGTGCCCTCGGGGCCCTGATGCAATGTCGTAAGTGAAAAAATTATCTGTGTGTTTTGTGGAATGGAGGAGGATACCATACATGTTCTACAAGATGTTTTAATTTGAGAGGACAGTGGAAAAACTATCTTGGGAACTGAGAAATAGACTCTTCGGTAATCTTTCTCCTACAGCACTCTCAGAGTGACGCATACCAGTAATCATTAACTCTGGTGGAAAGTTGACTTGAGTAGTACGGTACAGGTATAATAATAAGTCTAGCCAGATTCTCAGTTTWTTTAATGTTTTCCTTCCTGCCTACTCCCTCCACGACACATGTTTCAATTTTAATGCCTATAATACTTCCATCCGTTCAATCTTTCCATCACTTATTTTACCTGAGGAAATTCTTTAAACATATATTTTTATCACAGGAAAACAAAGCATTTAAAAGAAAAGAAAGGTAGGATGAGCCTCTCTCCTGTCTCCTCCGTGCCACCTCCTTCATTCCAACACACACCACCAGCTGTGATTAAGCAGTTTGAAGAGACACTGCCCCATGTAGTTTAACAAATTTCATTTTCAAGTTTGGGTACTTCAGACTCTTCTCCAACTCAATCTTCTTCTTTTCTTCAAATAAAATGGTTTCTCTTAAAGGTTTGTCTTCATGTAACGAGTCTAGCTGGATTTTACTGAGATGGCCACACAGTTCATTTATCTTCCTTTCTCCCAAACACGGAGGGAATTCAACTTAACTCTAAAGAAATGTCTGCAAACACACCTATTGTGAGTTTCGTCTACTTTACACATGGGTATTATTGTAATAGCATCCTGTCTGTCTTATTTGTGGTGAACACCTAAGTCATATGCTGAGAACAGCATCATGAAGCTTTTTCACTTCTTGGGTGAGTGTAACCTGAAATTGCTGCCTCATTTCTGATGACTTTTTACCTTCCTGTTAACTCCTTTCTCATTATGTGAACAATAAGGTAATTGCAGGTAGCATAGTTTTAGCACAGGGATACTTTCTTGACCATTCAACCCCCTTTCTTGTCCTGTCATAATTTACATATGGCCAAGAGTCTCAGGGCACGCACTATGTACTTCTGTGCGATGAGGAGAGGGAAGGCTGCAGGCAGGACCTCAGGCAGGATGACTGCGATTCCCCTCTGCTCTGGCCATTCCTTTGCCAAACGGAGTTTGACCAGGAGCCTCTGTAGATACTCAACAGAGCAACTCAAGTCATGCCAGCCTCAGCCTGGCTCACTGTCTGCTGTAACTAAACAGTCTGCATACCCCAGAGCCCTGTCATTGAGCTTGGGACGTAGCGCTGAAACAGGAATCATATTTGCATTGCTTCCAGGCAGTCTGCAGCTCCAGGCTGGGTCCATATCCTTCTTCCAACCCATGGGGTTCACCCACTGCGCTCCGCTCAGCCAAGCTCAGGTTTGCACTCAGAAAAACATTCACTGTCCATCGTCTGACACGTGTGGTATTTAACTTTTTTGTATTTATATGTTGTATTTATGTTGATATAATTGGGGCAATAGGAAGGTCACTGAACACTGAAACCAAATCAAGGACTTAAGTTTTTAACACTCAGCAACCTCTAGGTGACTTTTTAATGGCATACATTAGATATTTGTTCTTTTTCTAGCAACTACATTGCACTTTTACACTGACTGGGACACAATAATTTTTGTGGGCAAGAAATAAACTGTATGAAAAAGGAAAATGAACCGCCATCTCTCAGAACCTCAGTCACAAAGCATACAAGGGCAACCTGTTTCCCCTTTCCTTTTTCTTCAAATGTTGTCAATCCTGATACTCAAAATTTAAGGGCATGCCTTAGGACTTTGTGCCCCTTCAGGACTTTTCAGAGTCCTGGATTCAGCAAAACTCCAATTTCTGAAAACAAGGAAATGAAGAGTTAATCAACATATCGGCCACTCTGCAGGATGTACACAAGCTCTTTGTTGTCTTCCTTAGGTTGCACTCATCTGCAGATTGCTGTACTGAATGGCAAGAAGGATTAGCTGGAGCAAACCTGTGAGTGTGAGGAGAGGCAATGTATATATATAGATTATCTCTGCTTGGCCTCTGGGTATCTGGTCACAAGACACTTGCAGGATGCCTCATTTCCTCAGGTCATCATTGCTGCACCAGCAAGGCAAATTCGGTTGCCTTTGGGACTGTTAGCATTTAGAGGATAAATGAAGTCTGTTGATTCGGAGGTGGGTGCGTAAAAGAGGATGCTAGATGGCATCACATGCCAATGGCTTACACGCTTGTAAAAATGTTCATGAGGGGTATTCTGTTGCCGAATGGCTTGAATAATTGCTTAAGAGATGCAGGAAACTTCCACTTACAAAGGAAGAGTATGGAGGTGTCTGCTAGAGCAAGCAGAGGTAAGGTTGCACACATACACACTCCAACTTCTAGTCTAAATTCTTGGAATTGTGAGCTTTGCTGACCTTGGTGTTTTGGCAGGACATAAGATAGGAACGAACACCTTCAGTGATGGCACAGTACTTTGTCAATGATACTTTTCACAGTTTTTAAAATCAAAGAGACATTCAAGAGAAACAAACAACTTGCAGTTATCATGTAGGTCTGAAATTCGGAGTTGAGCTGAGAAAAATATTTGTAATCAATGACAGGTAAACCATAAACAGTTTCAGGGAAATCAAAACTAGTTATGAAAATAGGCTGAATTTCATAAATTGCTTCAATCAAAAAAAAAGAGGAGAGTTCATTAATGCTAACATTTTCCATATATTTTCAAAACAGAATGCTTTATTTCAGAAATATAACAGTATTTTAATGTTTGAAGCAGTTTTTTTACTTTCAGAGTAGCATTTTAATTGAAAAATGTTCTATGCCTTAAAAAATTAAAATAAATATTTTAAAAGGGGTGTGTTTTCATAAAAAATGAAATATTTTGCTTTCTGTCAAGATGTCCCCCTCCCAAAATCAACAAAAGTGAGTTTTTATCTTAAATCAAAATACTTGAAAAAATACTGTTTGGGTTGCATTGTTTCAAATTGAAATTAGGTTTTAATTTGAATTATTTCTAGACTTTTTCTGGTTCAAACAAAAAAACCCAAAAGTATTTGCTACTTGGCTACCTCTAATTGGGACACTAAAATGTCAAGGTAAAGCATAAAATGGGGTTCCTAGTATCTCCTTCCCTGTTTGACACTTCATTATACCAGAAGGTTAAGTCAGGCAGGAGATAGTAGATGTGTTTTGAGATGTTTGGAGTTTGTTGTTGCTACCATGGCTAGTGAGAAAAGTTGCAGACATAGTATAATTCCCCTGATTAAAATAAACTTAAAATAAATTTAAGTGTAAGGAAACACTGATATCTAATTTCCCTTTTCCAATTCTGTCTGGAATTGGAAATATATATATAACACAGCCCTGTTGATAAATTAACTAGTGATACAGCTTAGTGAATAAAGCAGACTCGAGGACCTGTATTACAACAAGTTTAAAATAAATGAGACCAAATGGGCTATGTAAAGCGTATTTATAGCAGTATAAATAGCTAGTATTTTTATATAGCATCTACACACAAGGTCATAGCACAGAGGGCTAAATAATTCCACACCAGAAATGTACTTCTCCCATCATAGATATGACAAAGACATATGTGCAGAATTTTGTTAGGACAATATGGAGGGGAAAGTGTTAACAGAGGCTAGCCTTGCCCTGAACAAGCCTGGTCCCTCACACTCCCTTTCAAGTCCATGGACAAAGATCAGCTTTTCCAAGCCCAAGTTTAGAGCATGTAAATTAAGTTCTTGTGCTGAACTGCAGGTTGTAGCAGCCTTCCTGCTTCCATTTACTGCAAAAGGAGCCCAGAAAAAGGAATTTCCCTAAAGTCCTCTCCTATGAACACCAATCCAAATGTGAAATTACCAAAAGATGTGGATACATAAACAATAATCCCACGTTAACCAGATGTACACTACTATTTCATTTAGCTCCAACACAGCTAAGTTTCTGATAGGGATGTACATAGGTGAGAATAAAAACAAGGTGYAAGGTCCAAGAGACCCCTTACAAGAAGAAGCCCTGGGAATAGTATCTGTGTTATCATCCTCTCTCGCCTCCTCCTTTATTTTCGTACTAAACTGTGCATGTAACATAACAGTCTGCTATATTGCTTCTTCTCCTGTATCATGAAACTTTGATTTGTTTGGTTGGTTTTGGAATCGAGATTATTAATTAAAACGTATTGCCAAGCACACCAGGGTCCTTCCAGGACCCTGAGTGTTGTCATGTCTAATCCAGACTCCTTACTGTATTATATCTGAGAAGGTTTCTCAGTTAATAAATAGAAATTACAGATTTAACTGTCTCCACCATATGTCACCGTATTCAGTTCACCGTCTCTATTGGAAGCAATGACTAGCTTCAAGAGTCATTCCTTGCTAATTGCCGCCCTCCGCTGTTACTATATATATTACCAGCAGTAACTCTGAGAAAATACCTTGGTTTTCTGTGTTTTGAGCACTTTGAACATTAGTGTAGTCTTTGCCATCCACCCTTTCACTCCAAAACTCAAGACTGCTGAAGAAATTTGTTTCTGATACCACTCTAATTTTGATGAATCTCTTTGAAAGACTTTTGCATTACAGCTGTATTGCTTCGCTATTTTTCAAATTCCAAAATATAATGTTGGCATGTCATATGCATTTGTTCTTTCAAGTCTTTCTCCTCTTCTGCTTCTGAAATTGCACAAGGGAATATGTGTTAAAGAACTTTTCCTCCCAGGTTTATACTTAATATCTAAATAATATATTTTTGGGGATCTATGATAATCAATAATGGTCCTTCATGGTTCATGGTCTCTTTCAAGAATTACTGTGCAATTCTCTCTACCTGGTGGCATTTCTAGCACAGAGTGACAATGGTAAATGCTTCCTCTTTGAGCAGATCATTTGTAGTGTTGGCATTACACACTGTTCTTTACATTACTGTGTCAGCCTGAAATATTGACCTTGGCTCAGTATTTCAGGGCCAAGGTCAAGGACCAAGGGCTTGACAAGCATCTACTCAAAATGATACTTGGCACTTTAATCATACTACTTTCATCTTGCTTTAAGGGATTTGATGCTTGAATCTTCATGCTTGGTATTCCAGTATGAGGTACTGAGTTTTCTTCAGATTGTTTTCTCCTAATGTTGTTATTAACAGTCCATTAAGTATATCATCATCCTTACTATTATTTTCAGTTATCTTAGAGGGTTGGAGGTGTAAATTCCCTTTCATATTCATTTTATCTGGCTTTGGTCTAATACTTTTTTCCTCAGGTAAAATCAAAGGAATTCATTTACTGTAACAGTGATTGCATTCTGCTCAGTTCAGTTTTAGGCTTTCGTATTTTGTCTTATTCATAGTGCTACAGTTGTCATGTTCTTCCTCATGCTGACATCTTTAGAATATCATCAATTATTCATTTCACATGTATCACTTCTTATATTATTTCAAGTTCTTATTTCTGAATACCTTCTGCAGGTCAAATTTCAAGATGATACCTTTGCAGTATCATCTTCCAAATGAAACATTGAAGAGGGATAACCAGTCTGATCTTTCAAGAAAGCTTGTAAATTATACCATCTAGGGTGAGAAAGGTAAGTGACCATACCTGCAGAATGAAAAACAAAATTTCTGTGGTTGCCAAATCAGACTTCAAGCCTCAAGTTTTTTACTTTCTCAGCACATTTCCCGAGAACAAGATTTTTTTTTCTCCAAAAATAGGCGTTAGATTGCAGGCTATCTTACATAGGCTTTGCTTTCAGTTTACAGATCCAATACGAACTTTTAGCATGAAAATACTGTGCTCTGTTTATCACCAACTTTTCTGCAGTCTAGTACTTTTTTTGGCATGCCTGGAAGTCAGTGTACAATTAAGGCCATGCTGACCATCTTGGCTTTGCTCTCAATTGAAAACAGGACTGCATCCCCGGGACAATCAAGCCATTTGAAATCGGACTTGCCTTCCTCTGCTCTATGGCTAGGTCAGGCACAGTGATAAAGAACGAGGATCAATTTACTTGCGACTTGCCGCCCCATTTTTTTTACAATTTGAGTAGTCCAGAGATACTGACTTCAAACAATTAAGCAACCATCACACCCCAAAAGGTAGCCCTGTATACTGATAATGTTAAACTCACTCCATTAGCCCCGACGCCAGCCGTTTCACCCCCCGGCTGGCCCGGGGCAAGCAGCCAGCGTCCTACTCCAGGCCTGCCACCACCTGCAGAGCACCCTCACAGGGGCTAAACCCGGGCCTAGAGCAAAGCCCTCCTCGCCCCAGGAGAAGCCTGGCTGCGGTAGGAGGGAGTAGGCAAAGAGACCCGAGATAAAATACAGAAGCAGCTAGGGACACTCAGGGTTTATCTTTCTGCTGCAGGTCTGGGGCCCGACGCTCGACCCACCCCACCAGTCCGCGCCTCCATCTCCAGTGAGGGCACCCGGCTGTGGGCGGTGGCGTCGCTCCGCCTTCCTGCGCACGCGCGGGAAAGCGGAAGCCGCCCTTTCGCGCAAGCTCAGTGGCGGCGGCGCCCCGCCTCCCTGCCGCGCAGGCGTGGAGCCGCGCTCCCACCCCTTCCCCCCCCCGCTCAGCGGGGCCCGGCGTTGCGCGGACGGGCGCCCTCACGCCGCTTCCACGTTCGGCGAGCGCGAGGGGCGGGCGGGTGCGCGCGCGCGGCGCGGCCAATCAGAGGTGCCCACGACCCACCCCGGAGAAGTTGGAGTCGTCGGCTCGGGGCGCCGCAACTGTCGCCGCGGGCGTCGGGGGGCGGCGGAGATGGTGTCTCCCGCGGCCTCCGCCGGCCGCCTGGGCTCCGCGCTGCCCTTCCTGCTCGTGCTCTTCGACCTGCAGTACCAGGGTGAGGGTCGGGGGAGGTGCCTTGCTGGCGGGGCCGCGCCTGGGGTTTGTGAGGGGGCGCGGGGGAGCTGCGGCCCGGCCGGTGTGTGTGTGGCGGTAGGGGGGGCTGCCGCTTCCCTCCGCGGCCCGCTGGGGCGTGGGGCAAGCGAGCCTGAGGCGGGGCTGCTGCTGGGCCCGCAGCGGTGCCTGGCCGGGGGGAGCCGGCGGCTGGTGGCTGGCTGCCCTCCCTCCTTCCGGGCTCTCGTCGGCGGTCGCGCCGGTTGGGGGTGTTCGGGTGTCCGTCCGGGCGGTGGGGCGGCCGGCATCGCCGGGCCGGGGTGCCGGTGGAGAGCGGGGCGGACCCGGCGGGGCTGCGGCCTGCCCGCAGGGAGCCGGCGGGCCTGAGCCGGGCGGTGCGCCGGGCTGGCCGGGCCGGGCCGGGGGGAGGCTCAGGGGCCGCCACCGCCGTGGTGGCGGGGCAGCCCCCGCGGGACGTCCTGCGGGAGGAATGTTTCTGGAAAGGGTGTGAGGAAGAAGGAGGTAGGCAACTGCCACCTCATAAAGACTGTTGCGAAGAGTGTGTAATGAGGGCACCGTCGCTGCTTGTAACCTGTTTGGTTTTATCTGAATTCCGGGCGGTGCTGTTTAAGGTAGCTTGATGCGTACTTTGTTTTCCTTGGCCTGCTGATAGGGTGCCAGGTGAGGTCTTGAAAATGTCGTGGTGTCCTCGAGTGCACCTGTGTGACAGCATTGGCCAGGTCCGTACTGGCCTTCAATTTGTTGTTTCTGTATGAATTTTGTGCAGTTCCCAACTTCAAAGGCTTTTTCAGTGGTCCTTCTCAGCCACAGCCATTATTAGTGCCAGACCTACAAATTCACTGAGGGTTTTGACAGTTATGGTGCACTTGTTTATGTTTTTGTTCTGTTGTTGTGGTTTTTTTTTTTTTCCCCCTCCTCTCACCATTAGTATTTGAAGTTCAGCAGAGAAGTTTATCCGTACTCTGTTTACTTTCAGAGTACGCTGTCAGCAACACCTGTATGGTCAAACTTTTATTCACAGGTTCCTTTTAAATTTATAACTTGGTTATACAATTGCGCACATAGTCAGAGTTTCACCTGAGGAATGTTCTTTAACTGGCAGCGGCAGATTAAAGCGGAACTGAAGCTGTCAATAGTCAGAATAAGTTCGTAGACTTCAGACTGACCTGGGCTTGACATTAGAAATTCAGTTGATGTACTTAACTAATGAATACTTCAGCTGGCCAAGTGGCAACAGGAACATACTGTGGCAAAGATGCTCTGTAGTATAAGACTACATACTGTGGTGTTGAATTGCTTTTTTGGATGTGTATTCTGGTAGTGTTAGAGGAAAAGTAATAATTGTGGTCAAAGTATACTTTTTTTTCCCCTGTAAGATTGTGGCAGTGATGCTCCTGCTGAGGATTCTTTATTTGGAGTTGCCAACATATTTCAAGTTTATGGTTTAATGGCTATGTGGACTTACCAAAATCACATTTCCTAATTTGGGGTATATTTTCTTAACTTCAGTTAATAAAGATGTACAATACAGTAATAGAATGAAAAGTGATGGTTCTGGATCTGACTTATTGAACTTACTAACCTCTTAGTTCATGAGTTCATTTTCCAGAGTATGTAGTTAGGGAATTTAGGGGGGGTTACAGTATTTAAATATCTGGATTACCACCCCCCCCCCNATATTACTGGTCTTTGAACTCAAAGGTGTTCATATTCACATTTAAATTTGCCTCTTGTGGCCTTGGTAATAGAAGTCTGCCTTGTGCTGTCTGATTCATGAATCAGTAGAACAGTTGGCCTGTATTAACTTTGTATCTTACAGTCAATATCTATGAATACTAATTTATATCTGGGTCGTAAATGAGTTCAGTAAAAAGGTTTTTGAATACTTGGTGATGTGGCAGGTTGCAGTTCAGCCCTTACTGTTGTGTTTCCTGAATTCCTCCTCTGCAAATACCCCGACTTGGGCTGAGTGAGCTCCCATTTGACACGAATCACCACTTGGGAAGATTCATCCTTCATGGCTCTTTGTCCACACTAATTGCAACAAAGAGGCAACTGAGGAGGACAGAGGAGTATTGTTCCTTTTCCCCCTCTCCTTCCTAGTAGTAAGAGAAAGGAAATGTAATAAGGGGAAGAAGAAATGGGCTTTGAGTATACAGAGCTCAGTTCGTTATTGTCAGACCGCTAGCCTTAAGTGTTTCTCTCACCTCCACCCCCCACACTGTATGTTTCTGTCCTGAGTTTGGGAGGGTTTTTTTCTTGCCCCAAAATCGCAAAGGATACTTGGCGGGGTGGCTTTTTGGTTTGCCAGTCTTAGCTATATTTACCAACTGTCTTTGCAAACGGAGGGAGTGAAAAATTGTTGGGTGGAAGTTACACATGGCTCAGCTGGATGCTCTGAGGCTCCTTGTGAGCCTTTTCGTATTGCTCCTGAAACTGTGGTTGCTTGTCCACTTCTTACTTTGTTCAGTCTTGTCCTTGAAAAACACACTTGCGAACACACATAAAAGCAAAGCCCAAACTTGTTTAAAAATAATAGCAAACTTAAGACTTACTACGCTAAACACAGGGTCATTTTGATCAAAAAAACGCCCCAAAAGCAGGATCTGCCACTCACATGACAAGACAATCATCTCTTTTATGTTAAAAAAAAAAAAAAAAAAAAATTCAGATCATTGTAGTTAAGATTAGTGACATGCATGTTTCTTCTTTGTCTTTGAAACAATTCTGTTTCAGGTACACAGTCGGAACTAATTCTATTTATTTTCGTAGTCCTGTTACCCAGCTTGGGGACAAGATTTAAAAAAAAAAAAAAAAAAAAAAAAAGGTGGAAATTCTACAGGGGAAAAAGAGGAGTGTGTAGCCAAATGTAAAATCTTGAAACTGTTTTCAAGTTGGAGGGCTTTCTTAAGCTTTTTACACTGTGGATGTGACTGATTATATGAGGATATAGTTGAAGTTTGTATACATAGTTACCCACATATTAGCACCAATTATTCTAATAAAACAAAAATCCTACCAGGAAGTTATAATTTATTTGAAGTGAGTGTATTTAACTGGAAAAACAGGTTAGCTGCACCTGCTTATCTTTCATGTGCCTTCTGACTGACTTCCTTTGAGTTGTAAGGGCTGGTACCAGTTCTTATCTGGGAGTAGTTTGGTGGGGTTTTTTTGGGTTTGATTCCCACCCCCCGCCCCCCCCCGGACTCTTTCACTCTAGCATCAGTGCCAGGACTACAGACTGAATTTATCCAGAATATCTGACTTGATTTGAAAGCTGAGACTGTTGTGTGTGGTCATCTGAGGTCCTTGGTGAATAGATAACAATTAGGCAGGCTTTAGAAATAATATTCAAATTAAAATACTTGGAAGTTTTAAAAATAAATAGTATGCTTGCATATCTCTTGCATAAATTTAGTTTCTTGCTGGCGCATACAAGGCTTCTTCAGCTGTAGTGCTGGGCCCTTGGTATCCAGCTCACTAATGACTGTCTATCTGTTGGAAAGAGCTCTGTGGGGTTGGTTTGTTTTTTCCTCCGGTTGAACTTGAGTCCGTATGTTCATTCCCAGACTAAAGAGTAAATAGGTACCCAGATAGGTTACACAGAATTTGAGTCCTTAGACTCCTGTGCCTATGTTAACAGTTTTCAGATGTCTACTGTGGGGTGGTTTATTTAAAGCAATTGTTTGCCTACAGCCAGAAAATGAATAAGCAATATATTTATATGAATAAACAGCCCAACTATCAGGTCAGTGTACAGTGTTCCTGAGTAGTTATGGTAAGTGTCACTTTTCATCATGGTTACACTGACTATGTAGGCTCCTGCTGGAGACTCCCACTTCAATTTATGATGTTCAGCAACTTGCAGAGCCAAGTTTTAATGTATGTCTAGTATAATTAGTTTTGTTGTTCTGCAGGGAACCTACAGTCCTTTACCGTTTGCCTTGTTTCTCTACCCGTGTTGCTCCTGCTTTTCTTACTTACCTGTGTACTATTAATTGTCACCTTTCTCATTTCCTTTATTTATTATCTTCAGTATTTTCAAGGAAAAAAGATGGCTCTCCTGCCTAAAGTATTATGTAACTGTAAAACTGTACTGAACATAACGTTTATGAAAGACACTGAATAGTATAGGTACATCTTAATTGTGGAAAATCTATTCTTGGAGCTATCCTGATGTGACTAAATGTGAAACAAGGACATTCCTTCAGATGCTTGAGATGTGAAAATTGAATGCCATGTTTAGGTGGATGGAAAGTTCGTCAAAGAGTAATTTACAGCCCACTTCTAGGATACCACTCCAAACTGACAAATTTTGAAAGATTTCAGATATTCATATGTGGGGAGAGATGAGAGGGATGAAGTTTAAGAATTTTTTGCTTGTTTGTTTTAGCTCATGTTAAATACTTCAGTCTGTTTATGGTTTGATAGCCGATTTGTTGCTAGTATACTTGCAAAGCAGGGAAATTTGTGGTGGGTTTTTTTCTGGCTTGTTTGGTTTTGGTTTTGTTGTTTTCTCTGCAGTGCTTCCTTTATCATTTTAGAGGACATCGGACTACTCGGTGATCAAAGCTTTAAGCTAGAGAAGAAGCAAAATGGCAAAGAAGAATGTCCATTTTTCTGAAAATTGGATGTTCACGTAAAAGCTACCTTGAAGTAGAATACTGTGTGTGAAGAAATTACTGTCAAGAAATACTTCTCCACGCTCAGTGGAGCTCTTAATATTTTATTCAGAGCTATACATACCTAGAATGGATTTTAAAATGCATCATTTAATAAGATCCCCAAATTGACTATATGGCAAGCAATTACTATCTTAACTTCATCTATTTAAACAAAAAAAAAATTACTGACTGGAAATTCGGGGCTTATTTTATAAAGTAATTTCCATTAATTAAAAAAAGGAATTTGTTTGCTGTCATTGTTCTAAAGTAAATAATTGAATTGAAGCCCTTGAATCCAGTTTGCTGAATTACTATCAATCTTTTAGCAGATAGATCTTTTTCCAGTGGATACAGAGGGCGTTTTGTTCATTTTAATATAGACAGCTCAATGATTCTCTTATGTGGAATTAAAAGAATTATGAACTCTATTAATGAGTAGGAAAGGAAAATTAAATTAAGATCCCAGGTGCTGAGAGCTCCTAGTTCTAAAATCTTGATGACTTGGTGATCAGAAATTACTGTTCTTTCATTACAAATACTTTGTTGTTTAATCACCTTTCAGTGTGAGAAGTGTTGATATACTTTCCTTCAATCTGTGTAGTGTAACATTTTTATTCACACTGTAAGAAACTACTTCAAAGTGCTGCTGCAGTTTCGTATTTAAGATTAATTCAAGTGCCTATCTGAATTAGCTTGATACAAACCCCGAGTTAAAGAAATTGATTCCTAGTAATTGAAGTTCATTGTTTTCTAATGTAATATATTTATTCAGGATTTTAATATACTACCTTGCTTAAATTTATGCATAGGATATGCTCTTAGTAAAAGGAAACTGTTTCTAGTGTGAAAGTTTTAACAGTCATAAACTGGTAAGTTGTAGTGAAATTCTGTCCTGATTTGAAGAATGCTGGAAGCAGTACAAATGAAAAACCTCTGTGGCTGAGTTGATGTATGTACAGCGTGTACTTGCACTTAGCTGCTCATTTATTCTCCATAGTCTTTCCCTGTTGGTTGAGCAACAGCAGCGATTTATTAGCTTTAAACTAAAACGGGCACTTCGAAAGCATACCACTTTAATACAATTTTCATACTACTGGTTAATGAAAAGGGAGTGAGAATTTTAATTGTTTCTATCAAAACTTGCGCTCTGGAAACAGTTTGCCTTGGAAATGATAAAGATGAGACAAAAGTGCGGAAGATGAGAAGCCAATCTACAATGTTAGCAGTAGCTAACAGTTCTCAGTTGAGTCCTAAGTTATCAGTAGGGTCATGAAATTTAACTTAAAGCCTTTCTGTATTTGCTATGTGTGCATTACGAGTGTTTTTCCAGATTCTTTTGAAATTGAAAACCCACATAGAAATTTATTTTGTCAAACTATTTTTGTAGTTGATGTATAAAGCTTGATGTGCAAAAGTATGTTAATGTATAGACAGTAATAGAAATGCATATTTGGTGCTTTCTCACAATGCGGTGCTTTCAGTGTTTATCCATTTACTTTGACATCCTTTTTGGGGCAGGGAGGACATGCTACGTGTTTATTAGGCTGCAGGTTGTTTTAGTAGGGAACGTGTGACTTCTGCCTCTATATCAATAACTGTTACATGTATTGTATTATCACTGTATGCATTTGGTATAATCAAACTGGTCATTCAAAACCTTGATCTTTTTGTTTTTCTTTAAGGAGCTGAATGTGGAATAAATGCGGAAGTAGAAAAACAACT
The DNA here is from genome assembly GCA_035582835.1 of Phoebastria nigripes. Lineage (NCBI taxonomy): Eukaryota > Metazoa > Chordata > Aves > Procellariiformes > Diomedeidae > Phoebastria > Phoebastria nigripes. Next base: position 102,297 of record JAYKAV010001875.1, on the reverse strand, counting down.
TGAAATGGGAAAGAAGTTATTGGCTGCTGGACAGCTAGCAGATGCTTTGTCTCACTTTCATGCAGCTATAGGTATGTATCTCAGCAAAATGACTCTTGCACTGAAATACCTTTGGGTGAAGTTTTTTTTTCCCCTACTATTTGCTTCATTAAATATCCTGCTTTCTTGCAAATTGCATTCCATGAGTCACAGAAGTTGGGGCACCTTTATGCAGCAGTTTGGACGGGAGCCAACAGAGATGCAATAGAATATTTATGCTTTGGTTTTGATAAAAGAAACTGTTAAATAAACTACATGACACATGAACACTAAGTCACGCTGTTCTGCAAGCTAGCTGTATGGAAGCAATTATAATTGACTGTGGCATTCCCTGTATCTAATCCCATCAAGATTAGGTTTTGTCTTTAGGAAGTTTTTCAAAGTATGACTTTGAAAGGTTGAGTTTATCCATGCTTTCTTCTCTCCAGCACTGTAAAAAACCTCAACATTTAAAATTCTCTCTCTCTCTCTCTCTCTCTCTCTCATTAAATCTTGAAGTGGGTGATACTTCAGTGAAACTGATGGTACAAGTTTGAGATACTGAACTGGTAGTGAAGAGTATATTAACTGTCCCTCTCTTATACTCAACTAGTGAGTGGGTTCTTGTTTTGGTGTTCCACATTTTCAACAAACTGAGGAGTTAAATGTTTGCTTCTATAAATTTTAAAGCAACTTTACTGGTTAAAATCCTTGAATTGAAGCGTAGAGACAGACAGCACCAGTAAAGAGCAGTGTCCATTAACACTACAATTTCACAATTGCATGGGGTTTTTTTATTTTTTTTTAAGTTGTTGGAGTTTGTTATAATGTGTACAAGTGCATCATTTTCTCTGTGAGAAGAATAATGCCAAGGTGTTACACAGTAATGAGTCATACTATTGAGACTTTTCTGTTTACGCCTTGGTCTAACAGCGATATGTAAATGAAATATCTGCTGATTCTGAGCTATTAATATTTTCTGTGAGTTCTCCAAGATCAACTTCCCTTATATAAAGGGAGTGGAGGGGGGAACTTCCGCTTTTTCTGTGCTATGGAAGCTCCTTATTCCACCAAGAGGCAGTCTGTTACTCCTTTTGCCTTGTGTGTTGCTGCCAAAGCATTCCTGTGGGATCTGAGCAGAGTTAGTGTTACAACATGGTTTATTCCTTTATTACTGGTTGGCAAGCTTTAGCTTGGATTTGGTGAAAAGTCCAGCTCTGTCTATGGCCATGCAAATGCTAGTGGTGGTGCAAAGGCAGCAGCGGTGTGAGGTGGGATGAACAGTGAGGTGCCTGCATGGGGTGAAACCCTCTGCTTTGCCAGCAGTGCTCGAGCAGCTGGTAGAACTATGATGTGACCACCTCCGTTGTGACCTTGATGGGATTCTTAGTTGGATTTGATTTGACTAAACTTTCATCAGACTTCTCTTTCTTCTTTGTATTTTGCCTTTTTGAAAAGATTTTTAAGCACTATTTGCCTACTGTGTTTGTAGAGGAGGGGAGAAGAAATTTCTCTAATCCTTTTTTGCCTGTACTGCATCATTGTAGACTGTGAGGTAAATAGATCTTCTTGTCTTGCCTCAGCTGCCCTATTTTTCTTTCCTGCAACCATCTAAAATAAAAGAAAGCTACTGTCCATCTTCTCTCTCTTCAGTTAAATTTTCAACTCCTCCTTCAATCCTGTCAAGTTGATGGCTTATGCTTTCTCTCTGGGTAAATGTCAATTGCTGTTCATTACTGTTACTGGGGAACTGAGGCAAAACCATATTCTGACTGTCAGAAAGATCATCATCTGGTGCTGGAACATGCTTTCTAGGTTAGCTCTTTCCTATCTTTCATCCTTTGTGTATTAATAAAGTTCTTTACTTTCAGCTATTGATTTGTGCCTACTCTACACATTTAGTTGTATGCAGTAGGACTTAATACTTTGGTTTTTTAAAGCTRGTAACATTTGAATTTACTTGATGTCCGTAATGCTGGCATACAAGCATGGGAGTTATTATTAAATTTCAGTGCTGGACGTTAGCATTTCCACAGCCAAGACATTGTAGAGAAAGAGTGCAGATACCTTTTCCAGTGAGGACTGAACTAGTGTTTTGGTAATGGAGGTGGCCAGCTATGAAGCTCGGTTACCGACCATAAGATGTTTGGCAATGCTATTTGTACCATTTATTTTAAAGTTGAACTTTAACCTCAAATGAGGTGAGGAAGAGAAATACTTGTTTTGTTCCTCAGATATGGATGGTTTTGTCTACAAATTCTGGATTGATGATTTTTATTTTTTTTTTCATAGCACAGTAAAACGTTTACTGTCTTCTACTGCATATGGTTATTTGGGTGGTCTAAGTTACCTTTCCTTGAGAGCCCACAGTAACTGTCATCCGTTTCTTTGAAATACTGCATAGAGAAGAATATTAAGAAAATTCTTCTTGGTTTCAGAGACTGGTGTTTGTCTCCTGTAAGGGTGTACATGTATTTGCTAGCCTAGAGAGTGTTAAAATTGCTTGATCTTGGAAGTTTGACCAGCAGACAACATGGAATACGTGGGCCTTGAAGTTAGCCTTCAGGTTTTTATAATGTACATGCGTTTGTCTGCAGTTGAGAGGGGGTGTTGGTGTCTACTTGAATATTAAAGAAAGAAGTTACTGCTATTTCAATGGATGGTGTAAAGGGTTTACGCGTCTGTGACGACATTGGACTAACATATTGGTCATTTTGGGATTATTTGCTTGCATCCTATATGATGGACAGGGACTGAGATGGAGAATGATGAATTAATATGCTGTCAAATGTAGGCCTGCAGTTGGAGATAAAGGGTTAGTATGTAGTTGCTGTTTTCCTGTACCAAGCTGAAAAACATGTACATATTTGAACTTCAGTACTCTTTAATTATTTAGCATTTACTGTGTTTCTGTAATCTTTATTGTTAAATAATCAAACTGCATAGAAAATACTGCTTGGATAATGTTACAAATGTTACGTTTTATTGATAAATACCATTTTTTCCAGTGGCTTAAAACTCAGTTAATATATTTTTAGTCATTACAGTTTCACTGTACCCAAAGTTTCAGTTGCTTTGAGATGGTATTCTGATTACTGTTCATTCACTTGCAGAGGGAGACTCTGATAACTACATTGCTTATTACAGAAGAGCCACAGTGTACTTAGCCATGGGCAAATCTAAAGCAGCAATTCGTGATTTAAGTAAAGTGGTTGAATTAAAGCAGGACTTCACATCAGTAAGTATTACTGGAATTGAAAATTGTTCAAGCGTAAAAAAAACTGCTTCAAAGAAGGCTGTTTTTTCAGATTTTGCTAAGCAGGAATAGAAAATACATTATCACTCAGAAGGCTTTAAATAGGATAAAATAATAGCAATGGTGTATGTGCTTGAATGTGCAACTATGCTGAGTACAGTCTAGCCAGTTATTCTAACAACTAGTAGTAGTTTTATTAAGTTCATGTTCCTCATGGGTTTGTGCTAAACACTTTCCTTCTCTCACTTGTGGTTATTCTCCTCTCAGTCACCAAGGCTATGCCCTCTGAGAGCGCGGCGGGGAAGAGAGCGCACAGATGCCTCTGTTTTTCTTCTGTCTTAATCAGCATTTGTTTTGAGGCATCTCTTCTCCACAGGAACTGTCTTAATCTCACTGCCTTCCTATGGGATTGTTGCAAGTTCTGATTTACTTACCCCTTGCTCACTTCTACTTACCGTATGTGGAGACTGCCTCACTAGTCGGACTGATGCTGGAGTCCTCTCCATCTGATTCTCTCTTCTCCCTTTTCCGTGGGCAGTGGCATGTCCTGTATAGCTTACAATGAAGGAGCAAATGTTAAATTCATTGTTGTATGAAAATATTCTTATCATAAATCAAAATCTTCTAAATCATTAACTTGTCTTTTTACATAGCTTCTGTTATTCTGAAAGTTTAGTGAAAGAACGAAATGTGGGGATTGTTTATTATTTATTATTTCTGCTAATTTCTTAAAATCTATAAGCAGTTATAATCAGGGAAGTGGTGTAAGATAAACATTCGCTTTGTTTTATGCAACTCTTCAAATGAGTTCTTTCCATGAGTGGCAGCTGCTCATAAAGACTGTGGCTGCTTTTTGTCTCTCAGTTCTGGTGCTGAGTGATCCTTTACCATCAAAGAGGCCTCATAAGAACATTGTSAAATTGAGAAGACAAAGAATGGGTGTTGTGATCTCTGTTTCAGCTTGTTAGCTGTAGTAAAATGAAACTTTTTTTTTTTTCTGCTAAAGGAAACTGAAGCTTATTTTCATACTTTGCTGAATTCCAATTTGTAAATCAAAAGAAATTATCTTATGTTTCATTTCAGGCAAGATTACAGAGAGGACACTTGCTGCTCAAGCAAGGAAAATTTGATGAAGCAGAGGATGACTTTAAAAATGTGGTAAGTTGGAGGCCTAAGTTGAACTACATCACTGCTTTTAAGGTTGAGTTCTGAGCCAAGGTCTCATCTCAACTCTGATGCTCTAGAGCATATGTGTATGTATACTTGAGTGTCTTTCCTGTTCTTTAAAGGTATTGTAGCTAAGCTACCTTGTATGAATAAGTGACTGATAAAGTTACAGTGCAGTGATGGAGATGAAATCAGAAGGTGTTGCATGAAGTAGCACAGCACTTTGAAAAGTCTCTTTTTTTGTGTATGCCTGGCACTTCATGATCTCTGCCTGATGATGCCTGTACTAGGGAGCAATCTTCATTCAGAAAGAAAGGATAAGAGACATGGGACTCAAAGTATGTAGTTGAACCCTGCTTTACATGACTATATTCAAGTCACTCTGGGAAATCACTAGGGGCCTCATGGATCAACCTCTGAAGGTTCCTATCTCTTTTCACTGATTGCAGAAGGATCCTGGGCTCTTAATTTAGTCACTGGGCTGTTAAAAATCAATGAATTTCAGTGGTGTGCATCTGTGTGTCTTCTCATCTGCAGAGGAGTTCTCCATTTTTCATGAATGTGTTGACAATACTTTCTCTCCATGATCAGGAAGTGCCCAGAGTTTCCATACAAACATAGTTGGATATTACCCACCTAAAACTCGCTTGGGTTGTTTCTTCTTTCAATGGGTATTTTGTGCATTTCGGCCTTACGCTGCAAAAATAAACTGACCTAACCCTAGAACAAAATTCCTCAGAGAGTATGTGAAACTCGATTCCCTCTCTGTTGTACAAAATTTCTGTAAGCATGAGAATAAATAAGATTCATTCTTAGTCTTGCTTACTCTTCAAGAGTTGCTAGTTTGAAAGCTTGCATGTCCCTTATGGCAAAATAAATAGAATTTGCAAGTGTAAATGATGCTGTCTTGTTGGCTTGCTTTGAAAAGTGTGATGGAGAAAGCAGTTCTGCGTTGCAGATTACAGATGTTTAATGGAAAGCTTACTAGTGGGTATGTACGACAAAAACAGAGCAGTTATACTGTGCACTCTGCCAGGGCAGTTGGGAGGAATGGCTCTTGCAGGTATAAATGCACAGGGCATTCTTTGTGTTTGTAGCAAAGCTACAGTAGCTTATTCTGAAATTCATGTAGCAATGGCTCCTTTGGCTGCTGCTACTTCCTCAGTAAGTTCCTCAGGAGTGCGTGGTCTGCAGTTGCACGTCTGATTGCAGTGCAGCCCTGCTGTTTGCAAATGTGGAAGAATGTCATTCAGCTCTGATTAACTGAGGACATAGTTGCTGCAATAGCAATTACATGATGTCAGTGTTGATTCTGAGTTTGTGTATGCATCTCTTCGCGTTACTGTTTCTTGGAGTATTTCTTAATACTGCATATGGAAATGCTTCTCCAGTCAACTGTCAAGTAGCTTGCCTTTTTTCCAAACCAGCTGCAAAAATTTAGATTGCTGCCTTTGGTCAATCAAATAGTTTCAGTCTTCAGTCAAGTTTAAAATCTGAAGTAGAACAGTTTCTTCTCAGAAGCTGACTTACGAAGATACCATATTGGTCATAAATCTTACTTCCAGTTTCCTTGGTTCTGTGAACAATATTGCCTATGTACTTAAAGAATATGGCAAGCAGTCTCTTTTGAAGAGCACAATTTTCAGTTAAGTACAGTATATTCAAGCAAAATAAGCCAATATTAATCATTTGTAATAGGTTCATTTATTCATATGGGGGAGGGGATTAAGTTATAGTAGAATACATATATATTTGATTTCCCTTGTTTTCTTCTAAATCTTTCAGATAGTCAATCTGATTATTCTACCAGTTCTCTGTGTGTCTAAAATACCTAGTTTACTCTGGCAGTATGTTTGCATCTAAATATGAAATTGCATTTCATCTCAAGACGAGAGGAAGTCAGAGTCACAATGCTGTGAAATGTATTAACATTCTGTGTTTCTTTGGGGTTTTTTTTGTATATGAGAGGAGGGGAGAGAAGGAGGAAAGCTGTTAGGGATTGAATATCTTTCCAAATGGTTTCAAGACTTTTGCATCCAGACTCTATCTTTGCTACCAGAAGCAACAGGGGAAAGGTAAATAGTAGCCACTAGGAAGCTTTGACTCATATTGTAAGTCAGTTGTCAAGAAGCCAGAAGGAATAAGTTGTACCTTGAAATGAAAGTTCCTTCTACTACTAGGGCAGAAGTGCCAGTGGGATCTCAATAGCTTTTATGCTAGAACATAGTTGTGAACTTGCATACCTAAAATTGCGTGTCTTACCTGTGAACAGAGTATGTAATCTATGATTCTGCTCTTTAGCTGAGTAAATGTAGGTCAGGATATGAACAGCCCTCTAGCCTCTCACTTCGTTGGCTGGATGCCAGCTGACTAGAATGCTCTTATTCTGGGTAAGCATGTAACACATCAGCAAACTTTGGTGTCCAAATCTGGACCTAAACTGGAGAAAAACTTTGGCCATCCTGCATTAGTAGTGCATAGGCTCTAAATCTGCAAACAGTCACTTAAGTCAGTAGGCATGCAACAGCCTGGTCATACGTTTGAGTCTGCAGAAGTTGAGTGTCATGGAAAGATGGGGTGGAAATGCTGTATTTAAAAAACAAAACAAAACAAACTTCCACCCCATGCATCCCTCTTCACTGAAAGGGAAGTCTTAATTTGAAGAAAAATAATCCACTTTCTTTTACTGTGCAGGGTTTCAGGATGTTATCTAGAATAGGTGATCCTGCGGATGCCATATGCTTACAGAAATGAATTGCGGGGTGTCAAATCTGAGAGTTTTTACCTTCAGTGTTTTTTCCTGAGGAAATAGTTGTGTAGATGAGATGGGCTTTCTTCTGGTAAAGCCAGCCTTCTTTGAAGTAGATTGTATGGCTTTGAATGATAGTAGATGTGTTACTTCTTGTGTGATTTCACCCAGGAGATTGTTTGTTTGGGTCAGGTGTTGATTTCAAGGGAGTAGATCAGATATTAAAATATTCCTCACTTTTGAGTTGGAGAAACCAGGTCAGGGTGTGGAAACTAAGGAGAGTAATTTTACTTGGACTGCTCAAGGACAGACATGTAGGAGTGAGATGGTTTGTAATTTGCTGTATGATGCTTGCATTAAGAGTCAGTGTCACCAGTGTTGGTTTCCGTGCCTACCAGAACTGCAAGGTGACTGATGTAATGAGCCGTCTGAAAAATGCTGTTTTCTCCTAGCATATTCCAGAAGTCTGTCCAATCCCGGTAGAGACTCTGAAAAGCTTTTTTTTTTCTTCCCATCCCTCCTCCACTCTCTCTTGGAGTCATGCTCCTTGAAAGGGATCTCAGCAGTTTAGGAGATGCAGTCATTTTGAGGGAGAGAAAGAATAAGAAAAATTCAGCCCATCTAAACGGAGGGGAGGATGACAGGTAAACTTTCCCAGCTTGTAACAGCAGCGGTTTTGTGTAGAGCTTAAAAGTATCATTGAAACTATTCTTTACATATAATAGTAAAACTATCCTTTAGTGTATACTTGCGGAAGGAAAAAAAATTTCATACCCTTAAATTCTTTCTACACATTTTTATAGTATGTGGGAAAAGTTCTATGAGCACCCTAAACCTCTTTAAAGTTATATGATTGCTAAGCAGAGCAGTTTCTCTGTTCACATGTTTCTACCCCCTGTGGCATATTGGTACTGGCTGCCTCATGAGGCAGTGTCAGTATGAGAGCAGGCAGTGGAAATGCCTGATTGGAAAGGATGGGAGTACTCCTTTCAGGAGCAGAGCCTCTTGAGACCCCAGCCTTCATGCCTTATTTTTAGATTGCCTTTTTTTTTTTTTTTTTTTTTTTCTCCTCTGTAGTACCCTGTTGGCTGAAAGGTGTGATTCAGACTTATGCCTTGACATGTTAAGCAATACTACATTTCTAGAAACCTCTCCTTTTGGCCAACAGATGCCTCAAGCTGATGAAGTTCCTTACATGGGCCAGGTTTTTTTTCTGTCTAGCAATACAGAATCATAACTCATTAATCTTCAGAAGCTCTTTACCCTTTTCCTTTGCAACTCAGCTACCAGTTTGGAAATCTAGGACCTAGAGGGTAATAAAACTTTCAACAGGTGTCAGCAGAGGGGTATAATTCTTGTGTTCAGAGTGCCCAGGATGAAATGGGGATTAAGCAGAAGTCCTTAGGTGACTTCAGAAAGTCATTGCTCACAGTATATGAATAGTATTTATTTCTCGGCTCCAACTTTGGTTGAGTGTTCATATGCTTTAATATCAAGTTCCTTCTGTTTTGGTTAGTAGTTTTTGAATAATAGAAGTCAACAGGACAGATCTGTGGGCACATCAACATTCATGTCTAACGCCTCAATCGATGAAAGCCTTGGAATATTTTATCTTTAAGCATGTGATCTTTAGTGAAAATAAAAGGAATATTGGTATACTTTGGTTGATGGGAGGCCTTCTGAAAAGGTGACAAAAGCAATGCAAGTCCTGGCAGCCCTTTGTATATGCCTTGTAATATTGTCTGTGGCCCTGCTTGTGTCCTAGAGAAAATGACAAGCGCTTGAGTTGCTAAATTCTGTAGAAGGTACAAAAATAGAACAGAACTTCTACCTAGTCTATTGGAAAGTGTGGAAAGGACCAAGTTGTCCTATTTCTTTTAAATTATCTTCCTTTTTTTTTAGACTGACGGTAATGTTCACAGTTGCAGTTTGTTGCAATAAATACTGTAAATTGAGGTGTCCTAAATATGCAATTCTGTCTCCCTTGGAAGCATAAATGCTTAAAAGCTGGAAACTGAAGGTGCCGCTCCCAGCTCCACTAGGTGTCAGCCAAGACCAAGTGACTGAGCACTGTACATCTGCAAAGTCTTGTTTTCTAATCTGGAGAAGCCCTCGGCTGTTGCAAAATACACTGGACAATAGTTTTCCATGGTTGGTTGGTATGTGTAATAATACTATTTTGGATGTAGGTGGAGGAGACCATCTTACGGTGCTGTAAGTTAACCTGATTTGAGTAAGTTACTAGGCAAGCTTGAGTTGGGTATTTGAAGCTCTCTTAACCAGATCAAAGTAACATTAGTTTGTTTCCAAATACATTCCTCTGTGGTACTGTGATCATCTGTAGCTTCCTGGGTAAAGAATAAAAGGTATTTAAATATTTCCTTGCTTTTTTCCATCTGTCTGACATCATAGTTGTGTTACCTAATATATTGCTCTGCCAGTGCAGAGCTTTCCTTTGTGCGCTGTTCTTGAGTGCATGGATGTCTTGATCTTAGATAACACAAACCATGGAGGTTCCTTCAGTTCCCCTCAGAATGTTTTTTGCAAGCCTAATCAATTTATTTTCATTGTCTGTGTATTTACCAGTGTGGAAAAACAAGAAAATAAACCAGCTTTAGAATGTGTTGATGTATGCTTATGTTAGTGGCGCTGGACCACTGTAAGTAAGGTATAGAAGCAGTGTATCTATAACATTTTGGGTTTTTTAACAATACTTTGTTTTTTAAACAACAGTATGTAAGAGTTTTTCAAGTTGATAGTGTCTGTTTACAGTAAGTACTAAGATACTCAAATGCTACAGATGAATTGCCTGTATATCTTTAATCTATACTCTTTGAGAGTATGGATTTTGAGTTGCTGTTTTTTCTCAAGGTGGCTGTAATTGTTCTTCATTAGGATTCCTGTACTAAATGTCCAACCTTTTCCTGTATTGTTAATGGGCCATTGCAAAGGAAGATGTAGGACTATGTAGCTGGAAGGCAGGACAGGTCGTGGTAAGCCATTGAATTAGCTTAGCCATGTTTTGTAACTCTTCCCTATACTTCTGAAAAAAAGATCATGAAGCGAAAAGTCCTTACTGAACTTAATAGGCACGAGGCACTTGCTCCAGGTTCGTGATTTCCAGTTCTGTCTCCTGTAATTGGTTCTGTGTTTGGGGATCCTTTTTTAGCATGGTAACAGATAATGTTGTAAAGCTTTGTTAAATAAAAAGCATATTGCTGATCCAGAAAGCATAATTGTAAGATATATGTAGGTACAACACACTGAAATATATTAATTCTGTGATTAATTCTGGTAGCTGAATGAACGGGCTTCTTCTTGTGTTAGTTAACATTACTGATTAAAACCTCATGGCAATACACTAATTACTTACTAAGAGCTTCTGAGTGTATATTTTCATCATACTGTAGCACACAAACACTTGATGGCTTTAGTTTGAATGATAGCTTGAAAAGTTTCCCTTTCTTTGTTAACTGAACAGTTTGTACTACCTAAAATTATCTAGGATGTTTCACTCAAATGGTCTTTGTTACTACTGGACTTGTCTGTATGATTGTAAAATTGCTCCAAATAAATTACAAGAAGCGTACTGTGTGTCTAGGGAGTTTAAATGGAAGCATAAAGCTCGTCTGTAGCAAAAGAGGAAAATGCTGAGAAATTGAGGGAGAAAATTAAGGAAGTCAGCTGGAACTAAACTGTTCAGAACTTCAGAGAGTTTTGTAGTCTTGGAACTTTTAAAATTACAGGTGCAGAAATTTGCCTCTACTACAAGCTCCAGATTTGGGGAGAAAAAGGATACACAGCATCAGGGTCTTATAGGCAGAGTTTCTCTTCCAACCAGAAGAAAAGCTTTTTGAAATGTATATTAGGAATTAGCCTACAAAGAAGAAAACTCTTTGATCACATTCCTCTCCTCTTGCTGAAAGACAGTGTAGGGGATAAAGGAGAATTTTCAGGTCAAAGTACAACTTGATTTTTGCCAGAGTAAAATGAAACAACTGCATAAGGTTCAAAAAGACTTTAAATGAAGAATCTAAGACAGAGGTGGGACCTGTGCACGCTTTTGATGTTGCATTTAGGCTTTTTCCTTTCATATACTTAAGTGTTAGAACCAGGGGAAATGTTGTTAAAGGAGTTCTGAGGGCTGATGTTGTTGAATTATATTAGAGACTTAAGCACAAAATATGAGTGTTCGAAGAACTTACTGATGGGAAAAAGGGAAGGGGCCACTTCGAGATAAAGGAGGAAAGAAAAGGTACTGGATGACTTTGAGGACTCAGTAACTGTAGTCAACGTTCTGCGTATAAAATGCCAGGTATTGCAAGTTTTAATTTTTAAAGCAAACAAGCAAACAACAAAAAAAAAACAAGTCCTGCTGATCTGTCGCTTTTAAAACTTTAGAAGTCATTCTGATCAGCAACAAGCGTGAAGCCAGTGCCTTATTCAAACTACTCATTTTACAAATGACTCCCTGGCTTTGCAAGGGAATGACTGAGATTCTTCCTGGCCCATATTTGTCTTCCTGCGTGGTAGCAGAGTTGCCTGTGAGAGATTTTTGTTTATTTTCAAAGGAAATAAAAGAAACCAAAAAGCTGCCTAAACAAATGAAGGTGAGTACAATGTAACCCGTTCTGCTTGCTCAGAGAGAGGGGTTTGAGAAATGAGAGTCTTTGTAGACAAAATTTTAGACTTGTTTAAAGCTACATACAAAGCAAAGTGCATAAATTCCCAGCTGATCCCAGTTAAGCCTTTCCCCCATCTTAACTTGCTGCTGTAGCCACTCTTTCTGGGGAAAATACAAGAAACACAGCTTTACAGTAGTACTATCTGTGACATGTTGCGTTTGTTTCTGTCATGAATTTATAAATCAGTATTGTGCTTAAAGTGAGATACGTGATTATGCCAAGTGGATTTACTTTCTACTGACGCTGGGGAATCCAGTGTTTAATAACTGTCTGCAGAGAGATGAATTAACTAGGCTACAATTGAGAGGTCCATAACTTCTCAGGGGTGACGGGGACGACGACGACTGTTGTGTATGATGGGTCCAATGGTAAAGGATCAAGCGGGGGTGTTGTGGAATTACATTTCTCTGACTTCTGACAACTCTTACTGAAGCTAAGCTAAGCTTCTTTTTCTGAAGTTTGGAGTTGGAAACATTTCCAGTGGAATTTTAAAACTAATTTTGCTTTATTTGCAGCTTTAGTCAGTTCTCCATGATATGATTATTAATGGGACAAAAAGAGATCCTTGAACAAGCATTTAAGTCTCTCTCTCCTTGTTAATGTTTGCAGCTCAAATCCAATCCTAGCAATAATGAGGAAAAAGAAGCCCAGACTCAGCTGACAAAATCTGATGAGCTACAGCGTCTGCATTCACAAGCATTATCTGCCTACCAGCAAGAGGATTACGAAGCCGCTATTTCTCTTCTTGATGAAATCTTGGCAGTAAGTGTTAAGTARAATGGTACTGTGAAAGGGAAGTAAGAGCTCCTGTCTGACATCTGTGTATTTTTGTTTAATAACTTCTTCACTGATGTGAAAACACTTGGTGTAATTGGCTCGGTTTTGCTGAGCACCATGAGTCCGTAATGAAGTTGGAGAGTGGAGAATGCTGAGCGCTAGCTGCAAAGAAGTCAAAATAATAGATTGTAGTTAGGGTTAAAGATACAACTTCAGCCAAACTTCTGTTACGGATAACTTTCTTGATTATACTTTCCCATTCTTCCACAGTTCAGTGTTCTTGGGGAAGCTGGGAAAAAAGTTGTTCTCAAACCAATGAAGTTTTGCCAAATATAGGAGGCGTAGGTTTTTTCATCTAGACTTTTTGTTGCCTATATGCAGGCAATTTTTGTCTTGAGAAAATGAAGTAACAAAAGATCAAAAAATCACAAAGTTAAAAATGTACATAGCCATCTGGATTTTCAGCTTGTTCCTTAGATATCTGTATTTGTTGAATCTCAATCAGTATAGGTAGTCTGATAGTATAAGTGTAAGTAACTCAATCATGTGGGCATTTTGTGTGTCATATAGAAATACATATTAAAAGACAGTTAACTGCTATGACTCGTCACATACAAATTAACACTGTTGACTTGGAATTTACAACATTCTAGCTTTTGGTGAAGAAACTGCCAAAGTGTGGGAGTTTGTTTATGGGGAGGGAACGTGGAAAAGCAGAAAAGACTCACTCTCTAAAATGATGGTTTACAAACAAATGATAAGACCCAGAATAAATTCTCTAAAATGGATTATGATAGGCAATTCCTTTTAAGGAATTATTCTTGCTATACTGTGACATTGTTACTTCTGTATAGATCTTTAAAATCCAGATACTAAGGTCGAATCTTGTGTAGCTGAATCTTACCTACAGGCTCTTTCTAGAGGACAACTGACAGCTTGGTCCTTGCTGCTCATTACCCCTATTCTTTTGGGAAGATGTAGTAATTTATGATTCTGATATCCTTCCCTGGAGGCTCAACAGACTGTCCCAGTTTAAGCAGTGCCAGTAGATTTAATTCATTTCCCTGCATGAGCTCATTGAATCATTTACAAATTTTTCAGGCCTTTGTTTTCTCTTTGGGCAGGTGCATCACAGCATCCACCAGGAAGCAGAGATGCTAATTTCATGCACTCTGCGTGCAGCTTGAACCTTATGCTATTGCAGTTGGCAAAGTGAAATTAAATGGGATTTTTCTTTTGTTGGGGAGGAGAAGAAGTGAAGTGTTATGGACCAAAAACAAGCTTTAATTTTGATTTCTCAAGGTTTGTGTTTGGGATGCAGAACTACGGGAACTTCGAGCTGAGTGTTATATAAAGGAAGGGGAACCAAGCAAAGCCATTAGTGACTTGAAAGCTGCTGCCAAATTAAAGAATGATAACACTGAAGCGTTCTATAAAATCAGCAGAATATATTATCAGCTGGGGGACCATGAGTTATCACTCAGGTAATTTTACTGTTTGCTGTAATCATTATAATTAAGACAGAAAATGTGATGATATAGGTCATGATAAACTGTGAAATATCTATGTTGTCTGGTTTTTGGATAGAGTAGCAACTCTGGTCTGGATCTGATAAAGGAAGCTCCTTTCCAGAAGCTAAGAACTGGCAGTGAAGACACCATTCTTGGCAGACCAGTCATTGATGGTTCCTAGTATCTTGTTTGCTTAAATAGAAGCCATAGTGCAGGTCTGTCAGAGTTGCTTACATTTACTGTCTTTTATTGTATTTCTTCGTCCTATAAGAAAGTGCTTCTCTAAACTTGCTTTGGTGGAGCCTTTTTTTGACCGTGAACCTCCATTCAAGTTAAGTTTACAATGCAAACAAAAAATGTATACATTAAGTCTTAGGGCTAGATTTTTATTTTCAAGAGTGGAAACAAAAGGTTACAAGCTTAAGAATAAATAAAAAGTACAGGAGCATCCAAGCATGAGGAGCTGGGGATCCAGAGCTGTCAATCTTTCATTCTTGCAGTATCCAGTATTTTGGATGATTTTTTTATAATGTCCTACCCTTTTATTCATATTCACTTAAGTTTAAGGTGTTCTTCCTGTACATCCCTAGTCAGTCCTGCAGATAACTGCCCTTGTCCAATCCGGACTGTTAACTTAATACTCTCTGCTCAGCTGGACAGATGGTATAATCCTTCTTTTTGCACACAAGTGGTTTCTGTGCAGCTCATCATCTCAGATGCACTAGATGCATCTCCATACTCCTTCCAATATGGTTTCTGCCTCAGAATCTGTTCAGTAAGAGGTGAAGGGAACTGAAAAAGCCTGAGTTTCTTTTCTTGGCCATGTATGACAAAGGCTGGTAGATGGAAACTGCATGTGACTACAGGTGCAAAAATTAATTTTATAGCTGGGCAAAAGTAAATGCCAAATAACTAATTGGTTTGCATTATGGATCCCCCTTCCAGCGTATACTTAATCTCTGGAGCTCATAGGTCACTTCTGTGGTGACTTCTGGTAGCTGACCATCACTTAGCCTAGTGATTTCAAGAATAGGTGGTATTTTTTTTTCTTCTCTGAAATCCACACATGGAATTCCTCTGTTAATAACTAAATCTTAAGATTTTTATAAGTACAGTTGAGAGAGCTGTTGAAGAACAGAATGGTATCAGAATGAAGGTATAAACCTCTTTTCTTTATCCCCCCCCCCTCTCTCTCTCTCTCGGTTTTTTGGGTTTTTTTTTGTGGTTGTTTTTTGTTTTATTTTGTTTTTTTTTCTCCATCATAAGATATACTAAGAAAGAGTTCTATAGCTCTTGGACTTGCTGGGTGATTAATCTTGTCCTTCCCTTAGTTTCTTCCTCTTACCTTTACAGGCTTAATGATTTTCAAATAACAGATATTTCTGTCTGTGCTTAGGAACAAAAGAAGAATTTGTGATCTCTYTCTGAAAATAACACCTTGGTTGTCCTATGATGACTCTATATGATACAAAACTTTTATTCCTTCATGTGATTGCATTCTGGAGTTTTTTTTAAAGACTTTTGATATTTTAAGAGTATCTGCCCTAATCAGAGTCTGATTAAACAGTCTTCACAGAGAAAAGTCAGGCTCAGGCTTGGCTGATACTCCGTCAAGAGGAAGTTTGGGTCTTAGCTGAGCTTTGTCTGTTTCGGGCAGCGTAAAATATACTTCTACTTAGGTATTTTGTAATATAGCTGAGTTAAATATATAGGAAAATTGCAAACAATTGTATGTGATCACTGCTGAATATTATTTCTTTCCCAAGGTATATTTTTCTTCTGCTGTTTAGTCAGTTATTGATGTAACACTTCTCAATCTTTGCATATTTGGCAATACAAAATAATTAAAAACAAAACCAGACAAATATCCCTGTATGTTCTGGAAGACTTCTTTTTTGTCTCACTTTAAATTCATTTTTGGATGAAGGGAGAGATTGTGTAAAGAAGTCAGTTGTTGTTCTGGACATCTTACAGATGCTGCATTGTGTCTCTAAGTGAAATTTCATAATGTGTGGTGATGTCTTTCTGTTTTGTGTTTTGGTTTTTTTTTTGTTTTTTTTTTTTTTTCCCCTCCCCACCTCCCCGTGAGAAGTGAAGTCCGGGAGTGTCTGAAACTGGACCAAGACCATAAGCAATGCTTCTCTCTCTATAAGCAAGTAAAGAAACTCAATAAGCAGATCGAGTCAGCAGAGGAATTCATCAGAGAAGGCAGGTAAGTGTTCACTGCTGTATTTAAAAAAAAAAAAAAAAAAAAATCACTACTGAGGTGCCAACTTATTGATTGAGGAGTTGATTAAGTGATGCTTTTGCATCTGTGGGTTGAAGTGGATAACTGAGCACAGCTCTCAAATTACAATTAAAATAAATATTGACTCACATAGTGAACAATTCTATTCTGATTCCTTCTGATGCCACTGTCTTCTCTTTGCATACTTAACTTCTTTGTGGAGCAGGTAGTAAGACCAAGATAGGGATAATATTTGTCAGCTCTCATATATTATTACTCAGCACTGGTGAGGCCACACCTGGAGTGCTGAGCTCCCCAGTACAAGGGAGATGAAGCTACTGAGAGAGAGTCCAATGAACTGCCACTAAGATGATGGGGGCACTGGAGCATCTCTCGCCTGTGAGGAAAGGCTGAGATAGCTGGGACTGTTCCCCCTGAGCCTTCTCTGCTACAGGGTGATCTCATCGATGTATATAAATACCTGAAGGGAGGATGCAAAGAGGGTGGAGCCAGGCTATTTCAGTGGTGACCAGAGGCAATGGGCACAAACTGAAACAGGAAATTCCATTTGAACAAGGAAATGCTTCCCACCATGCCCTCGTTTCCACTGGTGCAGGTTTCCCAGAGAGGTTGTGGAGTCTCCCCACTTTGGAGGTATTCAAAATGCATCTGGACRCGGTCCTGGGCAGCCTGCTCTAGGTGGCCCTGCTTAAGCAGGGGGGTTGAACCAGATGACCTCCAGAAGTCCCTTCCAACCTCAACTATTCTGTGATTAAAGAACCACATCTTTAGACTAAAACCACCTAGTAACTCTGCAGTGCCTTGATAGCAAAAGTGGATCTGACTGGGCTTCTTTCATGCTCCCTGTTAAATGATAGACAGTACCTCTGTATTCTTCTACTTCTTGCTTTATTTCAGTTTTACGTGTTCCCAAGCACACGACATCCAACTGTAAGGACCCCTAACAAGTGATTAAACATTGTCAAGGCGGCTTTTTAAAATGAAGTACATCAGAAATGTGAATCAGCACAACTGAAGACAGTTTTATTAAGTCAGCAGTCTGGACTCTTTTCACTTTAGTCTTCTATTTAAGCCGCACATTTTCAGGGAGTCTTCTGAGAGCTTGAATTTCTCCTAGCTTGTACCAACCCACGGGTTCAATCACACACTTGCATTTTTAGGTGAATGTTCTAATCCATTTCTTACACAAACCATGGAACTCTAGTATCTTTGAAACCTTCACAGCAAAAATACATTTTACTGTGTGACTTGTGGAGAAGAAGGAAGGGAGAAAAAAACTGCCCAATTCAAGCTGGCATAAAGAACTTTTTTCTTTTTGGTACCAAGAAATGCAAATAATACAGTGCTCGCGGCAAGACTCCAGACTTAGTCCATCTCAGGTATCGGAGAGGGAGATGCTTTTTTCCAAGTGCGGAGTGGCATATTGGACAGGAGGCAAATCTTAGAGACTGTTGTCTGCACGCACTGAGGGGTGGTAGTCGTTATCTTGTGGAAAAGCCTGCCAGGCATAGTGCCTGCTCTTCTGTCTCATAGCACAGAAAAGGGAATGGGGATGTAATTCTTAAAGTGACTGAAAGTTTTCTTCATACTGTTGTCTCACACCACACCTTGAAGACTATTAAAGTTGAGGTGCATTGCTAGAAGGGTGTGAAAATCTGTGAATTTTAAAATTTGTAAATAAATCACAACACCCTGAAATAGTTACTACATTTCATGATATTATGTTTATCTTTATGATTTAAACAGGTATGAAGATGCTATCAATAAATATGATTCTGTAATGAAAACTGAGCCAGAAGTCCCAATTTATGCTACTCGTGCCAAAGAAAGGATCTGCCACTGTTTATCAAAGGTAATCCTGCTTCTATCTCCCTCTGTAAATTTCTTTAAAACAAACAAACAAAACCCAAAAAACCCCCACAACCACATGAATTTTGTTTTACTTTCTCCTCTCTAGAATCAGCAGGCTACAGAAGCCATAAAAGTTTGTACAGAAGTTCTGCAACTGGAACCAACCAATGTGAATGCCCTGAAAGACAGAGCAGAAGCTTATTTGCTGGAAGACCTGTATGAAGAAGGTACAGTTGCATGCAGTTTGCACATACTTTTTTGTGGGTGTTTAAAATGCAGTCAGTGTTTCAAAAAATTTTTAACATGCACTTTGATTCTAYGCTATGTTGTTATCCCTAATCAGCACTGGTAGTTGCAGATTTACAAAAATATCTGTGGTAATTTTGTCTTGATTAGTATAAGTGGAATGTACTTGTTTTATCTACAGTGGAGTCGTCTTTACAACAGTGGGCTATGTTCAGGGTGTTTTATGAGACTGTACAGCTTTCTCAACTTAAACACATTTTACATAATCAGCAATGTCAGACAATTGCATTTAGAGATAAAAGGTAATTATAGTTAGGGTTGATGTAAATCCATTTTAGGAACTCCATTTTAATGTCTTTAGATGGCAGTATGAAACAATACTGTTCTATCCCCTAGCATATATTGAGGGCAGAGGAAGATAACAGCCATTGCTTCACCTCCATGGGTCTCTGTAGTGCTGCTAAGAGCTGTAACCTGATTCTACTCCTGAGGCTGCATTTTCCATGTGGGGTTTCCATAAAATGCATACTGTTACATGGTCCTATCTACAGCCTTGGAAAGTAAGGACTGAGTAATGGGTGTCTCTGAGTACACCATTACGTTGTTACCTAGCTTCTCTAAGAGTACTAAGTGCTAATGTGCTGTAAAAAAAATCTTCAAAATTTAATTTAGTGAATCTCATTTCCACAAGACACCAGGCTTGAGAAGGAAATTTGGACAATCTGTCTATTCCACCCCGTGCTCAGTCATGCAGCAGTTTTTGAAGCATTGGGCTATTTCAGTCAAATGTGATGAAGGAAAGGACTTGTAGGCTTTAAATCTGCAGAAAACTAGTTCCATTAATTTTCGTACTCATAGAACAATTTTCCTTTTCTGTATTCTGGTACTGGATCTTTCTCTTTACAACTGAACAAAAAAAGTCTTTTGGATTTAAACATTCATGAAGGCAGCTGTTCTCATTAATAGCACGCTCAGATTTTTTTTGTCTTTTTGAGAAATTAATCACCGAGAGATGATATTGCTCACCTCTTGAAGTTCACTTAAAAAATGAGATACCTATTTTGTTCTTTTTTTTAGGCCTCCTTGACTCAAATGAAAACATGGTATAAAGAGGACTAGTGTGGTTTCAGACAGTCCTCTTCATTAGCCCTGTAGAGTTTGTACCTCTGAAGTGACCGAGTCCTAGTCCCTCTTTGCTGAGGCTGGCAAGCCTTCTTCCTCCTTATAAGAAAAAGGGTGGAAGACAACAGCATTTCGGACAACTGATGACCTTTGTACAAAGGGATTGCTTAAAAAAAACCCGAAGTGTGAGGAAAAATTGTCTTTCTGTTTTTCTTAGGGTAACATTTTCCCATCTTTTGATTGTTTAAAACTGCAGTGTCAACCTAAAAGTAAGGCTCAGGAAGATTTCACAGTGATGAGGCCCCCTTTGGGCATTTCCCCATCTTTTTTTGTACTTCAGTAGAGTGGAAGTAAGCTCAGTCAGTGGTGGGAAAAGTAGATTTACAAATGAATAAAAAAACCCCACTTCCCTAAAAATAGTTGAAGGTACAGAATACAAATCTACATGGATTACAGCTTGTACAAAGGTTTTTGATTTAAGAGGAAGGAGTATCAGCAAAAGGAGAACCCAAAGAAAATTTAAGATTTTTTTTTTCTTTTTTTCCCCCCTCAAGGTGTATGAATCTTCAGCTTAGACGAGGGTACAGAGAGGGGGAGGCCAAACAGGCCCTGCTGTGAGTCCTCTTAGATGTACCTTTTGCTTCTTACTAGTGGACAGAATTGATCTGTTTGTTTTCTTGAAATTGATGAATCTCAATTTGGATCTTTCTAACATTATCTTCTATTAAATCCTCATCTACTTCTGGTTCCTCTAGGGTGAGAGAATCTGGCAACTCTTGCAAATTAGAGGRAAAAAAAGAAAAATTTCTGTAACACGGTCCTGCACAAATGCACAGAGTGAACTTGGTCTTGTGCTGGAGCAAATGCCTCCCTATGATGGGATATAAGGAAACACAGAGAGGACACACCTGGGATCTGGGAGAGCTTATTCCCTGGGCTGGAGCCTGCTGGGCTTGGCCTAGCCTGGTCCTGAGTGGACAACCATCCTAGAGCAGAACCGTGCTCCTCCAAATCCTTGTTGTTTAGCATATCCCCTGCCTTCCTCCTGCCCTTGACAGTAGTGAGATGGTTGTAGTTACACTCTGCCTTCCAGCAGAGCCTCCATAAACAATATTATAGTCCATTAATGTTAGTCTGCCTGAAGGTGTCTTCACTTATCCTTCAGTTTTAACTGCTGCATAAAATGATGGCCGATTTCTCTCTGCTGTAGAGAACAGTAGAGCAATTAAAATTGTAGTCTCATATTTAAAGGGGCAAACTGATTCTTATTCTTCCCTCAAGAAAATTTCAAGCTGGAGGCACCTATTTTCCTGTTTAAAGACAGGAAATTTGGAAGTACTTGTTATTCAGAACTTTGAAGGAGATTATTGTTAAATGTTCAAGATGCACTTCAGTATGTATAGCTGAGTTCTGATTCCCATCAAATGGTTTTAATTACTTTATAATCACATGGGATCCAGGGCTTGTCTACAGAGACAGATGTGTAATGACTCCCTTCCTGGCTTACCTCGTAAGTAAAGGAGCCTATCTATCTAAAGTATACAGCACAAGTTTTGTCAAAACCTTGCTGTTTCAAAATTGGTCAGGACATCCTTTTTCTTTTCTCTCCCCTTTCTCTCTCTCTCTCTCTCTCTC